>OY998240.1:13202356-13802356 GCA_963922005.1 Cornus suecica | reverse complement strand
TTCCCCCAAACGCGAACATGATCTACCCCCTCGATTATGTTAGTGGTATCCATCTAAATTTTCAATAAGATATATTGCAAGTCCATCACTAATAAATATTAAAAGGTAATCAGATACCAATTGATAATACCATTCAGTACAAACAGACAATATTTTAAATTCTCAGGCATAACTAAAAATATAGGCATTCCCATGTTTTAACTAACTTTATACTAGTTTACTATAAAAATATAGGCATAACTAATTTTCAGTACCTCCCACTAAGATAGAAAGCTATAGCCAACAACTACCCATTTTGTTGTCTAAAAACGCCTATGACAGTCTGCTGCTAAAAAAACAGACCCTATATATTGTTATACCTTGTCTTCCTTTTCTCTAGAATGCTATTTTGAACTAAAAAATGGGATGAAGTTTCCTCTAAAAGAAGTGTCATAAAAATTTCGGCCAAGTTCCAACCACACAAAGTATATATATATATATATATATATCTACATATTCATCACAACCATGATGCTTATATAGCTTCAAAAAGCATTACATGACTAATCAATTGTTATGACATCTCTTTTTCAACAGCACTACTCACAATTCAATCCACAATCCTTATACTCTGAACTGCAGTTTTTGCTTAAAACAGAATGAGACAACATGATTCATGAAGTTGAAAATTAGAAGTATTAACATGTGAACCTTAAACTTGTTTTCTAATGAAGATTTTAGTAGATTTTATTTATTTATATTTTTGTTTTGAAAAACAGTATTATCTCTAAATATTTGTGAAAACATATTTACTCTTGCATGATAATAATGTGAAAAGAACTACCCTTCCTTTTACAAGTCAAATGGACAAAACTACCATTGTCTTCTCCCTCATTCCCATCTCTCTAAAGCTCAAAAACCTGACTCAAGTGATAGCTGAAAAACAAACGCAACCTAATTCTGTATCCTTTTGTACACAAATCAAACCCAATCCCATGTGGGTCATTGAGCACTTGAGCTTAGCTTCAACACCCAAAATACAAAAACAGAATTGGTGAATTTAGTAACAGAGAAAGCAGTAAAATACAAAAGCAAAACCCATATATTAATTGCAATCTGATTGAACAGAAAGAAAGAGACAAAAATGAACCATACAACACATCTTATTGCTTCAAAAATGAAACACCACCAGTTCTGAAAAAGTGCAATATGAACCTTTACTTGAATCTTCCTCAAACTTTTGTCTTGGTGACAAATCGAATAAATTCTGAAGTTCCGTAAACTTCAATAAGATCCACTAACCAAATTTTATATGTTTACCAAACAACATTTCTGAGTATGATATTTTATACACCACAATCTATACTTAAAACTGGTATAAACACTCTAAACTATATAATTTTATCCCGTTTGTTCCTAGAAATCAATAATTTAACCACATTGGCGATTCCAGCTTCAAAATTTACAATCTCTTTTATTTGGGTATCACCAGTATTAATTTTCTTTCTTTCTTTCTTTCTTTTTTTTTAAAAAAAAGATTTTAAAAAGAGATTATCAATCCTTACTTTTATGAACAATTAGATATTATGATTGGTCGAGTGGTTTATGTCAGAGCAATTTGAATAGGTTTTGTGGCGTCTCTTTCAAATTGATTTTCCATAGAAGAAGAGGGTATGGTTAGCCCTCTAAATCTCAAGTACACACTAAAAAAGAAGAAGCATTTGTGCATTATATTGAATTACCAGTACGAGGCAGATAGATACATAAGAATGGTCTATCACAAAAATGTTCATCTAATTTAGGAAACATATGAAAAATGTGCATAAATAAACTATACCAGTATCCTACTTTGTCAGTCCTGTATTCTCTTCCCTGCCTTATTACTCCTTCGCATGCTTTTATTTTCTTCATGATTTTATATGTAAATGTAACAGGCATCCACAACAACGACAGAGACACATAAACGCATACATACACACAGAGAGAAGATACACACGCATACGAACCTGATATGAGTTTGAGTTTGAAGATCTGCAATTCCCAAATCGATCGAAGCCCTTGATGTCGCGAGCTTGAAGAGGATCGACGAAACCCTACAATCGAACAATAGAAGCCCTAGGAGGGGATCGAGGAAACCTAGAAGTCGATGAAGGAAACCCTCGACGCAAATCGTCTGTGTGTCGCCGCCTCCTTCTTCTCCTGCACGAACCCTAGAAAGACTAAAGAGAAGTGTGTTTCGACCTATTTTTTTTCTTGTTTTTTGGTTGTGTTTTTTATTTTATGAAAGAGAGTTGTGTTTTTTTCGTGTTGGAGAGAGCTGGGAAAAACACCAAAAAGGTGTTTATTGGGTTAGGCCTAAAATGGGCAAAGATTGGGTTTGTGTTTTTTTACTGTGCATTAAACAACTTGGCCATAAACAACTTGCCAAACATGTGTATTACACAAATAAACATAAACATGCCAACCAAACAGGCCCTAATAGATCATGGTTGACCTTGTAATTTGGTTCAGCTTTTAATTTAATTTGTTGTCAACATGATGATGACTTTGGTACCAAGTGGACTCAGTTTTCCACTTTTTTTTGTATGGAGGATGAGAGTTTGGTAAGAATGTGGCGATGTAACTAGATATGGCAAAATTGTCCGATCCAGTTGGGGCGAGTTTGGTATACTTAAAAACGGATTTGGGTCAGGTTTGGGATTAAAAACTAAAACTCGAACCGGGTTCGGGTTCAGCTTTTTTGCAAAACCCGTCGGTAACCCGACCTGTTAGCAACCCGCTGGTAATCCGGCGGCCCGTTTATGATTTTTTTTTATTTTTAAAAACATATAAAATTCTATATGCCCAAAGTAAACCTCAAAAATATATAATCATCCCTTTTTATAAAAAAATCAAAGTGTGAAATAAGATAAAATATATTGATAAATTTATAAAATTTAAAATAATTATTCTAGAAGCATCTTGTAATAATAAATGTCCACAGTCCACTAAACAATATTATAGGGACTTACTTGATTTTCCTAAATTAAACTCAATTCGACTCAATTGAATTGTAATTTTAATTATTTAAACTCAATTTGATTCAATTGAATCGGGGGGATTTACTTCATTTCAGTTATTTGAACACAATTTGACTCAATTTAATTGAGAATTTACTTAATGTTACTGTCACGCCCCGTTTTTCATGAGACTCTCATTTAGAGAATTAGCGAATCCCGATGTATGACATCACTGAAAACGATCACTAGAATCAACGATAATGAGAAAAATACACGGAATAAGAATGAAAATAAAGGTATAATGGCACCCCAAATCAACAAATACCCGAAAGGGAATATGCCAACAGACTGGCTCCCAAGAGAAATAAGAATACACCATAATAAATATGGATAAAAGGAACAAAACTAACTAAAAACGTCCCAATTCACCCGTATCATCGCCGCTGAACACGTCTTGCTACATCCACCAGCAAACCTGCAATCTGTGTGGGGGTGAGCACAACCTCGGGGCTCACCAAAAATATTTATATAACACACTCTTAGCCGTCTAAGAAATGTTAACCATCCCGGGTGCATGCATCTATCCTAGGTCGGTCGGTTGTTTCATTTGGCACCCACGCCAAACCGAGACCCCAAAATAACATCACCACAATCTCAAACCTAACCAAGAATCACAATAAAGCACCGAGCAACATAAATATCACTAATGCATAAACATAGGTCAAAACAACATAAATATAAACATGTACACTAGTAAAATATTGTAAATAACTAATTATACCCGCATAAGCGTACACAATAGTCTAATACGCACTCTCGTCTAGAGATACTACAATAACTAACTATGTATCACACCGTACACCGAGCACACCGCTTAAGGTTTCTAGGAGATAAATAAGTCACTCCTTAGGACTACCGAAAGAGAATAACCATAATCACGCCCACAACTAAACCACAACGTCTACACAACATCGCTATCAAATCATTCCTCGAAAGTTTCACTCTCACAATTCTAACCTCAAACCTATCATTCTATCCACAATAACTAGTAAAATAATCCGTTTACTTAAATGATATTTTCTTTAAAGCCTCCTATAGTAAAGAGAATTTATAAAACCAACTAGTGGTCATATGGTAGGTTCACACTGCTACCATCTATTACTCGAAAGTAACATAAGTGGAAGAACCCTGTCATTAGATCAGATTCAACAATCTCAAGTAAATCTCCAATTCATACTGCCTACTGAGGCACAAGAAAGGGGTACCTGAGTCATTTAGTCTCAAACAGATGCCGAGACCCTCAGGTTTTTAAAGAAAATATGTTGAACTCTGAAGGATTCAACCGGTTTTTAAGAAAAAATTTTAGGACCCAATCAAATCTATTTGGTTCTAATGTCTCCGAACCCACCCAAAGTACCACGAATCGCACTACGTGTGCGTAGATCAGTATCACGCCTCCTACCCGAGACTAAAATAAGGAAACTATAAAAATAACGTGCATTATGTATGCACTTAAAGGTTACCAATCCCACACTTTTCAGTATCACTATAAGATTCCAATACCACTCCAAGATTTTAATATCACTTTACCATAAACAAAGGATCAACTCAGTCCTCAAAACTACAAATAAGCGTCCACTCGGGAGTATGACAACTCAAACCATTATGGATATCTCCATTTACATTCAATGGATCCTTAAGGCACATGATAGTCCAAAGTTTAACTACTGATGTGGTACTGAATAATATGTAGAGTTAAAAACAACTCTAGTCCAGATAAAAGGAATAATGCTACCCTATCATACCCGGTTAGAACTCAAATCAATCATTCTTATATATCAACTAGAGTGGTATACTGACCACTTCACAATTTCATACACTGACCCATATGAAAGGGCCTACTTGGCCGTTGCTACATACGTGTTTAAGCCCAACACGAGTCACAACTATCCCTCCAAACGACTTAGAACTCACGATCAAAACTACGTCTCTAGGTCACTCTCCTAGCCCAAAGGAACATGTTTGTAACGTCCGGTATTTTTACGGGTAAATTTAAAATTTTTATTTAAACAATTAAGTGCTTATGTGTTTAATTATTTTAGCATGCCTTACATGTATTGAGTTAGTGGATTTTGTAGAGATTTAATTACTAAGTGTTGGGAAGATGATGAGTGGCAATATTGTAATTGTGTAGAAGACTTGGACAAATTTGTAAATTTGGTTCTTAATGGCAAGGGTTGTGAATAAGTGATAAAGGGGTGGGTAGCTTGGACATTTCACCACTACCTTTAATGTTGTCATCATTATAACCCTTGGATCAATTCTATCTTGCCATCTTCATTCCTAGCCCTTGGATTGGATTCTCTACACACCAACCTTATCTCTAACTCTATCATTGTCTTCATCTTCTCTCATTTCTCACCAAGAACACACACTATTTTACACACATATTTCTCTACACCAAATTTTCGGCCACCATGTTCTCCTTGGAAATTTGGCTTCAAGTTTTGCTCTCTCCTACTCTTCATGCTTGATGGATGGTGAACATTTGGGGTGGTTTCTTGGTGTGGTGTTCTTGATCTCATAGTGGTAAGCTTCCTCTCTTTTTCTAAGGTTTTGTTATAAGAAATCCTAACTTCCAAATTCTAGAAATTCATGTGCTAGTATTGAATTTTTGCTCTTCCATTGTTCATTCTTGTGGAAGGTTATGAATTTTCTCCAACCATCAAGTGAATTGGCTTGTGGTGAATTCTAATTTCGTTTTGGGAAGAACTCATTGGTGAGTTCACAAATTCCTACTCCCTTGAATTATTTTCCATGAAACCTAACTTAACCATTTTGGGGTTTTTAGCCTTACTTTGAATTCTTGATTATAAATCGGTTATTGCTACTAAAAACCATTAGTTAAAGATCCTTGTTTGTTTTAATGTTGCTTGAAGGCTTGGGAGACCTTTGACTCAAATTCTCGAAATCACCCCTTGAAGCTTTCTTGATCATTCTTGGCCCGGTTTGTTGTTGGTGTCATTTGGACGGGTTACTTGCACCCTTTTGCTCATTATCTTTGCTTGGATTGAGGTAGGGGAAAAATGATTTGTCTTTGTTTTTGTACGAGGGTATGTGCGTCTATGTGTATATATGCCGTATATATATATGTTAGTTGGTCTTGATAGCTTAGCCTATGATTTAGGCCTTTGAGAACATGATATTGTGATATATATGCATGTTATGTTTTATGGCTTATAAATATGAATTGTAAGCATGTATTGTGATGGCATAGGGTTGAGATCGAAAACCTTTATGCATTTTGGTTACACTATTTAGTGTCAAAACGTGGGTGTTGGGTTACGCGAGATGTGTAAACCTATGTACGTAGTCTTATGTCGAATCGTCGCAACAACTGGCCAGGTATAGGTGTTTCCCACCTCCGGACTAGTAATCTGGGAATTGGAGATATATGGTTGGTTGCTGCCCCATCGTGGTGGTACGCGCCACTCTCGGATCTTTATAGTATGGGAGTTGCCAGTGGGGCTCTCATGCGACCGCCTTCCTTGTTGAAGTGAGAAGTTTCAAAATCACTTGGGGAGAATCGGTGCGGTACTCGTTACTCATAGTATGAGTAAGTACGTATTCGTTAACCCCGAATTGGGGCAAGCGCATATTATGGGGTGTGTTGAGTTATATTACACTTGAACTATCCCATATGTATGATTATGTTATTGATGTTGAAGCATGCTATAAATTGTGGAAAATTGTGTTGTGAGCATGTTGGGGAAACTTATTTGTGGGGTTCAAAGGGATTTCGGATTGGCGTGAGAGCCATTTGGAACAAAAGACTAACCTGGGAGTAGTTGCATGTACCATGGGTGGGTTGTACCACTCGGACTACCGAGATAGAGACAATGACGTTTCCTCAACTGGGCTAGTGAGCTCACCCCACGCCTTATATATTTTTCAGGTGATGATCCAGTTAGGAGGGTCCCGTAGTTTCTCCGTGGACGTATGGATGTATGTCTGCCCTTTTGTGCATGGGAGGCGGACCACACTTTTATTTTGTTGGACATTAGGTCGATAAATATGTTCCTTTTGCACATGTAAACCAAACTTGTAAAACTATGTTATTTTGATCCGGCTAGCATGTTAGCCAAGGTTTTGTTGTCTATGTATATCCCTTGGAGCGCTATGCGTGGGAATTGTATTATTTTGTGCACTTCGGTGCCGGATTGAGTATTTTGATCAAATTATAACATGTTCGCTTTAGAGCGTTTAAATGTCATTCTTGAATATTTTTACTGGGAGTTATGAATGTGAATTGGATGATTTGCCATGAATTGCGAGTATTAGGTATTTAGCCGAAAAAAATATTTTTCTAGGTTTTTAAACTAACCCTTTTCGATTTGAATGGAAAAACCCGTTTTCGCCTACCCCCATAGCCCCGGTAAAATTTCTTGTTTTAGAAATGATTTCAAACTCATTTTAAGAAGATTTTGATCTTTATAACCTGGTGGTTGTTAAAACGGAGACCGGGGGCAAGACGGTTATTTTTGTGGATTTGTTTAGAACCGTATTTGATGAAAATAACCATTCTTCTTCTCATTTCTGAGTTAGGGGATTTTTCCTCATTTCTAAAGTCCCAAGGACCAGTTGGGATCTTTCTTGATAGTTTCTAAGGGTTTGGGGCTATAGTGGAGTCATTTTTGAGGTTTTCCAGTCTAGGCAGTCGACTGGGTGAAACAAAGGAAAATTTTTCTTCAAAACTTGAGGTCTTTGGTTCAACCAGTTGACTGGGTCCTCAGTCAGTCGGCTGGGTCATCAGCCAGTCGACTGGGTGGTTCAGCCCTGTTCTGACCCTGTTTCATTATTTCGCTCATATCTTGAGCTACGGATGTCGGATGGAGGTGTTCTTTATCTTTTTAGAAAGATGACTTAAAGATATTGATTTTAGAATTTTGAATCACCTCATTTGAGTCGTTTTTGAGGGCGTAATGGTCGATTGAAGTTGATGGTAGATTGCTGACCCTAAACGTAGGAATGCCGATTTCAAAACGTTGTAGTTTCCACCTCACACCTTGGATTTCTATTCCGTTTGTTCCTATAACTTATTTTAGGTCCAAATCTTGTATTTATACCTTGTAATCACTACTTTATCACGGTGATGATCATTTTACCCTTTTGTGGGCGTTTAATGATAGAAGGTCATTCGTTCTCATTCTTTTTACTTCCGCATTCACTCCCTTAGCTCTTAGGCTCGGGTTTCGGAGTCCTAGGAAATTTGGGGCGTGACAATGTTTATCATAAATTTTCATTTAAGGATAGCCTATGCATACAACCCCGACTCAAGGGAAAAAATTACGTCAATCCGGCCTCTTTCTACTTAGTTTCACTTAACCACCTCGAATACGCGTCAATTGTGGCTCCATTGACCCTGGTTCTTATTAGTATTATACTTTTTTATTTCCCAACTTTAAGTTCTTAAATCTTCATTCACATTGAGTGTTTTTTTTTTAATCATTTTCTAGGAATTTACAAATACCACCACGATCACAACCACTGTGCCATAGCGCTTAAGGGAATAATATAAATTTTAATATAATTCAGATCCAACATGTTCGTTATAAGAAAACAATAATATCATGAAAGCTCAACAAATAATCATATGGAAAACGAATGATCAATGTGAATGTCAATGCAATGCCAATGCACCCTATCTAACACGGGACATCGGGGTATAATGTTGCCAAAGTAACACAACCACAAGGAATTTATCGACTCGTGAAATACATACCTTGTTCGGACCATGTCCTCACACGCCTCCTTGATTCCCGGAGTATTAGTCCGCTAGTAGTGAGAGACACTGCCTGGCCAGTTGTTACGACAACCCGATGACTCACTCACACCAAAGGTAAATGAATGACACATGAAACCACAACCAATGCAAATATGCTCATGGTGTATACAATATGCATATCATGCCTCAACAGTGAGTTAATATCAATGCACAACATTTTCAAATGATTTATGCATATCTTACAATCCTTGTTACACAACAAGTTTAAAATATAACAATTTTCATTTAAAGCATGCTTTATGAATAAATTAAATAAGTAAACCACGATAATTCCATCTCAAAGTTACTCAGGTTTTTAATTACCTAATTCTTGTAATTTTTACGTATCCGCATGCTTATAATTAAATTTCAATAACCGATTTCGAATAAGCCCGCCTCAGGGATAATCTAGTTTGCAATTTCACTTATTTATAATTTATGAGAAAATTTAAAGGGAACTAGAACCACGTTTAAGTCCAATAAAGAATTATAACTGTCCCTCGCTTCCACGTATCCCTTAACATATATTTAATTTCAATAAACTACAAACAACCGGGGAAATTATCATTACTTTCTAAGTTCAAATTCAATTCCACAATTCCACTAACTTAATTTAAATTTAAAGGGCATTAGGCCGCCTCTTTAACTTAATTTAAGTAGGTTTTAATTATTCAAATTTTTCAGAGAAATAATTTAAATTAATTTATCAAGGAAATTCTATTTTCGATCTCATTTACTCCACCTATGGATATTTCATCAATTTTATAAAAATTCCTAATTCTCGTTTATAGCTAGGAATGCTAACACCGGCTATCACACACACATATATCATTAACAAGGTAGTTTTTGGCAATAACATGAGGTAAATTATCTCATAAATAATTGGGTGACAATTTTATTTAATTTTTATGGGGTGATTAAGTACTTATAATCGTATGTATCTTTTGACTCTAATGGTTAAGTGTCCAACGGTGGTTTGTGGTAGCCTTGGTTCTACTCGCCGTGATTCCTAATCTAACATATATATTAATTATTTTTAAATGTATTAACGAGAAGTCATGTCTCCTATAAATAAATTATTGACGAGGAAAATATATGTCGTAAAATATTTTATACAAGGGAAATTTAATTTTTTACGAACTACGTTGTTGCCCGTAAAAAAACAATGTTTATTTACTAGGCCTCCATAGAGGAGAGGACTATGTTACCCGTAAATAATTTTTACGGCATGTTTGACCCCTTGTAAATAGTCTTTTTCTTGTAGTAGAGTCTCTATGGCATGATCTTTGTTCTAGAGCAACCATTAGTGGTCATGAACCTTGGATTATTTTGGGAGATTTTAACATTATTTCCCACCCCAATGAGAATTTTGGAGGATCTAGAACATGGAATGCAGGCGTTCAAAGTTTTAGGCTTTGTATTCAACAAAGTGAGCTCTATGATCTGAGATATAGTGGGATTTACTATACTTGGAACAATAAGAGCAGTGAGTGTGCCAATATTTCTAGAAAACTTGATAGAGTCTTGATAAATGACAAGTGGGCAACAAGTTTCCCCATGTCTGATTGTGTGTTTTTGCCTCAGGGGATCTCTGATCATTCACCTATGTTGGTGAAATGTGGTAGCCCTCAACCTAAAAAGATTATTCCTTTTAAGTTTTTAAATTTTCTTGTTGATTACTGTGAGTTTTTGGATACTATTCATGATGTGTGGAAGCAGGATATCCATAGGACTTTGATGTACCAAGTGGTTAGGAAACTGAAGATGTTAAAGCCCAAATTAAAATTACTTACACCAAGGTGTTTAGTGATATTTTTGCTAAGACTCACCAAGCAAATGAGGCTATGGAAGAGTGTCAGACCAGACTGGATATGCAGCCTGATTGTGTCTCTCTCAGGAAAGTGGAGAAAAGGGTTATCCAAAAATACTGTGATTTGTCCAAAGCTGAAAAGGTTTTCTATCTCTAAAAATCAAGGGTGAATTGGCTTAAGGAAGGTGATCAAAACACCATGTTTTTTTATGAAGAGTTTTAATAGCAAGTGTAACAAAAAGAAGATAACTAAACTCTCTTTGGACAATGGCGATACCATTACCTCGATGAATGATATTAAGAAAGAAGTTGTTGAGCATTTTTGAAAAGCTTGTCGGGTGCAAAACTTCCAGCTATACTGACAACGTTTTCCTTAGGGAAGTGTACACTAAATGTATTCCTACTGATCTGGTGCAGGCTCTCACTATTACCCCTACTTTAGAGGACATTCAAAGGTGTTTTTTTGGCTTCAATAATTTCAAATCTTCTGAGCTAGATGGTTTCAATGCCTATTTCTTCAAGAAGGCTTGGCCTATAATTGGCAATGATGTGGCTAAGGCTGTCCAGGAGTTCTTTGTGAATGTATAACTACTCAAGGAAATTAACTATATTAGTCTTTCTCTTATTCCTAAATGCCCTAACTCATCCTCTATGAATGACTTCAGACCTATTGCTTGTTGCAATATCATTTACAAAGTTATTTCCAAGCTTATCTCTTTCAAGCTCCAATCTTTACTCTTTTTATTATTATTTTTGATAAATATCTTTTTTAGGAAAAATTATCAATTTTTTTATTATATGAAAAATTAGAAATACTACATTTAGAGCTGGCAAAATAAGACATGACACGGTAACACGACATGAATTAAAAGTGTTAGGGTTGACCATAAAAGAGTTGAAGTTGTATAATGGTCGACCCGAACATGACACTAGAATATAAAGGTGGACCCGAACATGACACGAGTAACCCGAACACGACACGTTTGACACGATTATATATTTATTTATTTATTATTCTCTAATTGGTCATGGGTTGAAATATATCAACAAACTATTACCGGACCGTGTCAAATTCAATTTAATTTTGCTAATAATTAGTTAAATAGTTCGTTTCGTGTTGGATTGTGTCAAATTTAATTTAATATATTATAATAAATAGGCTAAATGGATTACATGGGTAGACACGGATAACCTGTGAGTTGGATTAGGGTTAAACATATTTGACACGTATATTAACCAAATCTTTTTTGACAAGACACGATCTCAACCCAACACGAATTGTCAGCCCTAACTACATTCATATATATATATATATATTATAGGACATTTTTATCCATTCTAAAACTTAAAGTGTGGGGCAAAATAGTCTTTTCATTAACTGAAGGATAATATAGTCATTTTTCCTCTAAAAAAGGCTTTTGACCGATGTTACCCGCGTTGAAAGTTTGTTAGAGGGAGTATTAATTTTATTAGAAACATAAAATAACCGACAACTAATTTGGAACATGGGAGTATTTGTTTTATTTTCTATTTCAAAAGGTATTATTATACAATTATTTATCTAATTTATTTTTTAAAATATATTGTGAATTGTTTTTCACAATATATTGTGAATTAGGATTTTACTTAGTTGCTACGCACTTGTTTCGTTGTGTGTATAGATATATATATGTTGTGTCCAAACTTCTCTCACAAATCACACGCTTTTACCCTCTCCGTCTCTGATTCTCTGATCACCACGATTATAAAATCTTTCTCTCACACATACTTTCTACTATGGTTGACGCCGCCGCGACATCGGAAAAAAAAACTCCTGGGTTGACCAAGCAATGATGCCCCCGATGAACTAGATGCTTCCTCAACCTCCGGCGACCAAGCCGCCTCATCCCTTGATTCTCTGGCAATCGACGAGACCAAGAAAGTCAACAAGTTTCTCGACGATCCAGATGATTCCAAAATCCAAGTCGTAAGTTCTCTTCTCATCATTTTTTTCTTCGAATCTTAGGCTATGTTTGGTACGTATGAATGGAATGGATTGCAAGTGGAAATAGAATAAGAATGAGAATATAATGAAATAGGTTTAGGTTTTCAGGGTTTAAGTTTAGGGTTTTAACTTTTAGGTGTTAGGGTTTAGGATTTTCAACCTAGCTTTCATTTTATTATTTGGTCCTAAATATGAAACACTTTAGGAATATAATGAACTTAAAATAAAAAAATTCAAAAATATCCCTAATAAATATATAATTTTAATCAAATAATATTATTTCATAAAGCTTTTACAAAAAAATGGTAAAATGTAACGAAAATAGTAGTGGGTGTGGAGATGGTGGTGACGGCGGCATGTGATGACCATGGTGGGGGTAGAAGTTGGTGATACGGTGGTGAGGGTGATTTGTTTACTTGAAATATGAAAGGGTTATATTATATAGTAATTTTATGTTTTATAAATATATGCCCTAAGGAATGGAATGACCATTCCATAGGTTTACTAATGGAAAGAATTTTCATTCCAAGAAATGATTTTTCATTCCTTGATAATGACCATTCTCATTCAATAAAATATACCAAACGAAGGAATGGATAGAATAAGCATTTCATTCAATTCCATTCCTCATGCCAAACATGACATTGTTGACACCCCATTTTGGTAAGTGAAGTGGCAAGGAGTTGTGATGGAATTGGGCCAAAGAATGAATTTGGCATGGGCAAGTTTCAGGCCCAGTCTTGGGGCTGAAACTGAAGAGAGAAAAGATAGTGATTAATTGGGCTTGAAATAAATATCCAATTGTTGCATCAATTAAGGATAAAAGAAAGAAATGGTTTGGGCAAGAAAGTGGTGCAATATGAGCAGAAAGCTATGCACGGAATATTCACAAAACTAGTATTATTTATCTTTGAAGTATAAAGATAAGGAAGAGAAGTTTTGTTCAAAGCATATCCAAAGATAAATGGAGGAGATAAGCACAAATCAAAAGGATAACTATATTATTAGATGATAAGTTAGTATAGTTTGATATTCAGTTTATATCTTGTTGTAGTATTTAAAATTTGAATTTGGATAGAGTTTTTTATTTTTATACAAACTCTTAGAGAGTTTGTTATATTGTAAACATTATAAATAATGACCTTTGTTCTAGTTGGCAAAAGGTTTCACACCAATCAATCAAACACTACAATTGCTTCAATTGTTATTTCAAACTCTCGTTCTTAATTTTCTTGCAAAGTCTTTTATTTTTCAAAGTCTTTAGTTTTAATCAAGTCTCATTATTTATTTTCAGTGAATCAATTTATTTTTCCAGTCGTTGCTTTCGTTTAATATTGCTATTTCAATTACTCAATTCATTTCAATTCAAGTTTCTTTCCAAAACTTTCTTTTAAATTCAAGTCATTCATTCAAGTTTTTATTTTCGTACACCATACATCCATCATCTTTCATCCAAACATGTCGATTGTTTGTATGGAATTTGTGATTTCCAATGTTACATTCACAATTGTTGAAAGTCCTATTAATTGAGGCAAGAAAAGAACTTAAAGTAGGAGTTTCATGTTCTCCCTCTTACGCATCACCTGAGAAGTCGAATCGAAGGAGACTATCTTTGCTTTCTGACTAACCTTTGCAGCCTAGGTCAAGGTTCCTGGAACGTCCACACATAATCAATAAAATCGGCTGACCTAGCCGATTTTAGAGGAAACAATTTTTGGCACGCCCTGCAGGACACTTGGTTGGGATGATATTGGAAGCATGCCGCCTAGGAGAAGTCCTAGGATTTCTTAAGATGATGATACTGAAGAAGAAGTACCGTTCTCGCCAGAACAATAAACTGAGGAGACGCTGCAGGAATCGATATATAAAGCTATTATTCAGGGACCACTATCATTATTTCAAGATAGCTTGGTTCCAATAGTGGAGATGATTTGATTTCTCAGCAAAGAAGTTAGAGGAATGCGTGAAGAAAATACAACTAATAGGAGGCCAGGTATTGGCAAGGGATCTAGCACTCAGGGTTCAATTGTTCTACCTGCTGATCTTGCGGTTTTGCCAGCAAACACAACCGTTGATCCAACCGCCGGTGAACCCAACCGCCACCGCTACCGCTACAGTTGTAATTCTAGCAACGAACACGCCGGTGAACCCAACCGCCACCGTTATAGTTGTAATTCCAGTGGAGGAAGTTCCGCTCCAATCGTTGGTTCCACCGTATCAACCGTCTGCTCTAAGGAAAAACCAACAGAGACAACATGGTAATCCTGCACTAGAACACGCGAATGCTGGGGGCAATCAAAATAGATGGAGGAATAACAACATCAATGTGTCTTTGCCTGGGGGGCAACATGTGTTGATTCTAAAACCAGTTTTACCTTTGGCAGAGCCAGTTCCACGAAATGGCCTGCTTGACAGGGGGCAAGTGTTGGATTTGATCCAGCAAGAACTCGGCCAAGGTATGAGACGTAATGGCCGACCACTATATAGGAAGCCATACCTGGAGCAGGTAGATTTGCATGAGTATCCTAGAGGGTATAAAGTTCCTGATTTTGCAACGTTCAATGGAGAGGGAAACTAATTAGCAATCGAACACATCGGTCGTTTCACTGTTCAATGTGGAGAAACAAGCAACAATCAGTTTCTAAAAATGAGACTCTTCCCGAATTCATTGACGGGATCGGCATTCACATGGTATATTAGGTTACCAACTAATTTAGTTTTCAATTGGCAGCAAATGGAAGAGCAGTTTCACGCTCAGTTTTATCGAACAAAGACAAAAGCAACATTAGCTGATATTTCTCGTCTAAGCCAATTGTCGAGAGAAACTGTTGAAACTTTTGTTTCCCAATTTAGGCGCGCAAAGATGAGGTGTAGGGTTAACTTGCCTGAAACTGAATTTGTGAGACTTGCTTTTAATGGTCTGGAGTTTGAAATAAGAAAGCGGTTCGAAGGAATGGAGTTCCATGATTTGTTTGATCTTGCCGATAAAGCTTTGAGATATGAAGCATTGTTGAAAGAGGAAAGGAGCGGAAGACATCTTCAAAGGGGACTTATTACCGAGATCCCAACTATGAAACTTTTCAGGTTGAGGTCGAAGAAGATCTGGAGGCAAATTTGGAAAAAATGTGCATTAAGAAGCCTTATATTTGTGAAGCATTAAGTAAGCCAAAGCCAACTAATGGAGGTGGTTAGTCGGTAGGATCAACATTCAAGAAGGGATCTGCTGATACAGGGAAGAATTATTCTTCAACCTTTTTAAGACCGAATAGATTTTTGATCATTTTCTTGCTGACAAACAGATTCTTCTACCTAAGGGACATAAAATTCCTGCATTTAATGAACTAAAAGGAAATGAATTCTGTAAATTTCATAATTCTTGGACACATACTACTAATAATTGCACTATTTTTAGGAATACTTTACAGAAATCCATTGAGGATGGCACATTGCAGTTTACTGAAAAGAAGAAATAAGCTATGGGGGTGGATGAAGATCCTTTCCCAAAAATTGCACCAGCCAATACCATCACCTTGGTTGATCGGCCAAAAAAGAAGCAGGAAAAGGGATAATCAAGTTGATTGGTAAAAATGGTGCAGGAATTGGAGAGAGAGCTTAAAGAAGCATGATAAGCTTTGGCACAAAAAAGGTGTCCAGATTATATGAATCGTGGCAAAGCTCCAGTTCAAATTAGGAGTCCTATTGATTCCAGGAGGAGTATTCATGATCGGCTCAGTTATAACCAGACAAGGGACCAAGAAATCATTTGTGGTCCTCTATTGGGGGAAAACATTGAGCCTAGAAGGCAAGATCATTATCACTTGTCGGCGCGAAGACCCATGATGCGGTCAGAGGTTTAGGCACAGAGTGGCGCAAATTATCAAAGGCCAAGGGCAGTGCGACCACCCATTGTGCCGACTGATAAGTGGACCAGAGTTCGACACCCCAAATTCCCTACGCCAAAGGAAGAAAGAGCAAAATGGCCTTCTAGGAGTCAGAAGAGGAGGATGCAAAAACGGAGAACGGAATATAAGAGGAAGATGATGGAACGCGCTCAATCAATATCGCCAGAAAAGGAAGATCCCATGGTCATTGAATCAGGAAAATCTGCCGATTCAAAATGCTCAGCTGAAGTGGTTAGAATCTTAAAGGGTGATGACGATAGTGATGAGTTTTCGGACCGAGATCCCAAACACTCTGCGAAGCGTAGGTTAAATTTTAGTACTGTTTTCCAGGATGTGAGTTGCAATATGGTTTTTCTTCTACCAGCCACATTTCAAGCATCAAACAAAAGTCTAGAAAAGGGAAAATAAGTAATTATTGTTGAGGATTCTAATCAACAGAGAGAAGGAAAGGAATCAGCAAAACCTAAGTCGGCAGAGAAAATTGTATTTGAAAAACCTCATTTGGCTATGACTCAGCAACTCAGACCATTGTATATGAAGGTATGGGTTGAGGGGCAGCCAATAGACCGAATTCTCGTTGACAATGGTTCTGTGTTAAATGTCATCCCCTCTTCAACTTTACCGGTCCTTGGAAAGACTTTAGATGACATAATACCAACTGAGGTTGCTATAAGTGGTTTTAGTAGAAGTGTGACTAACATCAAGGAGATGCTTCCTTTAGAGGTATCAGTTGGGGGACGAGCATCAGTTTCGGCCTTTTTTATTGTTGATTCAACAACTACTTATAATATGTTGTTGGGCCGAGACTGGATACATCCAAATATGTGTATCCCGTCCTCGTTACATCAGATGCTTATATTCTGGGATGGAAATGAAGTCAAGATCATTGAACCAGACAATAAACCCTTTGTAGCAAGGGTGTATTCGGGTGAAGCAATACTTTATGATGAAAGGTGTGTACCAATCAAGTTTGAAGGTACTGACAAAGAAGGAATGCCAAAAATGGCCGTTGCCAAGCGTAGTTTGGTAAGTTCAGAGGTTTCAGAGTTAAAAGAGGATGGAAGTGGGCCGAGGACGTTTTTACCTCAGGCATTTGCTGCTAAACTTGTTG
This sequence comes from Cornus suecica, assembly GCA_963922005.1. NCBI lineage: Eukaryota > Viridiplantae > Streptophyta > Magnoliopsida > Cornales > Cornaceae > Cornus > Cornus suecica. The sequence goes on along the minus strand of OY998240.1, from coordinate 13,784,747 downwards.
TTAATGATGAATATGAGTAAAGAGAAAAAAGAAGAATATGAGTAGGCTTTCAGGGCCGCTTGTATTCGATTGAAAGCGTATCTGGCCGAAAAAAGAGTGGCTAGAGCAGAACGCATAGAAGAGTTATATTCAGCCAATATGGCTGATATCGAAAAGGATGATACAGATCGACTGGATACAATCCAATTGACGAATCTGGAAGTTGTTCCTGCTAAATGGGAAGATGTGAAGGCCGAGGTGGAAGATCCCTTATTGGAGGTTAATCTAGGTATCAAAGAAGACCCACGACCTATATACATTAGTGCATTACTTGAAGCCGATTTCCAACGTCAGCTTATTGAATTACTCAGGCAGTATAAAGATTGTTTTGCTTGGAGTTACGAAGAAATGTCGGGTTTATCAAGAGAGTTAGTCGAACAGCAGTTACCTACCAAGGAGGGTTTCAGACCTTACAAATAGCCACCTAGAAGATGTCGACAGAGGTGGTATTGAAAGTTAAAGAGGATATCGAGAGACTGTTTGGGGCTGGATTCATTCGAACAACAAGGTATGTAGAATGGATATCAAACATTGTACCAATCGTCAAAAATAATGGGAAGCTGAGGGTATGTGTTGATTTTTGAAATTTGAATACGGCAACACCCAGAGATGAGTATCCCATGCCCGTGGCCGATCAATTGATAGATGCGGCTTCCAAACATCAGATCATGACTTTTATGGATGGTCATTCGGGGCACAACCAGATTTATATTGCAGAAGAAGATATCTCCAAAATGGCATTTTGCTGCCCGGGTTCAATAAGTACCTTTGATTGGGTAGTCATGTCATTTGGATTGAAGAATGCGGGGGCAACTTATCAGCGGGCTATGAATGCAATTTTTCACTATATGTTGCGCCGATTCATGGAGGTATATATTGATGACGTGGTTATCAAATCTTCGGCCAAAAAACAACATTTAGAGCATCTTAAAGCCGTTTTTGTAAGGATGAGATCACATAAGTTGAAGATGAATCCAACAAAATGTGCGTTTGGGTGTCGGCAGGAATTTTTTTGGGATTTCTAGTACATCAGCGAGGCATTGAAATCGACAAGAATAAAGTGAAAACAATAAAGGCAGCAACACAACCGAGGTCCAAGAAAGAATTGTAGAGGTTCCTTGGCCAAATTAATTTCCTTAGGCGTTTCATCACCAATTGCGTCAAGGAGTTGGTGTGTGGTGGCAATATATATATACGTAAATATATATATAGATATAGGCGTGCAGGGATAAGAGAAGTGATTAATGATAGAGGCAGCTGCGTTTTTGGAATTGATGGTTTAGGCCTTAGGTGATAATCAATAGAGGATTCTTGAGCTTTATCAGTTAATCGAGAAGGAACAAAATGGGGGTTTGATAATTTCAAAAATAAAAGAGGCAAAACCTTTTATATTTGAAATTAGGGGGCATTGTTGACACCCCATTTTGGCAAGTGAAGTGGCAAGGAGTTGTGATGGAATTGGGCCAAAGAATGAATTTGGCATGGGCAAGTTTCAGGCCCAATCTTGGGGCTGAAACTGAAGAGAGAAAAGATAGTGATTAATTGGGCTTGAAATAAATATCCAATTGTTGCATCAATTAAGGATAAAAGAAAGAAATGGCTTGGGCAAGAAAGTGATGCAATATGAGCAGAAAGCTATGCACGGAATATTAACAAAACTAGTATTATTTATCTTTGAAGTATAAAGATAAGGAAGATAAGTTTTGTCCAAAGCATATCCAAAGATAAAGGGAGGAGATAAGCACAAATCAGAAGGATAACTACATTATTAGATGATAAGTTAGTATAGTTTGATATTCAGTTAATAGCTTGTTGTAGTATTTAAAATTTGAATTTGGATAGAGTTTGTTATTTTTATACAAACTCTTAGAGAGTTTGTTATATTGTAAACATTATAAATAATGACCTTTGTGCTAGTTGGCAAAAGGTTTCACACCAATCAATCAAACACTACAACTGCTTCAATTATTATTTCAAACTTTCGTTCTTAATTTTCTTGCAAAGTCTTTTATTTTTCAAAGTCTTATAGTTTTAATCAAGCCTCGTTATTTATTTACAGTCAATCAATTTATTTTTCTAGTCGTTGCTTTCGTTTAATGTTGCTATTTCAATTACTCAATTCATTTCAATTCAAGTTTCTTTCCAAAACTTCTTTTAAATTCAAGTCATTCATTCAAGTTTTTATTTTCGTACACCATACATTCATCATCTTCCATCCAAACATGTCAATTGTTTGTATAAAATTTGTGATTTCCAATGTTACATTCCCAATTGTTGAAAGTCCTCTTAATTGAGGCAAGAAAAGAACTTAAAGTAAGAGTTTCATGTTCTCCCTCCTATGCATCGCCTGAGAAGTCGAATCCAAAGAGACTATCTTTGCTTTCTGACTAACTTTTTGAGTCTAGGTCAAGGTTCCTAGCACACCCACGCACAATCAACAAAATCGGCTGACCTAGCCGATTTTAGAGGAAACAGACATTAAGGTTTCTGATTTTCAGTTCATCAATCTAGGGTCTAATTTATTACAGGGTGTTTGATTTTCAGTTTCATCAATCTAGGGTTTCTTTTATTATGAGGGTTTTTATTTCGAGTTTTGTTTTTAAAAAAATAGGGTTTATTTTTGTTTGATTTTGAGTTTTTAGAATTTAGGATTTGGGTTTCTCATCTTGAGTTCTTATTTCATTACAGGGTTTTTGGTTTCCATATTCATCAATCTAGGTTTTCTCGTTTTTGATTCCGAGTTTTTAGAATTTGTTTAATTACATTTGAGTCGGGTTAATTTAGGGTTTATTTGGTTACGGGTTACTTGGGGATTTTTGTTTCAACTTTGATTAATTTAGGGTTTATTGCACTATAGGTCACTTCCGGCGATATACTATAAATGAATTTTTTATTTATGCTAAAATAAAAAATTAATGCTAAAATAATTTTCCAAACTACCAATAAGATTTTTTCTCACTTTTTAAATATTTTAATATAAAAGAATTTATTTTTTGATTTATGCCAAAATAAAAAATTAATGACTTGTTTGAATAATAAATATGAGGATAGTAAACCTTGATTCCAAACACCGCCTATTTCAACATTGAGGGTAATTTCGATATAGGGGGTGTAAATGATGTAGATTTACAAAAATAAGGATTGTAAATGAAAATTCTCAAACCTGAGCGTGTCTAATTGAAATAAAAATAAACCTCAAAGAGTGTAAATAAAGTTAACCCAAAAATGTATTTTCAATTACATTTAAGGAAAAATTCCACATAAGTCCTACTTTTAAACTTTTTAAGATAATTAACTCCTAAAATAATTTAAGTTGAACAAAGAAGTCCTACTTTTCACACCAAATTCCAAATAAGTCCAAATTACCATTTCTTCAATTTTCTTTCCTACATTACCCTTTTAATATTTATATATTAATTCATATACAACATCATTTATAAATTATATATATATATATATATATATATATATAAAGTTACAGGTGGAGTGGTTGGTGAGGTAGGAACTGTTAGCCCCTTGAAGACTTGGGGGTGGGGGCTTTGCCTTTGTGACATGGGCAAAGTCCCCAAGACAACACCCATGGGTAATGGGGTCATGGGTGCTGAGAATGGCACTTGGAATGGCATTGGAAAGAAGTCAAAAAATAAGCTAAGTGTTAGAGAAAGTCAAAAGGCACACATGACATGAATCTACAAATGGAGGTTCAGTAATATTTATTAATCCAATAATATTCCTCCTCAGGCAGGGTTTATATTTAATCTGGTCATAGTACCATTTGTGTATTCTACATATATAAGGGGGTATGTGAGCTTGACTTTACTTGGCATCCAACAACCAAGCAATGCCTTGGTTAGCATTGGGTATGGTATGTGTGGGGAACCTTATTGACATGCGTGTGCATGGTTTGACAACACTTGGCTTAGCGACATGGGTCCATGATGATGGTGCGATGCCGATGACATTGTGGACAATTGCATGGCTTGGCTAGCCTTGCATGCTATGTCCACAATGGTGCTAACTTGCCCTTGGGCAATGATTGCATTAACTTGACATGTGCTGGAGTACATACAATGTGTGTGGCTTGGTAAACCATGCACACATCAAGTCTTGGTAATTCTAACTTGTCTTTGACAAGGTCGTGACACCGCAGATGATTGACTTTGGAATACAAGGCATGACACAATGCATATCTTAGCATTGTCATGGCATGGCGCAATGCATGCCATGACATGGGCATGACTTAGAGCATGCCCAACTTGGTGACACTTATGCATAGTAAGATGAAGGCAACATGAAAACAGGTTGAGTAAAGACCAAGGCATATGTTTAACATAGCTTTGTGGTGTGTTGGAGTCCATCAACACATGGCATGTGGCATTCAGACAAGGAATCATATGTGGCATAATAGATCCAAAGATATAGGACAATTGGAGCAGTTTGCTGACATGGCTTGTAGTTGCAATTTCTTGATATATGTGGCACAAGGCTGGCTATGCCAGCACACTTATGGGATGGGTTGTCTCCCAGATCCTAGGAGAAAAGTTGTATAGACATTTTTGTGTATGTATAGTCTATATATGCCCTAAGGGGATTCTGCAATTGGTAGAAGGAAGTGTATGGCTTGTAACTCCATTACGGAGATAAGTATTTCATTTTGTATACTATTTGAGATATAGTGAAAAATGTTGGAGGTGTGAACCTCAATAAATCTCTGTGTGTCCTTTACATTGCTTGTGTGTTAAATATATTTAAAGTGTTGGTGAGAATTGGTTGACTTGGTGTGCAACCAAGGCCATCATAGGGTGAAAATTTAGTGGTGAAAATTGGACCTTGTGACAGGAACCATGGTAATGGGGAATGGCAGCAGCACTGGTTGTTGGTGGTGTTTCATTGGGCGGGACTTGGTGCAATATGTTAAACCTCAAATGTGATCACTAACCAGTAACCACTAATAACATTCATAGGTTTCGTCACCGTTTCCAAAATGAAATTCGAATCAATATAACTGGCATAAGCCCTTTCAATTCGTTTTGGGGTATCAATAGGGAACCCTTTCAATTTGTCTTCGTCCCAGCAATTGAACGAGGATAAGAAGGGTTTTGGCGGGAGATTGGATGGAAGAGATGGATCAGTGGAAAATGTGGGTGGATGATCCGAGTGGGTGAGAACTAGGGCGGATGCCTCCCAAATTTCTTGATTGTTTCTACTATTATACTCACTCCATCCAAAAATAAGTGTCTACTTTCATAACTTTATCAGTCTCAAAATAAGTGTCTAGTTTCGAATCTCAATACAATATAATGTTATATTTTCTCAACTTATCCCTCTTCATTAATTTCAAAAAACAATGGTCCCCATTAAAAACTAAAATTATACTATATTTTCAAATGGCAAAATTGAAAACACAAAATATCCCAAATTATTTTGAGAAGTCAAATGTGGAAACTTATTTTGGGACAACGTATATGAATTCAAAGAAAAAAAATTAGTCTAGATGTAGTTGGCTCCTCCAAAAAAAATAAATTACAAAGCCCAAAACATTTTAAAGCCCAATAATATATAAGGTAAAAAAATTGAAATTGAAATATGTATTTTTATAACTCTAATAAAAAAATAAATCTAATATTATATCACAAATCAAGATATGGTAAAATTTTGCAATTAATTTACTTCCATTGTCACGCCCCGAATCCGAAAACCCGGATAATGACTTAAATTTAATTAAAATTCATAAAAATATCAAATGGTCAAACTGGTCAACCGACATTGTTTATAATTCACTAGCGCGGAAGCGAAATAGAAATAATAAAATCATACCCAAATCCCGAAACCAAATCAAATTACAACACGAACACACTAGTCCAAAGCCAAACAATTACAAATCATAATAAGCACGCAATCTTTATTATTACATAAAGATGTAATTATTATAAGTTCAAATTCCACAAATATCCAGTAGCTCATGCATCATCCACCAACGGTTCTTTTCCTGAAAAATGATAAGGGGTGAGCACAAACGGCCCAGTAGAGAAAAATCATGAAGCGTAAGATTCCGCAAGTATGTAAATTAATGAATACGTATAGGGTCAAGTCTCTACCCTAGTCCAATGTCATGATATAAATGCATAAGGAATCATAATATAAACTCATGTAGAACAATTTAAATAATATCATCAAGATAATTTAAAAGTTCTATAATCACGAAATTAAAACCAATACTCTCAATACGAATTCAAATCCAACTATCACAACAGAGATAGCATCAAATTCAAAATCATCAAATGGGAAAATTATGTCGTGAAACAAACCCTAGGACATGAACTACCTGTTCATCTGCCTAGTCGTCTTGGGGCTACTAACCCTACGGTGACGTCAACCAATCGCGCGATAATTCGAGGACTTGCACCCCGGGAGCTCCTTCGTCCCCCCATTGCTCACACCACACGACCATTTCCCAAAATCAACAACCAATCCACCATTCACAATTCACAATTCATAAATGTCATTCACATGCGCACATAAGTAATAAATATATCCGCACTCCATGATCCACCTAATAAAATTCTATCGTGGCATGAATCAATGCATTTAAACACATTAATGCAATTTCACAACTCATGTCAAACATAGCACAATAAGATGATGAATCTATATATAAACATTAAGATGCATAAATGAAGATTCTTAAACTCACACGATACCCCAATAAATCCCTACCTCAAACTTGATAAAATATCCAGTAAAATACCAACAATCAAAACAATATGGTTGTGTAGAGAATGAAGAAACGAACGGTTCTCCCTTCACGCCTTCATTTGTACCCTGTTATGCCCGAAACCAATTAACACATATTGAATAATTTTTATATACATAACCATATTTATTTTTATAATAAGATTTGCCAATAAACATTCTGATATATATAAATATCTACTAAAAAATATTCGGAATTAATAGACAAAATTTAGCTACTTAATTAAGAATCGAAAAGTTCGGTTTCGAATACTACCGTAAAACGGACAACAAGTAATCTATGATTTTTAGAAAACTCTACAGGTTTGATAAAAATATAAACTTTACAGGATACACTCCAAACCTCTAAGTAGATCTACTGTAAAATTTTCATAAGCTTTAATCAAAGGACAGTGGTCCAAAATAATTATAAAAGACAGCTTTCCTAACAGTTCCGAAAACTGAACACCCTTTACTCCAAGATTTTTACAAACCTATCCATGAATTATATGACTACCAAAATCTCCAGATTTACATATTATATACTCAAGATCAGGTGATAAAATTATAAGTACAAAATTAGAATTATAGATAGCTCAAATCGGTAACACAAGTTCCGGTTTTAAACTACAGTTAAAACTGAACAGTTACTACTCAACAATTTTTCTTACCAGTATAAATTAACTTACAATTCTTGATCTTCAGTACATATGTCCTAGACATATTTAAAATGTTATAATAAAAGTTTCAAGATTTATAAGAATACGAAACCATATGAAACAATTGGCTAAACCGAAACCGAAATCGGATCAGCAAGCAGTAAAATATCACTGGACAGCCTACTTCCGTGATTTTTAGAAAATTAAATATTTATCTACATGATCTAAAATTTTGAGAGATGATAATAGACATATACAAAATCATACTGTAAAAGTTTCAAAATTTATAAATAATTTAACATGGTCTATAAATTTCTCAAACCGAGTAAAAAAAACAAACGGTCTGCAGCAACAACAATATCCGAATAACATGTTTTTCCTAGATTTTTAATTAACTCTCTACTTATCTATAAATTCTGAAATTTTCAGGAACATATAATCACATACCTATATATGATCTGTAACATTTTCATAAACTAATTTTGATCCATACATATATTATAAATTAGAGATCTAAAGCCTTGATTTTCACTAAACATGTAAACTAGCAATCTGGAATTTTTGAAAAATCAAATCAAATTAAATAATATAGATCACATACCGTAATTGGTATTAAACCGAAGATCGGAACACGTAGAACAACTTCCTAGTTGAGCACAAAATTGAATCCCCACTCTAAGATGCCCAAAATGTAGAGAGAAGAAGATAGGAGAAAAATAGAGAATGATGGAAAAAATGGTTTTTGCTTGATTGTTGAGAATATGCAAAAGCTAACCTCAACACATCAATATAATGGCTGAAAATTTTCATCAATAATGTCATAAAGTGGTGTCAATATAATAGATGTATGATTGAACCTTTAAATGATAGAGGAATATGCTTTTGGAAAGTTGAAGATAAAAATAAAATTAAACATGTGGAATTCGGTCACACATTTACACATAATGAATATATTGCAAAAGTTACCCTCATCTTTATCAAACTCAAAAGTAACCCCCACATTTAATTAAAATATCGAAACTACCTGATCAACGACAAAAATGAAAATTTTACAAAACATAGAAATGAACCCAAAAATTCAAATCATACAATCCTTAATGTACAAAAACACATGCAATGCCACATAATGCACAAGATAAAAAAATAATAATTTATAACCGAAGAAAAAGAAATTATTTAAATAAACCCGGTCATTACAACCTCCCTTCCTTAAAAAGATTTCGTCCCCGAAATCGTGACGTACCTTAAGTGGCAAAAAGATCAGGATAGTTGGCACGGACCTCGTCCTCACGCTCCCATGTAGCCTCCTCCATGCCCTGATGATGCCACAAAACTTTGACTAGATGAATCACCTTTCCACGAAGAACCTGATCTCTAGAGTCCAAAATCTGAACAGGTCGCTCCTCATAGGTGACATCCTCATCAACCTCCACATCGACCCAATCCAAAACATCTGACTGATCTGGCTCATACTTCCTCAACATAGATACATGAAAAACATTGTGAACTCTGGACAACTCTGGTGGTAAAGCCAATCGATAAGCCACCTCACCAACACAATCCAAAATATCGAAAGGTCCGATAAACCGTGGCGATAACTTGCCACCTCGCCGAAATCTCATCAATCCCTTTCGCGGAGAAACCTTTAGAAACACATGGTCCCCCACATCAAAGGATAATGGTCTCCTCCTTCGGTCAGCATAGCTTTTCTGTCGGCTCTGAGCTGTGATCAATCGTTGTCGAATCATCTTGATCTTCTCTGTTGTTTCATGAATAATCTCTGATCGCCTCAAGTCACGACCCAAAATAGATTTCTCGCCAACCTCAGTCCAACAAACAGGAGATCTACATGGCCTGCCATACAACGCCTCGAATGGTGCCATCTCAATACTGGCCTGGTAACTATTGTTGTACGCAAACTCAACCAATGGTAGATGACCATCCCAATTACCCTGAAAATCCAAAATGCAAGCCCGTAACATATCCTCCAATATCTGAATAGTCCTTTCCGATTGACCATCAGTCTGAGGATGAAATGCCGTGCTAAACCTCAACTCTGAATCAAGAGCTGACTGGAAACCCTGCCAAAATCGTGAAGTAAACCTCGGATCTCTGTCCGACACGATAGAAACTGGAACACCGTGTAATCTGACAATCTGGTCAATATACACCCTACTGAGTGCCTCTGCGCCATCTGTTTCTCGTATGGCCAGAAAATGAGCTGTCTTGGTCAACCTGTCAACAATAACCCATACTGCATCATGCCCCTTCTGCGTTGGCGGTAATCCTGTTACAAAATCCATAGTGATGTGTTCCCATTTCCACTCTGCCACTGGCAATGGTTGCAACAGACCTGCAGGCTTCTGATGTTCAGCCTTTACTTGCTGACAAGTAAGACATCTAGCAACAAACTGAGCAACATCACGCTTCATGCCCCTCCACCAAAACTGGCATCTCAAGTTGTGATACATCTTAGTACCACCGGGATGTACTACAAACCTCGAACAGTGAAAATCCTTCATCACCTTCTCCTTACTTGCTTTTGGCACCACCATCTTCCCTTTGAACCTTAGACCCCCATCAGAGTGCAAGGTCCAATCATCCACGGTCTCACCAGCTGAAATTCGAGTACGAATGGAATCCATCTCGTTTACCCCTCTCTGTGACTCAATCACCTCGTCAATAAGAGTGGGTTGGATTGTCAGGCTAAATAAGGTAGCTGACTCATTGTCATCACTGAAAATCAACCCCAACTCTGCGATATCCTTCATCATCTGCCATTCGCGAATGATAATGCTAGAAATTGACCCCCGTGACTTCCGACTCAAAGCATCAGCCACAACATTGGCCTTTCCAGGATGGTACTGTAACTCGAAATCATAGTCCCCCATGTACTCAACCCACCTTCTCTGTCTCATGTTCAAGTCCTTTTGCGAAAAAAGATACTTTAAACTTTTATGATCAGAGAAAATTTCAAACTTCTCCCCGTACAGGTAATGTCTCCAACTCTTCAGTGCAAAGATCACTGCTGCTAGCTCTAAGTCATGAGTGGGATAGTTCTTTTCATGAGTCTTTAGTTGTCGAGACCCATAGGCAACTACCCTCTTTGTCTGCATTAAGACACACCCTAAGCCCTCTATAGAAGCATCACAATAAATCACATAGCCCAATCCCCTCTCTGGAATCACTAAGATCGGTGCTGATGTCAACCTGTGCTTCAATTCTTTAAAGGCAAGCTCACAAGCTTCATTCCACACGAACTTCACCCCTTTCCGAGTGAGACGTGTCATCGGTTGTGCTAACCTCGAAAAATCCTTCACGAATCTCCGGTAATAGCCAGCCAATCCCAAAAAGCTCCTAATCTCAAACACATTACGTGGTTGATTCCAACTCATCACAGCCTCAACTTTAGAAGGATCTACCGAGATTCCTTCCGCAGAGACAACATGCCCAAGGAACTGTACCTTAGGTAGCCAAAACTCGCACTTCTCATACTTTGCATACAACTGGTTATCCCTAAGGATTTGTAAAACAATCCTTAGATGTTCCTCGTGCTCCTTCTCGGACGATGAATACACTAAAATGTCATCCACAAAGACCACCACAAACTTGTCTAAGTAAGCACTGAATACCCGGTTCATTAGATCCATGAATGCTGCCGGTGCATTTGTCAAACCAAATGGCATAACAAGGAACTCAAAATGACCGTACCGAGTGCGAAAAGTTGTCTTCGAGATATCCTCATCCTTGACCCTCAATTGGTAGTAACCTGATCTCAAGTCTATCTTTGAAAAGCATTTGGATCCTTTAAGTTGATCAAACAAGTCGTCTATCCTCGGCAACGGATACTTGTTCTTGATCGTAACTTGATTCAGCTTCCTATAATCAATACAAAGCCTGAGAGATCCATCTTTCTTTTTCGCAAAAAGAACAGGAGCTCCCCAAGGCGATGCACTAGGACGTATAAAACCTTTCATCCTTAGATCCTCCAATTGATTTTTCAGCTCTTCCAACTCGGCCGGTGCCATACGATACGGTGCCATAGAAATTGCATCGGTACCGGGAATGACGTCAATGCCGAACTCCACTTCTCGTTTTGGGGGCAACTCGGTCAAATCTTCTGGAAAAACATCTGTGAACTCACAGACCACCCTCGGAAAGTCACCATAAGAACCATGCTCCTCGTCTTCATAGGCCAGAAGATTAGCTAGGAAAGAACTATCTCCTCTTCGACTGCCCAAACTATGAAGAGAAGAAGTGAGAAAATGGCTCCGATCCCCCACGAAACAAAAACAATCACCATCAGGAGTACAGACGGAAACCCTTCCCCGAAAGCAATCGATGTTGGCTCGGAAAGCTGAAAGCCAATCCATCCCCAAGATCCCATCAAAGCTGGTCATCTCTAGAAGGATAAAATCAAACACTAAAACTCTTCCTGCAATCGTGATCTTACAATCTCAGCAAACTCTGGCTAAGATCAACTCATTACCAGTTGGTGTATTAACACACAAGGCTCTATCGAGAAACTCAACCTCTAACCCCAATGCAGATGCAAAAGAACTAGAGATAAAAGAATGGGAAGCACCAGAATCAACAAGAACTCGAGCCCAAGAACTAGAAACAAGAAAAATACCTCGAACAACTGCTGGACCTGCTGAGGCATCGGGTGGAGTGATCGCAAACACACGACCCTGAGTCCTCTGTCCAGACTGTGCACTACCTTGCCCTGACTGCTGCTGGCTCATCATACCAGGGTTACCTCCTTTTGAATACCGAGATCCCTGTCCAGAATGTGCAGGCTGAACTGGCTGTGGAGCCCTGAATCCTGACTGAACTGGTTGTGTTTGTCCTGTCCTCTGTTGTGACCCAGCACTGCTCTGTGAACCCCATCCTAACTGCAGACAGTCCCTCTTTGTGTGTCCTAGCTGACCACACTGGAAACAAGTGATCGGACCCCTTGACTGTCTCTGAGGGCACTCACTCCGGTAGTGTCCCTGCTGATGGCACTCGAAACAAGTCACTCGATCCTTGACTGACCCAGTCGGCATAGTAATCGTCGGAGCAGAATGAACTGACTGTGAACCCTGAGAAAAATAAGATCTGCCCTTGGGTTTCTTCCTTTGGTGATCTCCAGAGAAGGAAGTCGTATCCCTAGCACGGTTCTTTGAATCTCTAATCCTTTGAAAGTCCTTAAACTCTTCTTCAGCTACCAATGCCTTGCGTAAAGCAATAACATAAGTGGGAACTTCTAATACTGCTATCTTGGCCCGTAGCTCAAACTTCAAACCCCTTACAAATTTCTTTGCCCGGTCCTCTTCAAGAGTCACCATCTCCCTACCAAACCTTGATAATGAAGTGAATTTATTAGCATATTCACCCACTGACATACTTCCCTGAATCAAGTGAATGAACTCGACCTTTAGAGCATCCCTCTTAGTCACTGGAAAATACTCGTCTAAGAACAAGGTCTTGAACGTATCCCAGTCCATAGTATCGGTGTCATGAGTGAACCCCACATTCTTCCACCACATACCCGCATCCTCCGTCAGATGATATGAAGCAAGAGAAACCCGAAGAATGCCATCCTGAATCCCTGCAACTCTGAAATCCCTTTCCATTCGCTCCAACCAATGCTCTGCGACGAATGGATCAGGTCCTCCGATAAAGTCCTGCGGTGCTAGCTTTTTAAACTCTTTCAAAATTCGCATTGTTCCGTTCCCCACATTCAGGTCTTGTGCACCTTGAATAGCCTCCCGTGCAATCCGCTGAAACGCACTGGCCATATCACGAGCAATCTGATCACCAACCTGGGGATCCACCGGTGCTCTCCTCGGAGGCATGATTCTATGTCACAAGAGATAGTGATTAGATACATTTAATTGCTAAATAATCAGCTTTATACTCTTGTAACTTCACATCAACACATTCCACTCAAAGGCAACAGTAAAACAAACGTTCACATAACTAGGCCTTATCCCGTCGTCCCAAATGTAAAACGACCTAAAGCTCTGATACCACGTTGTCACGCCCCGAATCCGAAAACCCGGATAATGACTTAAATTTAATTAAAATTCATAAAAATATCAAATGGTCAAACTGGTCAACCGACATTGTTTATAATTCACTAGCGCGGAAGCGAAATAGAAATAATAAAATCATACCCAAATCCCGAAACCAAATCAAATTACAACACGAACACACTAGTCCAAAGCCAAACAATTACAAATCATAATAAGCACGCAATCTTTATTATTACATAAAGATGTAATTATTATAAGTTCAAATTCCACAAATATCCAGTAGCTCATGCATCATCCACCAACGGTTCTTTTCCTGAAAAATGATAAGGGGTGAGCACAAACGGCCCAGTAGAGAAAAATCATGAAGCGTAAGATTCCGCAAGTATGTAAATTAATGAATACGTATAGGGTCAAGTCTCTACCCTAGTCCAATGTCATGATATAAATGCATAAGGAATCATAATATAAACTCATGTAGAACAATTTAAATAATATCATCAAGATAATTTAAAAGTTCTATAATCACGAAATTAAAACCAATACTCTCAATACGAATTCAAATCCAACTATCACAACAGAGATAGCATCAAATTCAAAATCATCAAATGAGAAAATTATGTCGTGAAACAAACCCTAGGACATGAACTACCTGTTCATCTGCCTAGTCGTCTTGGGGCTACTAACCCTACGGTGACGTCAACCAATCGCGCGATAATTCGAGGACTTGCACCCCGGGAGCTCCTTCGTCCCCCCATTGCTCACACCACACGACCATTTCCCAAAATCAACAACCAATCCACCATTCACAATTCACAATTCATAAATGTCATTCACATGCGCACATAAGTAATAAATATATCCGCACTCCATGATCCACCTAATAAAATTCTATCGTGGCATGAATCAATGCATTTAAACACATTAATGCAATTTCACAACTCATGTCAAACATAGCACAATAAGATGATGAATCTATATATAAACATTAAGATGCATAAATGAAGATTCTTAAACTCACACGATACCCCAATAAATCCCTACCTCAAACTTGATAAAATATCCAGTAAAATACCAACAATCAAAACAATATGGTTGTGTAGAGAATGAAGAAACGAACGGTTCTCCCTTCACGCCTTCATTTGTACCCTGTTATGCCCGAAACCAATTAACACATATTGAATAATTTTTATATACATAACCATATTTATTTTTATAATAAGATTTGCCAATAAACATTCTGATATATATAAATATCTACTAAAAAATATTCGGAATTAATAGACAAAATTTAGCTACTTAATTAAGAATCGAAAAGTTCGGTTTCGAATACTACCGTAAAACGGACAACAAGTAATCTATGCTTTTTAGAAAACTCTACAGGTTTGATAAAAATATGAACTTTACAGGATACACTCCAAACCTCTAAGTAGATCTACTGTAAAATTTTCATAAGCTTTAATCAAAGGACAGTGGTCCAAAATAATTATAAAAGACAGCTTTCCTAACAGTTCCGAAAACTGAACACCCTCTACTCCAAGATTTTTACAAACCTATCCATGAATTATATGACTACCAAAATCTCCAGATTTACATATTATATACTCAAGATCAGGTGATAAAATTATAAGTACAAAATTAGAATTATAGATAGCTCAAATCGGTAACACAAGTTCCGGTTTTAAACTACAGTTAAAACTGAACAGTTACTACTCAACAATTTTTCTTACCAGTATAAATTAACTTACAATTCTTGATCTTCAGTACATATGTCCTAGACATATTCAAAATGTTATAATAAAAGTTTCAAGATTTATAAGAATACGAAACCATATGAAACAATTGGCTAAACCGAAACCGAAATCGGATCAGCAAGCAGTAAAATATCACTGGACAGCCTACTTCCGTGATTTTTAGAAAATTAAATATTTATCTACATGATCTGAAATTTTGAGAGATGATAATAGACATATACAAAATCATACTGTAAAAGTTTCAAAATTTATAAATAATTTAACATGGTCTATAAATTTCTCAAACCGAGTAAAAAAAACAAACGGTCTGCAGCAACAACAATATCCGAATAACATGTTTTTCCTAGATTTTTAATTAACTCTCTACTTATCTATAAATTCTGAAATTTTCAGGAACATATAATCACATACCTATATATGATCTGTAAAATTTTCATAAACTAATTTTGATCCATACATATATTATAAATTAGAGATCTAAAGCCTTGATTTTCACTAAACATGTAAACTAGCAATCTGGAATTTTTGAAAAATCAAATCAAATTAAATAATATAGATCACATACCGTAATTGGTATTAAACCGAAGATCGGAACACGTAGAACAACTTCCTAGTTGAGCACAAAATTGAATCCCCACTCTAAGATGCCCAAAATGTAGAGAGAAGAAGATAGGAGAAAAATAGAGAATGATGGAAAAAATGGTTTTTGCTTGATTGTTGAGAATATGCAAAAGCTAACCTCAACACATCAATATAATGGCTGAAAATTTTCATCAATAATGTCATAAAGTGGTGTCAATATAATAGATGTATGATTGAACTTTTAAATGATGGAGGAATATGCTTTTGGAAAGTTGAAGATAAAAATAAAATTAAACATGTGGAATTCGGTCACACATTTACACATAATGAATATATTGCAAAAGTTACCCTCATCTTTATCAAACTCAAAAGTAACCCCCACATTTAATTAAAATATCGAAACTACCCGATTAACGACAAAAATGAAAATTTTACAAAACATAGAAATGAACCCAAAAATTCAAATCATACAATCCTTAATGTACAAAAACACATGCAATGCCACATAATGCACAAGATAAAAAAATAATAATTTATAACCGAAGAAAAAGAAATTATTTAAATAAACCCGGTCATTACATCCATTCTAATCTCTTTAATGGATTGAATTCCAATTTTAACATCTCTTCAATTTTATTTACCAAAAAACTAGTAGTTTTTATCTAGTTTCTTTATTTTTTGTGGGTTATACATTCATCTACATCATTGATGATTATATCAATAAAAATAAATATTTATAGTAAAATATTTAAAAAATGAAAAAAACTCTAATTGGTAGTTCAAAATATTTTTTTATATTTTACCTTAATTGGTAGTTTGAAAAACAAAAAAGAATTCTGCATTAATTTAATTATTTATTCCAAAATAAAAAATGAATGCTGAAATATTTTTTCTAAACTACCAATTATTGTAAAATATAAAAACAATTAAGTTCGAAATATAAAATATATTTTGAACTACCAATTAGTTTTTTTTTTCATTTTTAAATATATTTTTAAATATTTCACTATAAACGAATATGTTTTTTTATTTATGCCAAAATAAAAAATTAATGTCTTATTTGGATATTAAAATTTTAGGGGAGTAAACCTTATTTCCAAACACTACCTATCTCAACATTGAGAGTAATTTAGGTATTAAGTGACATTAGGAGTGTAAATGATTTGAGTTTAAAAAAATAAGGAAAGTAAATAAAGATTGTCAAACCTTAGGGGATTTGATTGAAAAAAAAACAAAAATGAAGTTAACCTTTTTTTTTAGGGCTATTAATAAACAACTCCTTATGGTTTCATATTTATAACAAACACCCCATTGAGGTGTTATCTAGCCCCCTATACTTTTCTCACCTTACACACAACTCCAATTCCGTTACTATTCTATTAACAAACACCCTCCTTCAGTTAGAAATTGATATTTTATGCCCAAAATACCCTTAAATTGATATTTTATGCCCAAAATATTTCTAAAAAATAAATTATTAACTAAATTAAGATTTTTGAATAAATTATATATATATATATATCTTATTTATAAAAGTGTGGGCATTTTTTAATATATATATATATATATATATATATGTATGTATACTAATTTTAAACGTTCAACACTTTTATAACCAATATACATTAGGGATGGCAAAATGGTCCGACCCAGCCGGGTTCCGACCCGTCCCAACTCGATTGGGGCGGGTTTGGTATCCAAAATTAAAACCCGAAGCGGGTTCGGGTCGGGTTTGGGTTTTCTATAAAATTCGTTGGTAATCCGACCCCAACCCATTTACGATTTTAATTTTAATTATATATATATATATATATGTGCGTCTTTGTCTATATATAACTCATTAATCTGATTATTGGTGCTGATATCTATATATATATATTTTTAGAAGAATTTCAGTCAATATGCGTATATATACATTTGTTTGTCTAAATATGTGGGATATTTGGTTTATAACGTAAATGAGAATATATATGCCTAAAATAAGAGAGAGTTATTTGGTTTATAACTTAATTTTTTATCAAATGCATTATAACTTAATTTGTCATCAAATAATTTATTAAATCAACTGTGCTTCTAATTTATTAAAAATAATTTAGTACAACCGATGGAATCCGTTTATACCGACGGGGTGGTAATGGTATTATTGATTACAACCCGATGCGGGTTTGAGATGGATTTGGTATTAGTTATTTTTAAATGGGGTGGTAATGGTATTAGCCAAACCCGACCCGTTGTCATCCCTAATATACATATATATATATTACTTAAGTATAAAATTAAAAAACAAAAAAATATGAATTTGGGTTTCTATTCATTTTGCTTTTAACAATAATTTATCAAAAGCTTATACTTTAATATACTTTTATTGCATTTTAATAATAATTTATTAAGTGTAATTGTTACGCTTAGGGGTGCACAAAAAAATTGTGAACCGTAGAACCGGTCCAAGCCGAACCGAACCGGTGCTTTGGTTACGGTTCTCAAAAAACAGAACTGTTCTAATTTGATTTGGTTCCGGTTTCAAACTGTCGGGAACGGAACCAATATAAATTAAATATACATATATATATATATATATGACACACTTATCAGTTACATTATATTTAACAAAATTATATATTTATATAAACTTATAACACAAAATAAATACAAATTAGTGTCTTAAATAAAATTTTAAGTTTACCTTAACAGTTTTTTACCATCCAAACAAATATTACACTCATATACATAAAAATCCTATAATTTATAACCCTCTCACATCTCACATCCATTCTCACTACCAGTCACCATAACTCTTCTCTTCATTACCAACGGTTTCTAAGTTTTCTACAAAAGGTTAGTTTCTCTCTCCCCCTCTATAAATCTCTGTGTTGGTTCACACACAAATACCGTCTCATAACTTTTCTGTTTTAACTCGTGGACGTTCAACAATTCTTTTGACTGAAGTCATGTATGAAAATAAAAATAAAACGTAATAAAAAAATTATGAAAACTCCATAAACAATCTCTCTAAGAGTCTCTCCGTCTTCCTCTTAGTGCATGTGTGTGTGAGTTTCTGGGGCTACAGGTGGGGGTGAGTGCGTGTGTGTAATTTTTGGTTTAAGAATCTTGTTCTTAGTTTTGAAATTGACGAGATTGCTTTTAAAAATTTATGTTGATGTATGTTATGTATATTTTGAAAGAATATGTTTATGGAACCGTGGTTCAGAATCGAACCGAACCATTATTTTATAGTTTGGTTTGGTTTGGTTTGGGTCATTAACTAATGGTTCTGGTTCTAATTCTTATTTTCAAGAAACCGTTGATAATAATTTAGTTTCAAAATTTTCAAGAACCGTACATAACCGAACCGTGTGCAGCCCTAGTTACACTTTGGTAATAATACACTTTAAATAATACTTTTAAATTATTTTTTCAAGAGAATAGAAGCATAGAAAATTTAAAAGGGCAAAGCCCTTATAATTTGTACTTCATTCATCCTAAAATAAGTGTCCACTTTAAAAAGTCAAAACACTTTATTTGGTCAATTAACTAATTTAACTTTTAAGCATTAAAGTTATAAAACATATATTTTATAATGTATGTTTAGTGATATTTCATTCACTAACCCTACAATAAAAGTCATTCTCTTAAAAAGTTAGATTCCTAAAAAGAGACTTATAATTTGGGACGGAGGAAGTAATATATTTTTTCAAATTTGAATTTAATTAAATAAGTGAAATTAAACAAAAAAAATTTATAATTTATTTAAAAATCTTAATTTAGTTATCAATTTATGTTTTAGGGGTATTTTGTGAAGAAAATATTAATTTAAAAGTATTTTGGGTATAAAATATCAGGTTTTAATGTCAGGGGTGCTTGTTTCCCAAAATACCAGTTTCTAATGACAGGATGTTTGTTAACGGAGTAGTAACATAACGGGGGCTAGACCTGGGGATATTTGTTAAAAATTTAAAACCACAAGGGTTTTGTTAATAGGCTTTTTTTTTACCTATATCAATTTTACAATCATATACATATAGTTATATTCTATATAAATCTAAAGCCCTCTCACCCTCATTTCTGAATTTGAAAGACTAAAGCCCTCTCTCAATTTGAATTTAGAATTTAGAGAGAGAAACAGAGGAGAACACCGCCGTCCATCGCCAATACCACGTCGAGTCCACCGCGGTCCATCGCTTCAACATGTCCGGCCTCAACGGCAAACTCCCGGCAATCGCCACCACCACCGACGACGACCGCGGCTTCTCCGCCGGCGAGAAATGCTCCATGTGCTGTTCCATGAAGAGGAGATCACCCTCGACGTTGTCTCTCCAACCTAGCCCGAAGAAGCCAAACCTTCACTCATCCGGCGGCGCAAACCCATTTCGTGCTTCTCCGGGCTTCCCCTCCCGGTCGGACAGAACCAACCACTTCACCAAAGCGACGTCGACGTCCCTCCAACCGCCACCGCCGCCAACCGCCGACTCTCCGCCGTCTCGGCCCCTTCTACAGACGAGAATTGCGCCATGTGCGGTTCCATGAAGAGACGATCACCCTCGACTTTTGAAGACCAACCCAGTCGCCTCCAATCATCCCCTCCTCCTCCACCGCCAACGGCGGCGCAAACCCATTTCGCGGCTTCTCCGGGATTCCCCTCCCCGCCGGAGAGAACCACCAAAATGACGTCGGAGACTTGATGCTCCGACTCAGCCTTCAACCCTCTTCTTCCCGCCCCTCACACCCCTCCACCTCCACCGGTGCCGCCGCCGCACTAGAAGGGGAAGAGGTGGGCTCAGCAGCAACGGCCACAAATTCTTCAAACAAACGCTTGATTCCAGTAATGAAGGAATTCATCCTCTGCAATTAATTCAAAGATTCAAACATAAACTAAAACCCTAAATTAAAAACACTAATTTAAGAAATTTACAACCTGAAACCCTAATCCAAATTATGAAATTCGCAATTAACCTGGGACTCAGGTGAGGTCCTTGCCGCCGATGAGGGCCGTGCAGGAAGAGGAGTCAGCAAAGATTGAGGCAAGGTCGTTGTGGCGGAGACCGGCTCTGAAATTGCGGCGGGAAGGGGAAGGGGAAGAGGGGTAAAGTCGGGAAAGGGGTTTACGCCGCCGGATGAGTGAAGGTTTGGCTTAAAAAGGTAATTTAAAAAGTATTATTTAAAGTGTATTATTATCAAAGTCTAACTAGGGCTGCACACGGTTCGGTTTGGTACGGTTCTTGAAAATTTTGGAATCAAATCATTATCAATGGTTTCTTGAAAAACAAGAATTAGAACCGAAACCATTAGTTAATGACTCAAACCAAACTATAAAATAATGATTCGGTTCGATTCTGAACCACGGTTCCATAGACATGTTCTTTCAAAATATACATAACATACATTAACATAAATTATGAAAAACAATCTTGTCAATTTCAAAACTAAGAACAAGACTTAAACCAAAAATTACACACACGCGCACACCCCCACCTCCACCTGTAGCCCCAGAAACTCTCTCACACACACACACACAAACTAAGATGAAAAGAGAGAGAGTCTTAAAGAGATTGTTTATGGAGTTTTTATGATTTTTTTATTGCGTTTTATTTTTATTTTCATACATGGCTTTAGTCAAGAGAATTGTTGAATGTTCACGAGTTAAAACAGAAAAGTTATGAGTCCGTGTTTGTATGTAAACCAACACATAGAGATCTATAGAGAGAGAAAAAACTAACCTTTTGTAAAAAAATTAGAAGTCGTTAGTAATGAGGAGAGTAGTTATGGTGACCGGCTGTAAGAATGGATGATAGAGATGAGTTAGGCTATAAATTATAAGATTTTTTATGTATATAAGTGTAATATTTGTTTGGATTGTAAAAAGTTATTAAGGTAAACTTAAAATTTTATTTAATACACTAATTTGTATTTATTTGGTGTTATAAGTTTATATGAATCTCTAATTTTGTTAAATATAATGTAACTGATAAGTGAGTTATACATATATATATATATATATATATGTATATTTAATTTATATCGGTTCAGTTCTCGACAGTTTAAAACCGAAACCAAATCAAATTAGAATGGTTCTTTTTTTTGAAAACCGGAACCAAACCAATTCAAAACTGGAACCAAAACACCGGTTCGGTTCGATTTGGACCGGTTCTACCATTCCACGATTTTTTTATGCACCCCTAAACGTAACAATTACACTCAATGAATTATTATTAAAATGCAATAAAAGTATATTAAAATATAAAATTTTGATAAATTGTTTTTAAAAGCAAGATGAATAGAAACCCAAATTGATTTTTTTTTTGTTTTTTAATTTTATACTTAAGTAATATATATATATATGTATACTGGTTATAAAAGTGTTGAACGTTTAAAATTATTATACATATATATATATTAAAAAATGTCCATACTTTTATAAATAGGATATATATATATATATAATTTATTCAAAAATCTTAATTTAGTTAATAATTTATTTTTTAGAAATATTTTTGGGCAAAAAATATCAATTTAGGGGTATATTAGGCATAAAATATCAATTTCTAACTAAAGGGGGGTGTTTGTTAACGAAATAGTAACGGAAAGACGGTTATGTGTAAGGTGAAAAAAGTATAGGAGGCTAGATGACACATCAGGGGAGTGTTTGTTAGAAATTTGAAACCACATGGGTTGTTTGTTAATAGCCCTGAAAAAAAAGTTAACTTTATTTTTGCCTTTTTTTCAATCAAACCCCCTTAGGTTTGACAATCTTCATTTACATCCCTTATTTTTTTAAACTCAAATCATTTACACCCCTAATGCCACTTAATACCTAAACTACCCTCAATGTTGAGATAGGTGGTGTTTGGAAACAAGGTTTACTCCCCTAAAATTTTAATATCCAAACAAGACATTAATTTTTTTATTTTGGCATAAATAAAAAAAATATATTCGTTTATAGTGAAATATTTAAAAATATATTTAAAAAATGAAAAAAAAAAACTAATTTGTAGTTCAAAATATATTTTTATATTTCAAACTTAATTGTTTTTATATTTTACAATAATTGGTAGTTCAAAAAAATATATATCAGCATTCATATTTTATTTTGGCATAAAGAAAAAAAAATTAATGCATAATTCTTTTTTTTTTGAACTACTAATTAGGATAAAATATAAAAAAATATTTCGAACTACCAATTATTGTTTTTTTTCGTTTTTAAATATTTCTTTTTATTTATGCCAAAATAAAAAAATTAACGCCAAAATACTTTTCCGAACTACCAATTATTATAAAATATAGAAAAATTTATGTCTAAAATATAAAAAAATATTTCGAACTACCAATTAGATTTTTTTTTTTTCGTTTTTAAAATATTTTATTACAAATGAATTTATTTTTTGATTTATGCCAAATAAAAAGTTAATGTCTTGTTTGGATAATAAAATATGAGAGTAGTAAAATTTGTTTTCAAACACCACATATCTAAACACTGAGGGTAATTTCGGTATAGGGTTTGTAAATGATGTGGGTTTAAAAAAATAAGAAGTGTAAATAAAAATTGTCAAATCTGAGAAAGTCTGATTAAAATAAAAACAAACTTCAGAAAATATAAATGAAGTTAGCCCAAAAAAAGAAGTTAAGAGTCTCTAAAATTTTGTTTTTTAATCTAGAGTTATTATATAGGAAAAAACCCTCTAGTTATTATAGAGATCACGTGAAAAAAAGTTTATGTTTATCGAGTGTTACTTTTTTGGTTTTAACATTGAAATGTGATAGTGGTTAATTTGTGTTGAGTTAAATAAATAATCTCTATGAAAGTAATTTGTCACCCCTCACCCAAGACTAAAACCCAATTAGTAAACGGGCAAGTAAAGCAAGGCGGGGTGGGACAGTTTTTCAACATAAAGATAAAAATATATATATATTCTTCTGCAAATAAATATAATGTTAATTTTCTTAACTAAAACTTTGAATTTATTATTTTTATACAAATATCAAATTAATACATGCAATTTTTTACAGAATTGAAATAAAATTAAGATGAGAAAAATAAAGAGGTAGGGAAACTAGAATTTAGTATTGGGTGAAATGTAAAACAAAGGAATTAGGAGGCTCAATAAAGGTTTACTTCTAAGTGTGTATTTATATAGATACACAAATGTAATATATAATTAATAAAGGTAAGTATGTAATTTTTGTATGTAAGCGGGGCGGGACGACCGTCCCCATACCCGCCCCGGAATCAAGCCGGGAATTTTTTTTCTTCCTCCATACCAGCCCTCCTTTATTTAATCGGGTCCCCAAACCCTATTCGGAAAACCCCTCATTCTATTTTGGTATTTTTCAAATTTTCCCAATTTTCAAAAGAGCAAGATAGGACCCTCAAGCTTGAGCAGATACTCCGGACAATATAAGAATCATAGTTCCAGTGAAGAGTTGGTTAATGGGAACAATGGAGGAAGTGTATTATCTCCTCTCTCTAGATCTCCATGAAAAAATTCAAAAGTACTTGTCTCCCTTTCGATTCAATACGAAAATTTTGACTGACTTAAGAAAATTAAATATTGTACACAAACCTTTTTTTTTCTTTTTTCAAATATAAACTGAAATTATCAATTGATCAGATGGTTAGAAACGATCCAACACCTGGGAAAGTTTCGCATCCTGGAATAGGCATAACCTTTACCCTTTCGATCAACTTCAACTGGGTACTTCATGAAATGTCCCCGCATTTCTGATCCAACTCAGTAGCTGCTTACTGCTTCCAGTTCATTTCACCCATTTCAGACTCTGGGCGGGAAAAGCAATCCTCAACAACGCCAGTATGCTCTTCCCATAGCGACGTTCTATATCCATAAATCTATAAAACACAAATTAAATTCCAAATAGCAGCTTGTTACATACCGTTAAATGTAATTGAAACACATTTTTTAATGCCTTTTCATGTAACATACATATCTGGTATTACCTTTTATTTGTTGCTTCTTTTTTTTCAAACGAATCTGTTGTAACTACGTTACCACCTCCCAAAAGAAAAAAGATTATCTTCGTCTCTGTGAAGAGCAATGTGTCTCGTCTTCACTTTCTCCTCGAGTAAACTTGGGACAAGAGTCTCTCTCTCTCACATACATAAACACACACAAAAGAAGTTTAGACACTAAAACATTTGTCAGAAATCAATATTCCTAACAATATTGTGTCATATGAGACATTTTCAAATACTTCAGAAATGAATTTACGCTTGTCTCTTCTGGCACTAGAGTGAGTTCTATATCTTCAGAAGTATAAAAAATGAATGCTATAAGTGTGTACCATTTTTCTCGAGATTGTTTACTATAGTAAGTATGCAACACTATACGTAGCCCATGTATGATGAGGCTACATATTCGTCATCCACTATCATGCCTTTTGAATGAACATAAATCCTGAATCTCCGATTCTTTTGGCTTTGTGCCTAAAATTCAAAATATAGCAATTTATGTGTCAGTTATTCAAAGAGTGCAAAGACCATATATTAATATCATGTTCAGGTAACCAAAAAAAAATCACAAAGCTTTATCCATTAATCAAAACTACAAGGGAATTGAAAAATTAGATCACTGTTTTGCCCAGCCCCTAATTTGAAACATTCTATAAGAAACCCAAAAGATGTAAGGAAATAATAACATCTTGACACAGATTTACATCAGAACAAGTAATGTAGATGATGACAACAGAAGATTTTTACTTGAGGGATAAATGGTAGAGACCTGAGGAGTGACAGTAAGAATGATTAGTACACGTCATCAGAGTTATAACACTATGCTGGTTTGGGGTGCTATATACTGTTTAGCAGATTAACAATCTATTTTCTCATGTCCATTGCAACTGACAAGAAAAAGTAACAATTGCTAGGAGTTTTTCATTCTCAAAGATTTTTTATTTCAAGCCTCACAAGTCTAATATGACATATAAGTCAAGGGAAATTCGGTGCCTACCTGCCAAAATAAAATTCTGTGTGTAGCATTACCCGTTGGATTGCCCTCAGGCCACATTGGGATGACAATATACACCGCAAACCTCTCATGGCCTCTGATTTTATCCACAATTTTAAGGGCAATTTCCGTGGGAATCAAATTATTAGCACCTGCAGAAAGAAATTTTGCTCATAATTCTTTACTTATTAATAAATCTTGCCAATAAACTACGAAAACTCACCAACTTTGAAGTCATTCTAATTCTGTAAGAGAGAGAATCGCAAAAGAAGAAGGCCAGTAAATACAGATTGCACAACACACACATATTGAATATTGCAGTGACTAAGGGTCTGCTTGGTTTGCATCTCAAGAAAAAGTTTTCATCCTGAAAACTGAAAATCAATACAAATAATCTGTTTGGTTGAGTTTCTAGGACACAGTTTTCAGAAAACTAAGTTATAAAATAGCCTATTTTCAGATAATTGTCTTCACTTTCAGAGATGCAAACAAAGCAGTCCTGAACATTTCGACTGTGAATATCTACTTTTCAAATCTAAATATAAATACTATATAGTCCCACACCCGGACTAATACTAACTCGCAACTAGACTCAGTTTCATCATCACCTGGCTGTTATAAGCCAGAATTTTAGGGACCATACGAATTTAAAATCTTTTTAAACTACAAAACCGAAAATCCAATCACTGCAATATAACGGCAACAAAGAATAATAAGCTCTTGAGCCATTTGAGATTTATCCAAAGCAAATGTATACGGAACAACCATAAAACAAACTCATTTTGTCCACAAAAATGGTCTTTTATGCGTATTTTTATTCATCTTATTTACGTTATTTAATATTTTATTTAAGAAAAATTTGTTGTATTTGTACAATAGAGGACTGTCCCAAAACAACCACAAATTCGAAAATACAATTACTTGTAAAACTCTTTAATAGGTTCCAAAAAATATGTATACGAGTAACATGCAAAGTGGGCATAGTAAAATACGAGATTTAGAGGTGGGATGGGGAGGTAATCTAGTCCAAAAGTTGTGCAAATTCGATGAAGAACTAGTTACTAAAATAACCTGGACTCCATAGATATGAGCAAGTGAACTCACATTTGCTTCTAAAGAAGGTTTACTAAAAATACCTCCATTTTCGGTCCTCATCCAGGGTATAGAAACTCCCAATTCTCCCACAAACTCTGAATCCATAACAAGGAATGCCCAATCATATCTACTTGGATTCCAGTGTTTGTTGGTATAATCCTGTGCTATAGCTCCTTGTTTTTTGCAAAACTTACGAGTTCAGAAAGGAAGTCTTTAAGCGACTTTCCTGCTCCAATATAATGCTGGAAGCCTGGAAGTGAACTTGCCTACTATTCCTTAAACAGAAAGCTTACAAACAAGTCTGCTCTGAACCCAATAGGTTAAATATTTTACATAAGTTTGGGCTTGTCGCAACTTTTAATCTGTATATGCACAAACTATGATACACAGAGAATTGAGAATTGGTGCTGAGATCATGCTTTGCTCTGTGTGCAATAACATATATAACCTTGTTGTCATAGCTTTTCTTTTGAACACTCCAACTTTAGTTATAAAAGAAACATATAATACATGATGGCACTTGACTAGAGCAGGCCATATATATATATATATATATACACACACACATATATATAACCACTCCCATACAGTCCCATGTCCCCCCTTGGTCCTTCGTTATATTCAGTGCTCTTTTTCCTCAGCTAACCTGTAAAAGTCTTAACACTCTCTTCTCTTTGTTCTTAAAGCTTCAGAAGAAGACAACTTCATGACTCTTATAGCTTAGATCTCTTCAAATTACATTACTCTCTTAACAACAGCCATCCATCTGCCAAGCCAAAGCTGTTCATGACAGGAAAATTTCTGATTTTAAGGAACCCAATCCTCCCCCTTTCCCTCCCAAAACCAAAAATCTTAAAGATAAATAAAACTACAGAATAATCATTACCACCATATACTGGTTCAAACCCACTAATTTGACACTATCTAATATAAATTAATACATCAAATCCAATTACTTGATGGATGCAACTAATTTATCTTTCAGGAACAACACATTTGACAATGTAAGGTGACAACCTTTAAGTTCCATGTTTTCAACTTGTGGAAAGGAATAGTTCCCTACCTAAATCTTTATACAGACGCCAGATGTATGAGGACCCGATGAAGTATTGATTTTCGATGCAAATAAAATGCTGAGCAGCACGAATGGCCTTTACATATGCTGAATGTATGCTCATATCGATAAGTACATTCTTCCCACAAACCAGGTTCTATTAAAAGAACAGGTATCAATCAATTTTGAAGAAACAATCACATAAAATAGAAAACATTAAAACAGGAGTACATTACTTTAAGATTACCTTGTTGATTGATTCTTTTGGATCCTTAAAGCCTTCACAGAATTTGAATCAATTGAACGACATACCTGCACTTGCAGAATGCCCAAAAAAGGATAAGTATTGTCATACACAAAGACTAATAGGACCGGCTCGGTTCCAAATGACTATAATTTACCTGAACATGCCAACCCTTGGGATCATTTTCACCAAGGCAAAGGCATCAAACGCCCCCATTATTTCAGGCATCCTTTCTATTCTGAGCAAAGCATCATCATATAAAGATGTTTTCAGTTTTTTAATGCCTTTGGGTTTAGAAGCCTTGAACCAGCGCTCCTCAAAGTTGGTCAGGACGTCATATGCTACAGGACCATCTATTTCGCAGTGCAAGTCATGCCATGGTTCTCACGGACAACCAGCAGTACTCCCCTGTTCAGTTCATACAATGCATCTTTGAAAAGAACCATCCATTTGTTCTACCTTGAATAAACAATTTTAAATACCTCCTCAATAACAATGTTTATTTGTGATTGCATAATCGTTCTAACTTCAGTAATATGTGACCTGACTTTTTTGCAAGACTAAAACAATGAGGAAAATTAATATTTAGACTTGACGAGACACGAAGCAGCACATTTGCAAGAGAAGTGCTTATACAAAACCCATGTAGTGAGGTCGTTGGTTCAGTAATTGGCCTATATGTAGCGAGGTCGTTGGTTCAGTAATTGGCCTGTATGTAGCGAGGTCGTTGGTCCACTAATTGGCCTATTCTCTTTTTTTGTTTATTTAATGTATGTTTTCAAATATTAAGATTCAATTCCTAGAGAGTTTCAGACAACCGCTTTTCATTTACTTCTAAATTGAATATGCAAAGTGCAAAAATGTTCCTCCAATAGTCCTTCTGGCACAATGGCCAACATCAGCCGAGTCCAAGGTTGCTCAAGCTCCCCTAATTTTTATGAGCTTGAGACTCTAGTTCAACCTTCGCTTCTCAAGTCTAAAGAATTGACTCATTATCATGTTTGGTCTTTTTCAAATAATATTCAATTGCTAGAGAATTTCGGACTATGTACTTGAACTAAATGCATGATCACCCATATGTTCATCCAGTCATGCTTTTACCTTCTTGGCCTACCTCAAGGCCAAGGTTGTTCAAGCTCTGTTCATTCTTGATGATCTTAAGACGTCAGCTCAAGATAGAGACAGAACAAGCTATTCCGCAGATGAGCTTGACCATAGAGTGCTAATTGGACTTCTAATTATTACGCATTTTGAAATTTTAGCTTCATACAAAGATGATTGCTGCTCATACTGCAATATAGAAAACCTGCCATTCTGATATTTTCTATTATATAGCATAGACAAATCTTGTTATTAAAATGAAGGACAACTTTTATTTCACTGGGTCTTATATGTTTGCACATGGATTATGGAGAGAGAGAAAGAGAGAGAGGTTGACTACTCAGGAACAACTACTACGTATCTGGTTCCGAAACCTTCTAACTGAATAAGCACATCACCCATGCTTTAAACATGAGCACATGAATGCATTAGGAGAATAGATTTCAAATCTATACCAATTTGCACCCACATGCTTCTAGTAGAGGGTGTATCCTAACCACCTAATTAAGAAAGTGGAGCATCCAGCCCACCTCTTGAAGATAAGTTGCTGGAAGGGTATCATTCTCAAGGTAGAATAAAATCGAAGTACATGATTACAGTACTTTTAAAACTTTAGCTACCAAGAATAACATATAAACAAAAATTGTTAAGACATTACCGTATAGGTAGGGTTATGATAATCATTAGCATGCACTGTTTGCAGCGTCTTAAATATAGGATGCTGGAGAGTATCCTATCGCCCATCACATAAATCAAGTCCGCCGAGAAATGCTATGATTCTTTTTCTATTATTGCCAGTATCAGCATCCACAATTACACTTTTCTGATGATGTGTATAAATTCGAACTTCCTGATAATAAAGATGTAGGAAATAACTTCCATAAAATCTACAAAACTGAACTGCATACATTAAGCGAACAAGACAAGTCCAGTTGATTTGATACTTTCAATTCCATGTTCTATGTGATTAAAAAGCTTAAATGATACATTGTAAGAGAGTTGGGAAAAGCTGGAGCCATTGTACTCCTCGAAGTCAGGGTAACAAATCTTTCCACATGATGAGGTCCTTATAGTTCACATTAATTATAAAGTACCAGAAGTTCCATATACTGACATAGTGTAAACTTATAACTGACGTAGAAAACTGTAAAAATTGATTTGTTAGATTAAATAAAACCTCCAAAATAGGTATCTTATGTCTAACATACCCTCTGCTTGATCCAGCTGTGTCGCTTTCCAGCTTCATGGGGACAAAGTAGCACTTTAACTGAAGAGTGCTTGAAAAAACGGCGAGTTTCTTCATCCTAGGTTTGCATGACCCCATCCTGCAGTAATAAATATATTTAGGATAAACTGCAAGGAACCCCTTGAACAATTATTACTTTTTGCAACAAGTCTCCCTCAGCTATTGTTTTGCCAAGGAACCCCTGAACTTATCCAAAATCGTTCAATTAGGCACTACTGTCGTTTCTATTATAAAAAACATCTAAGGAAGTACAATCACATGCAGCACAGTTGACTAACGTTTTCTGTTATGCCTGTGATGCACTTAGAATGCCCATTTTGATGTTAACCCATTTGATAGATCCAAGATTCTAGAGTTTACCCATTTGACCCAAAAGTAGAATATCAAATTTACCATTCTAATGAAAAAAATACTTTACCGTCATTCATTTCTCCTCGCTAATTTTGGCAGTTCAACTGCTTCTTTATATACAGAATTATGATAGTTACCGGGGTTTTTGCAATGTCATGGAGGTATCTCAATAACTTAATAGTTCAAGGGGTCTTTTTGTAGTGTATCAAAATATTAAATAGAACTTTTAGACCAAAATATAATCGTGGAAAATAATATGGACGACACGAAAAAAAAAAAAAACACTTCTAGCATCATAACATTAAACCTCATCAGGGACAAAAAGCCTATTAAACCCAGTCAAGAATTTTAAATTGAGAAAAGATAATACAAGAAGTGGGCAGACAAGAAAAACACACCCCAACACCTCCGCAGTCCACACCCTCACACAAACTGACAAACACAAATAAAAATCCATAGCAACTTGAAACTAAAACTCGGTAGTGGGAAAGATATATATTCCTATTCTTTGGCTTACTATAAGTAAAACAATGACAATCAATTTTGGCCCCAGATGGCCATGTGTCTGTTTCCTAACAGAATATTATTCTTATTATTTTTATTATTATTTTGGTGATAAAGCATACAGTCCAGACACACACTGGTATAAAATATACGAACAATTGGATCAAGGTTTTGATGTCTAATAAATTAACAGCCAATTGTATTTTTTCTCTCTTTATGTTTGTGTGTGCAATGCATGGATGAAACATTCAACATTATGCTTTTGGAATTGAAGTGTTGAACACAAGCCATACAATTACATATTAAAGACCAGAAACCTAAAACTATGGCCCAATTTTTATAAAAAAAAATAAAATTTGGAAGGTAGCGATGGCCCAATTTACAAGTAATTAACTGTTCTGATTGTGAGATATGAAGAAATTACTTACTGTTTGGTATCCCAGGATACTTCTTGAAGTAGGGTCATCCCATACAAGAAGCAGCACTCCCACTCCTTCCTGTGATTTAGACTTCAAAAGATCCCCCAAAGTCCAATCTGATGCAAAATTAGCGTCTTGGAGCAGTTTAACTTTGTACCACACTGACCACCCAGTAATATAAATAAAACACCTGGCTGGCTGTTGCGTCAAAGATGTCACGCCAGCACCTTCCATGTGTGTACTGCATTCCGTTATCAAGATTAAAATTTGGAAGGCATCCATCAGGTACATGAGCATCTTGATAAAGAGTAACTTTCCACCTTTCCTAAGTGGGACATATGTGCCAGGAACTCCATAGTAATCAGGACCAGCTTCCACTCCATGATGGTAATTGGTAACTGCTCAATCTCTCTATTGAGGTGCACTGTATCGAGATACTCAAAACTGCCCCGGGCTTACAGGGCTTCACGTTATTATTGAGTACTGAAAAGCTATTGACCCGGGATGGAACACTGGAATAGCCTTCTGTAGACGGCAATGGTCCTAGAGTGTGAATAATCATAATGGGACGAACTATGCAGGAAACTACTGTTGTGGTGGAGGCTTGATTGCTGAGGGGAATAGGTTACTGGGGGAACTTGATATCCGTGGTGCGGATAGGGAAGAGGGCCAGAATGTGAAGGAGGCGGAGGAGGGTAGACATATTCCAAGGGACCAGAATGTGACGGAGACGGAGGAGGGTAGCCATATTCCAAGGGGCCAGAATGGGTTGCAGGAGGACGAGATGGTGGGTATTGATTGGGAAGAGGGCCCGAATGTGAAGCACTGTAATAAGGAGGAGGATATAGATGGGGCGGGTTAGGGCCAGAATTGGGAGGAGGGCATTGATGGTCTAAAGGATGTGGAACATGAGGGTATCCATAGGAATTATTATATGGATAGGAAGATGATTGATTGTATTTATCCATTAGTATACACTGGTTTAAGGGACTTCCTTATACATACATACATAAATATACTAGTAAGTAAAAAGCACGTGTTTTGCATTGTAATTTAAAGTCTACACAAAAATAAAAAAAATATACTACTTAAAAAAAATTTAGTACAATTACAAAATAAGATAAATCATACCACAAATACTCATAATATAAATACTAAATAAAATAGTACCTTAAGGAACATGGTTCATAAAATTGTATTGAAATAGTAGTGTGAAGAAATTCATATAAATTATGTCATTAAAATATCAAAAAGTAAATAAATTAAGCTTGGTCAAACCACAATACTATTTCTAATTAAATATTTGATATAATAACTTTTAATCCCATCACAATTAGATTTACGTGTCCAAAGTGGATAAGGATTATTAATTATAATTATAGATGAGATTACTATTATAGTCGATTTAGGATTGTTAAATACAATAGAATTTATCCAATTATGATTATGATTATTAATTATAATTAAATTATAGTAAGAGAATGGAATGAAATATAAAAAATAATTTAAAATTTTAGTATTATATCACAATCAAATTTGTAATATATATTCAATATAATATAATACAATTAAATTTTAGTAATAGAATTTAAATACATAACTCATACATAAATATGTGTTGGTGCTTCCAAATACAATTAAAGATTCTACTTGAATTGGAGTTATATTAAATATTGTAGTTATAATTCAAGTAGAAATTGGATTGGAGTTATAGAATTCAATTAAATTTTGTACTTATAATTTGGATTGAAAACTTCTATATAAAATTTTGACTAAATACTGAAACACCAAAACTTCTTCACACTAGTATAGATATATATATGTTTGTGTAGGTGTATATTGACAAATTGGTTACTCTATATAAACACCAGAAGATTTCTTTTTTTAGGAAAAAAAAAATTATCAGAATGGGTTTGTGTATTTTAGCTTCACTGAGATAGGATTGATTTGACAATTATGAACAACAAATTCAGAGAAAGAGAGATCAAAAGGGCTCTCAAGATGATTGCTTACGAAAGTGAGTTTTAATTAAACTAACCTTGCAAGGTTTTGTTTGAGAAGATGAGAGAATGTTGATCAGACAGTCATACACACAGAGCCCAGATACAGAAGAAATAAAAAAGGGTCTGTTTCTTAGTTAAAAAAAATAAGATGAACAATAAAGAATTAAGCTTTGAACTACCCTGGGAGACTTATTGTTGAAGAAGATTAGAGATTGATCATACACAGTGCAAGAGATGAAGGAAAAATCAAATGGGTATATTTAATAAGTCAGTTGAATTCAAGATCACCAATAAAGAATTGTGCTTGAATAGGTACAACAAAATATATAGATATAGATATAGAGAGAGATCGTACCTTCACAGGGTTGAGTGTTGTGAAAGATGAAATTGTTCCTCAAAAGTCCAAAACTAAAGAAGCGTTAAAAGAGAGAGAGACCTCCAACATGGCCAATTTTTGAGGAATTCAACTTTCTAATAAGATGAATTTTGCTGCAGTGTTATGAATAAAATACTAACTTTGATGCTTGATCCCAATATAATGATATAAAATTTATAATATATAAAATTACATATAAGTGATATTTGGGAGTCTAAATTATAAAATGATAAACTTTAACAAATTAACTACGGATATAAGTAAAGTTAAACCAAACTAATTACATATCAGTAAATAATTATAATTGAAGTCCAAAATACCTTCTAAATATTTATATAAAAGTACCAAAATACCCACCACCGTCCTCCTCTCCATCATTCCCAAAACTCGGGAGCGCATGAACAAATTGGCATTTCATATCAGAAAATATTTCAATCTTGAATCAAATTTGGGAAATAAAATTGGTAACTTTACAAAATGTAACCATTTGTGGTGGTCACAGATTGTATTGGCATTTCAGATTAGTTATTCCATATATATGTATATGTAGAAGACGATAACTCCTTTAACCTTGAAACAGGTCAAGCACACCACAATAGCAAAATAACTCCCTCAGCTCACCGACACAATCTTCTCTCTTCAGACATTTTTCATCCAATATTTGTTCTGCTTTTTCTCGCTTTCTATATTTTCTCTCTTTAACCTAAAAATTTTGTGAATTGAATTGTGGATTTTGTTGTTAGATCGTCTTTGGGTGCGAATTTCATGAGTTTTGAGAAATTTGGATTGGTTTGTGAGATTTGGTGGTGATATTATTGGGTTTGGTGGTGGGGAGTGGCGGAGGAAGAGATGGAGTGGTGAAGGACAAGGTGGAGTGGCGGATGGAGGAGGAGGAGGGGGTATTTTGGAATTTTTATATAAGTATTTGGAAGGTATTTTGAACCTCAAAAATAATTATTTACCTATACGTAACTAGTTTGATTAAGTTTACATATATGTAGTTAGTTCATTAAAGTTTATCATTTTGTAATTTAGATTCCCTATTATTACTTATATGTAGTTTTTCTTTATAACTTTAATGGTTGAAGGTTTAATTAGTAAATTGACTAAATAAAGTGTTTTGACTTTTCAAAAGTTGACACTTATTTTGGGATGAGAAAAAGAGGAAAAATGAACATTTATTTTGGAACAGAGGGAGTATAAAATTGGATAATTTAATCGTGTATCTAAACGCGTATGTATAAAAAAATTATTTGTAGCGAAGACAATAAGCTATACAAAATAGCTCACCGAAATATGTTGTCACATGGAAGTTACATAAATGCATTAACCTCCCTTGAACTATATTCTCTCTCTCAAGAAACCCTTTCAAACTATGTAAAAAGATACAAATAACTCCCTGAACTATTTTCATGCCCCCCTCAAACTATCACAAAATGGGTTGTTATACAAATTATTATTATTTTTTTGAATCTATAGTAAAATAATTTTTATTCTTAAAAAAAATTAAGGCCTTGAATTGGGCCGAGAAACTAATTAATTTTTTAAAAAACTATAAAAGTATTAACATTTAAAAATATATATATACAAAAAAAAAAAATGCCCCCCCACCCCCCCCCCCCCCCCCCCCCCCGAGCGACCGCCTTGGTCTAAGGTCGTGCACGCTTATACCTATATATATATATATATATACATTTATCTATTGTCTAATTTAACTTTGAAGATATGATCTTTTATATTTAAATTGGGTCGGATTTTGGATTAAATTCCAATACACATCCAAACAATGTATTTGAAATTTCATTTGTGGAATTGAAATACCATGACATTCCAGTTCCAACGCAATTCCAATTCAATTCCAAATTTGCGCAACCAAACGGACTCTTAGTTAATTCACATTCAAATTTCTTCATTATCAAATATTTGATCCGATAATCCAATCCAATTATCCAATAACAAAAATACTAAAATTAATGAATAATTGTAGATTTTTTTTTTCTAGAATCAGTAAATACCAAATTACCAATCAATACTTATAACAAATGTCCATGACAAATATAAAAATGAAAAAGCGAAAAAAGAAATTGGGACATTATTAAGTATACTACATTTATTACTCAACATTTATATATTAATAAATAGTATATAAATTTAAAGTTTAAATACTGAAACACTAAAATTATTCACACTTTTAATAATATAATAAAGATGAATCATTATTAATAAATAATAAAATAATTAACAATTATATATGTGTAGTACTAAATATATACATATAAAAATATCAAATTTATATTGATATATATATTATAATTTCACATCGGATTATTATCATATCGAATTATTATAAATTCAAATTCAATTTGTTAAGAAATTGGATTATCATATTCGGATCCTAAGCAAATTATTGAATTTTATTTTCAATTCATATATAGTTAATCCTTAAGACATCAGGAAGGGGTCGACATATATCTCACAGAGAATTGGGAAAAGAAGACAACGCCAAGGCTTCAAGCTTTTTAGGATTTCCCACTTCTGGTTGGGTAGTTTCTTACTGCTCATCTGCTTCATGAAATGTGTAGTCATGAGTGCAAACATGAAGTTCTCTCCCTCTTAAGCTTAATCTTTAGAAAAGGGAAAAACAAAGAGCTTTTGATTCGGGATAAACTGGAGTTGTAAAACCCATATATTAGCTTGGAAGGCTAGGGGTTCTAGTCGACGTGAGACAATCTGATGTCCCACATTGTCCAGGTATAGGTCTGGGGATGTGCTTATGTGTTGAGTGTTGTCTCCAATTGGTACGAGGCCTTTTGGGGAGGAGCCCAAGAGCAAAACCGTGCAGGCTGGGCCCAAAGTGGATAATATTGTACCAACTGTTGGAGCGATGTGTTACAATTTGTATCTGAGTGAGAGCTCAGTCGGAATTAAGTATGGGAGCATGCACAAACCCGTTGATAGACCTTATCGGGTTATCGGATTTTATTTTCAATCCATATTCGGTTAATATCGGATTCGGATCATAATCGGATTATTAACAGGTCTATTGATAAGGATAACAAAAACTCCCGATCCGAATCCGATAACTCAAAAGATTTTTACTTTATTAATTCATATTCGAATTTCTTCATTATAGGATATCTGATCAGATTATCTAATTAAAACAAATACAAAAATTAATAAATACTGAAACACTAAAATTATTCTCACTTTTAATAATTGTATTTATTACAATCATTATTAATAAATAATAAAATAATTCACAACTAACATTTATATACATGTACAATATTAAATATATACACATAAAAATATCAAATATATATTTATATGTATTATAAATATATTATATTATATATATCGGATTTGATTGACATAAATCTAAATCCAATTTGTAAATCGGATTATCGAATTCGGATCCTATCCGGCTAATCGGATCGAAATTCGATTGATTGACAGGTCTTCCCGTGGGTAACACCAGCGAGGACGTTGGGTTTCAAGAGGGGGTGATTGTAATGTCCTACATCACCCGAGGATATGTCTGGTGATATGCTTATATGTACAGTGTTGTCTTCAATTGACATAAAATATTTTGGGAAGGAGCCCAAGAGCAAAACCATATAAAATGGGCCCAAAATTGATAATACCGTACCAAATATTAGAAGGGGTGTTACAAACAGCTCCTAACAAGATAAGACTAAAACAACTAGACATAAAGAGGGTATTAGTACGACTATTAGTACAGGTGATTAAGGAGTTCAGACATTGTGGAACACTATTTGCCATTGAAGCCCGAATGCAAGATAATTGTTTACTTGCACACCTATCGATAATCAAATTGTCAACGAATAAACCTTGCCGGAATATCAATCGCAAACGAAGGATGGCCAGGCCCCGTTCTCAGGATTAGGTTATTACCTATGAGCCTACTCACATATCAGAACTAAACTAATTGATTCTCTTTCACCTATTCCCCCGTCGGGTTGTTGTTGCAACTTTGGCATTTCCTGTTGAGATCCAAAGTCTCCAAGTGAGCACTGAATAGCAGTTATTATATAATCACCAAAAAAAGGAAAAAGTAAAATAAATTGAGGGTTCTGAAATTAGAAAAGTAAATTTCTCTTTTTGTGCCAATAAAATGAAACATGCACGTGACATAAATTTAGTATCAAAATGCTGACGTGGCACCGTTATACTAATACAGTTCATAAGTTCATAACCACTCTACTCTAGAGATCACATTCATACTATTCCCATGCAAATCAGTGAGGCAATTTTTCGGAACCTATTAAACAAGTTTGACAGTGATCGAATTTTCGACTTTGTACTTGTATCGGGCAGTCCTCTATTGTACAAATACAACATTTTTTTTATTAAAAAGAATAGTAATAAATGATGTGATCTATGATTAACAAAAAAGAAAAGAAAAAAGTATAGACTCTCTCAAGTTTGTTTTTATTTCAATTAAACTTTCTCATATTTGACTATCTTT
This sequence comes from Cornus suecica, assembly GCA_963922005.1. Lineage (NCBI taxonomy): Eukaryota > Viridiplantae > Streptophyta > Magnoliopsida > Cornales > Cornaceae > Cornus > Cornus suecica. The sequence continues at coordinate 13,746,129 of OY998240.1, read as the reverse complement.
ATTTACACTGTCTATTTTTTAAAATTTATATCATTTACACCCCTTAATATCACTTAATACTTAAACTACCCTCAATGTTGAAATAGATAGTATTTGAAAACAAGATTTACTACCCTTAAATTTTATTATCCAAACAAGACATTAATTTTTTATTTTGGCATAAATCAAAAACAAATTCGTTTATAATAAAATATATTAAAAAAAAATTAAAGAAAGAAAGAAAAAATCTAATTGGTAGTTAAAAATATTTTTTATATATTTTAGACTTAATTTTTTTTATATTCTACCCTAGTTGATAGTTCGAAAAAAAAATATTTCGGCATTAATTTTTTTTTTTGAAAAAAAAATAAAAGAAAAAATAGAAAATCTTCTACTCCTTAGCTAGCATCCCAGTGGCTAGTGGTACAACAGTAGGAGTATATTTTGGACATTTTGTACATGATTCTTAAGATATTGCCATAGAACAAATTGAAATATATTTGATCGGATATAATATTTGAAATTTGCAGCCTTATTGAGGAAAGAGGATTATAGGCAACGGATTGAAATATACAAATATAATGCTCGAAATATTTGGTGGTGAAATAACTGTTCACTTTGAAAAGTCAAAACACTTTATTTGGTCAATTAACCAGTTTAAACTTCAAGCATTAAAGCTATAAAACATATACTTTATAAACGATCACATCACTATGGTGGAACCATGAGTAAAGTTGGTATTTTATTCATTAACCCTACAATAAAAGTCATTCTCTTAAAAAGTTGGATTTCTCAAAAGGGACTTATAATTTGGGACGAAGGAAGTAATATCTTTTTTCAAATTTGAATTTAATTAAATAAGTGAAATTAAACAAAAATAATAATTTGTAATTTATTCAAAAATCTTAATTTAGTTACCAATTTATTTTTTAGGAGTATTTTGTAAAATATCAATTTAGGGGTATTTTGGGCATAAAATATCAGTTTCTAATGATAAGGGGTGTTTGTTTCCCAAAATATTAATTTTTAATGGCAGACTGTTTGTTAATGGGTGGTTTGATGACACCTCAAAGGTATTTGTTAAAAATTTAAAATCATGGGGTCGTTTGTTAATAGACTTTTTTTTTTTTTTTACCTATATCAATTTTGACCGACATGCTCAACATCCAGAGAGTCCTCCATACTGAGTTTTACAATCATATACATATAGTTATATTCTATATAAATCTAAAGCCCTCTCTCCCTCATTTCTGAATTTGAAAGACTAAAGCCCTCTCTCAATTTGAATTTAGAATTTAGAGAGAGAAAGAGAGAGAAACAGAGGAGAACACCGCCGTCCATCGCCAATACCACGTCGAGTCCATCGCGGTCCATCGCTTCAACATGTCCGGCCTCAACGGCAACCTCCCGGCAATCGCCACCACCACCGACGACGACCGCGGCTTCTCCGCCGGCGAGAAATGCTCCTTGAAGAGGAGATCACCCTCGACGTTGTCTCTCCAACCTAGCCCGAAGAAACCAAACCTTCGCTCATCCCCTCCTCCACCGCCAACGGCGGCGCAAACCCATTTCGTGGCTTCTCCGGGCTTCCCCACCCGGTCGGACAGAACCAAGCACTTCACCAAAGCGACGTCGACGTCCCTCCAACCGCCAACCGCCGACTCTCCGCCGTCTCGGCCCCTTCTACAGACGAGAATTGCGCCAGGTGCGGTTCCATGAAGAGACGATCACCCTCGCTTTTTGAAGACCAACCCAGTCGCCTCCAATCATCCCCTCCTCCTCCACCGCCAACGGCGGCGCAAACCCATTTCGAGGCTTCTCCGGGATTCCCCTCCCCGCCGGAGAGAACCACCAAAATGATGTCGGAGACTTGATGCTCCGACTCAGCCTTCAACCCTCTTCTTCCCGCCCCTCACACCCCTCCACCTCCACCGGTGCCGCCGCCTCACGGGGAGGCGTAAACCCCTTTCCCGACTTTACCCCCCTTCCCCTTCCCCTTCCCGCCGGTTCCTGGGCAATTTTGGGTAACAACACCGCCGGGGCATCAATTTCAGAGCCGGTCTCCGCCACAACGACCTTGCCTCAATCTTTGCTGACTCCTCTTCCTGCACGGCCCTCATCGGCGGCAAGGACCTCACCTGAGTCCCAGGTTAGTTGAAATTGCGAATTTCATAATTTGGATTAGGGTTTCAGGTTGTAAATTTCTTAAATTAGTGTTTTTAATTTAGGGTTTTACTTTATGTTTGAATCTTTGAATTAATTGCAGAGGATGAATTCCTTCATCACTGGAATCAAGCGTTTGTTTGAAGAATTTGTGGCCGTTGCTGCTGAGCCCACCTCTTCCCCTTCTACAGTAATTTCTTTACCCTTTCTTTAATTAATCTATATCTATCTCTGTCTGTAAATGCAGATGATGTATGTATATATATAGATGTTCCCCTCCTCCAGTAATTTATTTACCCTTTCTTTAATTCATATATATTTCTATATGTGTGTGTGGATACATATGATATATGTTTTAATTCATCTATATTTCTATTCTGATACATATGATATCTATCTGTGTCTGTAAATGCATATGATGATGTAAATATATAGATGAGTATGTATGTATGCTTGTTTTAAATTTTTTTATATTATTATTTACCCACCATTTTTTTAATTCAATTATTTCTATGTGTATGTATGAATACCCTGTTTTGCATCAACTCTCCCTCTCTCTGTCTCCTTGTGTTACTATCTCTATGACCTAAATGTGAGTTGAAGAAAACTTGTCTTGCTATACAAATGCCTTCAACTTCTAGTGTCTCTCTGTATTGCTCCCTAAGGGAGTCTTATGCATTTGTATATGGTATTGAAGACATCAAATCCACTTCACCAGTAATTTCTTTACATCTGTGTGCATGCGTGTGGGTTTATGTATTGGGTTGCTTTTAATTTTAGTTTTATTTTTTCTGTCCTTGAATCTTTATTTTATTTGGGTTGTTTTTGGGAATTTATATTACTTTTTTTTCTTTTGTTGTTGTGAAGGTGGAATATGATTACGAAGGCGTGAGTTTGGAGACAATTGGGCAATGTTTGGTCCTCAAATTCAAGTGTCGTTGTGGTAAAGCCTACGAGGCTAAACTATCGGGAGAGGGTTGTTACTACAAGCTATTTTAGCTTGATTTCTTTGCTCGGTTGATACCCCTATATCATATAGTATAACATTCATTGTTTTGGGTATCAATTTCATTGTTTGTATCATTCTCCAAGATCTAATGAATACCTTCCTACTTCAGATATAGTGCTTGTTATTGTTGGGTTTTTATATATCAGTTTTTGTTTCTGATGCTAATTACAGATATAACTGGTTTAAATCATCTGATGATTTTAATTTATTTACTTTGTGTTTTATATTTATATGTATTAGTTGAGTTTGAGAAATCAGATTCACGCGATAAATTTATGTGATCCTGCTTGGTTTGTATTTCTGCGAATAATTTTTTATTTTCTGAAAATTAAAAAATCAGAAGATTATAAAAAAGTCTGCTTGGTTTAGTTTTCTGAAAATTCAATTACAAAAATGACTGTTTTCAGATAACTTATTTTTATTTGTCTCAGAAAACGGTTCTTTGTTTTCGGAATTATTGAGAACAATTTTCAGAGATAAAATCAGGCCCTATAATTTTGGGTAAATTAAATTTTTACCCCTCTTTTTTGGACAAATTTCAATTTCCCCCTATTGATTGGATAATTACAGTTTGACCTCTCATAGTCATCGATGTCTAAATCCGACCACCGAAAAAGAAAAATTACATATCTACCCATGAAATATTATTCTTTTATAATTGTAAAATAAATTATATGGTGTTTTACTAAATTGCCCTTCTTAAATCTTACCCCACAAAAAAAAAAATCAATTGCCCCATTTAAGAAAAATAGTTCAGAAACAAAACCCATATTGAGAAATTTTAAAAAAATAAATAGAAAGAGGGATAGAAATTTTAAAGAAAGAAATTAATTGCCCATGTGAGGAAAACAGTTCATAAACAAATCCAATTTTCTTTTATATATAGAAATATTGAAAAAGAAAAAAATTAGATGAAAAAAATCAATTGACCCATTTGAGAAAAACAGCTCATCTACAAAACTCATATTCAACATTTTTCAGAAATTCCCCAAGTGTGTATATATATTCCTCTCTCTTCCTCTGTAATTCTATATATATATATATTTATATCATTCCTCTCCCTTTGTAAATCTATATATTTATATATAGAGATCTATATATATACAACAACCACGTCAAATCCAACATATGCAAAAAAAAAAATACTTCGGTCAGTATGGATTTAACACCATTTGGAGCAAAAGGGGACACCTGCATCCAATTTGTTGCATCTCCATGTGTGAATCTATGTGTATATATATATGTATGTATAAAAATTTATATATATGAGAGTAGATCTTTGGGCATTGGAATTTAATATAGGCTTTGGGGATTGTGATTGAATTTAGGTTTTGGGGATTGAGATCGAATGAGGGTACAAAGGTTTTTTTATATCTTTTGGGAAGAATAAAAAGGTCTTTACATGAACGGAGGATAATATAGTCATTTCACCTCTATAAATGAGTTGACAAGAGTTTTGACCGACGTTCAATGTGCCAGAAATTTGAAGGATAGGGGGAAATGTAATCGAAATATAAACTACAAGGCACTAAAGTGTAATTGTTCATACTAGAGGACTCAAAGTATAATAAGTTCAAACAAGAGGAAGTGGAAATGTAATAAGTTCAACCGAATATTTTGTTACACTTTTTTTTTTATTCTTTTTTTGTTTTTGTTTTTTGTTTATGATATATATGAGGGTTTGAATATACTTATGAATTATTTTTAAGAATTTTATATTCGTTTATTCTTTTAAATTATCTATATATTTTAGATATTCTTTTATCCTTTATGATTTTATAAATTGTTGTATTCTTTTTTGGTTCCTCATATATTTGAAGATTTGGAGATATTTATGGTTTAATTTTAAATCAACTATATATTAGTTTGATTTTTTTTTTATTCAAGCTTTTCGATATATAATGCGGTTTATTTATTAAATTTTTTTATAATTTAAATGTATTTATTTGAGTTTCAAATATTTGAAACAGAAATAAAAACAGTTGTATAATTTGTATTTAGTTTTATTATTTTAAATTATATATTATTTTCATACTATTATACTTAAATTCTTCTATTACAATGCAATTGTAATTCAAACTCCTCTCCGCTCTCATAGCTTTCAAGTTTCAACTGCTCCTCCCAATTCCTCAACACCGACAATATTACGAACAATCATCTATCTCAAGTCAATTTAAATGTGCATTAGGCAAAAAGTAACGGGTGGAATAGATAGATGAGTGTCGTTAGAGCTACAAACGAACCGAACCGAGCTTTGAAATGTTCAAGCTCAGTTCGTTTACTAAACGAGCCTAGAAAATGTGTTCAAACTCGACTCATTTGCTTAACAAAGGAGCCTGAGCCGAATGTCAGATTTAACAAGTCGAGCCCAAGCTTACTCACGAACGACTCGTTTCAGTTGCAACATATATTACTCTTACCAATAACTGTCTAGATTTAGTTGTTGTATGTTTGTTTTTAACATATTTTCATTAGTATAATTTTTTATGAATAGTTTTTATGTTATGGCCTCATAATTTCTATAATATTTTCACAATAATCTTCATATTTTGTTCAATTTGAACACTTTCTTTTTGTCAAATATGAGATAATTTTATTATTTAACTTAGATAAGCCTGTTCACGAGCTTGGCGAACAGAACTTAGTAATATTCAAGCTCGACTCATTTACTAAACAAGCCTAAAAATTGTGCTTAGGCTCGGTTCGTTAACTAAACGAACGAGCACAAGCCGAGCCCGAGTCCGCTCACGAACAACTCGGTTCATTTGCAGCCCTAAGTGTCATTGGTGTAGATGACTAATATTGGTGTTGCCAAATAGTGATTTTACCGGACACTTTCAGTCCCTAATTTTGTGTTATTATTTCGTGACGCTTATATGTAATTCATTATATTTAACATTTGAATGTATAATCTATATAATTATTTATCTCTTTATTATATATCAGTATAAGATTTCTCTAATTTCTACAAACAAAAAAGATAAATAGTTTTTCCTAGGTTTTTGCTAACGTGCATTGCACATACGTTTTTACTAGTTACAATAGGTGATTGTGTGAGCATGATAATTAAAAAAACATTATTATTGTTTGTACGACTATAGAGTATAATTTTTCTTTTTTGTAAATTGGTAATTTCTTATATGTAATTCATTATATTTAACATTTGAATGTATAATCTATATAATTAATTATCTCTTTATTATATTAATATGAGTATAAGATTTTTCTAATTTCTACAAACTAGTTTTTACCTAGTTTTTTGCTACCGTGCATTGCACATACGTTTTTACTTGTTACAATAGGTGATTGTGTGAGCATGATAATTAAAAAAACATTATGATATACAAGGAACCCCAGATTGTAGACTCTTTTTTTTTTTTTTTGGTAGGTAAATTTAGCCATCCCATGGTAATTAATGGAGTAAGAAAGGATATTGCTTTTTATTGAGTTTTTTTTTAAAAAAAACCTCTATCGAAGTCTCAAAATTAATTATATTATATTGGAAATTTCTTAAGTATAAAACTCATTACCAGATTCTAATGATCTTATTATTGGTACTTTCTAAAATTTACCTTTGACAACAATCACCTAATTTTTGTTTCAATATTTATATTCCGGTAAGCATATTTTATCATGTTGTTGTATTTTAGGTGATTCTACAAGTACTTGGAATTCGTTATACAAAAAATATTTTAAACAAAAAAGTAGAACGAAACATATAAGATAAAATTTAAAATTAGACCAATGAATTTGTGGTCTAATGGTATTTTCATTCCTCCCCAAAATTGGAAGAGATTTGGGGTTCGAGCCCTATAGAGCTCATGTGGGGGTGGGGGTGTGTGAGTTCCTTAACATTAAAAAAAAATTATAATCAATTATCACATGAAGATTTGGATTTGTGTTAATCCGATCCGAAATTATATATAATATATATCAATATATATTTGATATTTTAATGTGTCTATATTTGGTATTATACTTGTATATAAATATTAATTGTTAATTATTTTATTATTTATTAATAATGATTGATCATCTATACCACTATTTTGGCTAAGAAATTAAATTGAACCAGATTAAATCGAATTGTAAACCAAATGTACAGTGAACTCAATTGGAATTTTAGTAATAGTATGAAATTCAAGTTCTTCGGATTCTAGATGACGTGAAACACTAGGCCTTGTTTGGTAACCGGTCCGGTCCGGTCTGATTCCTGAAATGAACCAGTTGTTAGACAATCCAAACACAAGACAACTCTTACATAGTTTACGCAAATCATAGAAACCAATACCCATGTTTTGACACTACATGGTACACTCAAAATGCATCAAGGTTCACAATCGCAACCATATGTCATCACAATACACACTTATTTCTTTATGAAATATATTGTACTGAAATTATCACAATGCTTATATTTTCACATTTATAAGCAATAAATCACCACAAACATTTATATCACAAAATCATGTTTTCAAGGCCTAATTCATCAAATAAGTTGTTAATACTCAACTCATATATATATATATATATATATATATATATATATATATATATATATATATACGGCATATATACACATAGACGCACACACCCTCGTAAAAAGACAAACACAATCCATTTTCCCCCTACCTCAATTCCAAGCAAGTTCACTCAAGAATGCCCAAAGAGATCCAACTCAAGCTACCCCTCCAAAGGCTCAATAGATTAGCTTCCAACTATCAACACACCACATGAACAACAATATTTACTATGACGTTTCAAGAAAACCGAAAATCATCCATGTGGCTCCAACCACAAGAATCAAATCAAACCCTAATGATTTCTAAATTAGGGTTTCATGAAAAAATGAATTCAAGAGATCAAGAAACTATGAACTCACCTATAGTTTTTTCACAAGATGAAATCAAGAGCTACGATAATTGGAACTCACTTGGTAATTGGAAGCAAAATTCAACCTTCCATAAACATTAATAAAAGGAAAAGTAAAATCAACACTAACACAAAGAACTCATGAACTTGAAAGTTAGGGTTCTTGTGAACAAAACCCTAGAGTGGAAGAGAAACTTACCCAAAATAGCTCAAGAACACCAAGCAAGGATAGACTGAGAGAGCAAGAGATTGTGTTGAGAAGATGAAATGTCTTGCAAAGGAGAGAAATACACAAGTGTAGAGATTCTCCACTAACCCTTCTCAAATCCAAGGGTTGAGAATAAAGCTAGGAAAATGAGTAAATGATCCAAGGGTGGAAAGGAAGTCTTGCCAATGGAAGACCAAGATTAATGCATTTGTGTATCATCCAAACAAGGCCCTATGATTCAAGGGTTGAGAACATAAATGGGAGAAGAAGATCAATGGCTAGAAATGAGACACCACTCTAAAAGTGTAAAATGACCAATATTTTCCCAACTTAGGGTTATTCACAAGAGTGTCATCAAGACTCTTAAATACCCTTTTACCCCTTGTCATCCTCTCTAATTATCAACATGTCACTCATGCCCTAACACTTTGCCAAAATCTCTACACTTTCCACTAAGTGCTTAAAATATTAAATTACTCATTTACCATTCGGTCATTTCTTTCCCAAAATCGTTTTCAATAATTTTCATTATTCTCAAAATGAAAATACAACATGCAACTTACAAATTTTAATATCACATAAAATATGTAAGTCATACTAAGTAAATAAACACATTAAGCACATAATCACATAAACACTAAGTGTTAATAATTTTTTAAAATTAACACGTAAAAATACCGGACGCTACAATTTATATTCCGGTAAGCATATTTTATTCTGTTGTTGTATTTTAGGTGATTCTACAAGTACTTGGAATTTGTTATACAAAAAATATTTTAAACAAAAGAGTAGAACGAAACATATAAGATAAAATTTAAAATTATACCAATGGCCTTGTGGTCTAATGGTATTTTCATTCCTCCCCAAAATTGGGAGAGGTCTGGGATTCGAGCCCTATAGAGCTCATGTGGGGGTGGGGGGGTGTGAGCTCCTTAACATTAAAAGAATAAATAAATTATAATCAATTCTCACATGAAGATATAGAGTCCTCATAATATCCATAAAAGTAAAAAAAATCATGTAGAAACATTATTACACCAATTTAATATATACAAACATAAATATATATACACACGAACCAAAAAAACAATTGAAGAATGGTAAAATTCCATATAAAAAATATATATAGGTTCTTGATCTAATGACTTTTAATCACACTACAATTAGGTTTAGCTGTCCTAATATAAATATATTATATTTAATTTATTAATTTATTTTTATTTAATTTATAAATATATTTTATTAATTTATTATTTATATTATTATTTATTCATTTATTTATTATTAATTTTATGTATTATTTAATTTGTTTTGTTTTGTTTGTTGGGTGGTTGGTGTCTCAAAATTCTGATTTTGGTTATTAATTTTTGGAACAAGGGCAACTTGACCCAACAAAAAATTGGGTTCAAAAACAGTACTCTCTTTGGTTCAAATTGGTCTCATTTGGTTTGGGTCCAATTTTTGAAACCAAGTCAAAACAAACATGGTCCGTTGGCTATGCTCTCTAAAAACCAAGACCAGACCAAATGGACCCGGAACCAGAAATCAAACAGGGCATAAATAAATTATAATTTAAAATCTAATTTATAAGTAAAAAAATCACATATAAAAATTAAAGTATAAGTAGTAAATTAGTTAAGTTATTATATATGTAATGACTAATTTTGTAGGACTCCTTACTTATTCTATCATAGTACATAATTCATACATAAAAGATGCATTGAAATAGGATTGTGGAAGTTTAGAATTAAATTTTCTAGTTATAGTAATTCAAGTGGAATTAGATTTTTTAGAAAGAAGAATTGGATTTAACGTGTTTACAGCCAAGTGAAAATCCATGTAGGAATAGGAATAGGAATAGGAATACTATAAAGGGAAGAAGCATAATAGGAAATACGTGATATGCAAGTAAAAGATAAATCAAGTAACAAAAGCGCCTGCGTATGTATTCCAATTGGTTATATGCAAGTAAATAGACGGATACCCTTGGCTATAAATAGTGAGTGTGTGCGTGTGTGAGAGAGAAAGAAAGAAAGAGATGGAGAGCGTGAGTGAAGAAGCCAATTGCAGACGAGTTCGTGTATTAAGATGGAACGAGAAGCTGAGCATGAAGGAGATTATGGACTGTGATGCGTTTTTGATGCTTCGTATTACCAACAAATTCATTACCAAGTATGAAGAAATCAGGCAAAGAAGCTCAGACGTATTGCTTCCTTTCGCGCGCCTAAACCTTTTGTCTCATCATTCCTTCAAATCGCTGATTATTGACTACTACCCTTACCTATCACAACACTTGCTACCCAACACCATTCTCTCCTTGGCTCCTCAGATTTCTACCTATCTCTTCTCCCGATTTCGTTTCACTCCTCAAAACCTCCTTCTCCGTAACCAGCCCAGAATCGTAATTCTGGTTGAGATTGATCGAACTCGAACAGTCAATTACTCTACATTGTTTCCTCCTCGCCGTGACTATCTCGATGAACCCATACTTAATTGGGATGATGATGAGGAAGAGAAAGACCTTTTTAACACTATGATGTCACTATGCTACAAATTAGGCGATCATCCGCTGAAACCCATTGCAGACGACGAACCGGTGGGCTTTTTTGAAGTGGATCCCAAGAGTAGTGAGCATGTGTGGGTGCGGAGGAGGGATGAGGCAGAGGCGGTGGTGGGTTTGTGCCCTATATGTCTGGATGTAGTGTCAACGGAAAGCCGCCCCATAGACATGGTTGAGACTCCTTGCTTGCATGTCTTTCACGAAAGCTGTCTTTCACGCTGGAGGTCCAAATCCAGTTGTTGCTCCGAATGTGGCTCTGTGGGGAAATTATTCAGCTCTTGCCCCACATGTCGCTTTGTGTTTTCCTATTGAATTACTTTCTCATGTAAACTATATAAGCATTGATTTGATTTTTCAGAGGGCATGTATACAAGGATTCCCAATTCTATCTTTACTTTGTTTAGGGTTCATTAATTATATGTAATTTGTACGTGACTGTGTTTATTAAATGGTCAAGCTACCATTAATTTACAATATATATATTGGGTTCTCAATGTGCCGAATCGGGGGATTTACTTAATTTCAGTTATTTGAACACAATTTTACTCAATTTAATTGAGAATTTACTTAATGTTACTGTCACGCCTCGTTTTTCCTGAGACTCTCATCCGGAGAATCAGCGAATCCTGAGGTATGACGTCACTGAAAACGATCACTAGAATCAACGATAACGAGAAAAATACACGGAATAAGAATGAAAATAAAGTATTACATGCCACCTGAGTGATAGAAATTCATAAGAGATTTCTAACAAAAATCCGGCATAGTTCCATTTGTAAATGGAACATCCGGACAACCCAAAAACAACACAACAGAACAATCTGCCCATAACAACAGAAATATAATCAATGGCATGCAACCCAACATTCCAGAAACCTACTAGGGCCGAGGTAGTGGAAAAGAACACCGTTACCTCTATACAACCCCTTTAAAATCGATAGAGCCCCAAATGCTCAAATAAAAATATAAAGAAAGTCACATAGCACCCCGAATCAACAAATACCCGAAATGAAATATACAACGAAAGGGAATATGCCAACAGACTGGCTCCCAAGAGAAATAAGAATACACCAGAATAAATACGGATAAAAGGAACAAAACTAACTAAAAACGCCCCAATTCACTCGTATCATTGCCGTTGAACATGCCTTGCTACATCCACCTGCAAATCTGCAATATGTGTGGGGGTGAGCACAACCTCGGGGCTCACCAAAAATATCTATATAACACACTCTTAGCCGTCAAGAAAATGTTAACCATCTTGGGTGTATGCATCTATCCTAGGTCGGTCGGTTGTCTCATTTGGCACCCACGCCAAACCGAGACCCCAAAATAACATCACCACAATCTCAAACCTAACCAAGAATCACAATAAAGCACCGAGCAACAGAAATATCACTAACACATAAACACATGTCAAAACAACATAAATATAAACATGTACACCAGTAAAATCCCGTAAATAACTAATCATACCCGCATAAGCGTACACAATAATCTAATACGCACTCTCGTCTAGAGATACTACAATAACTAACTATCTATCACACTGTACACCGAGCACACCGCAACGCCTACACAACATCGCTATCAAATCATTCCTCGAGAGTTTCACTCTCATAATTATAACCTCAAACCTGTCCTCTTATCCACAATAACCAGTGAAATAATCCGTTCACTTAAAGGATCTTTTCTTTAAAGCCTCCTATAGTAAAGAGAATTTATAAAACCAACTAGTGGTCATATGGTAGGTTCACACTGCTACCATCTATTACTCGAAAGTAACATAAGTGGAAGAACTTTGTCATTAGATCAAATTCAACAATCTCAAGTAAATCTCCAATTCATACTGCCTACTGAGGCACAAGAAAGGAGTACCGGAGTCATTTAGTCCCAAACAGATGCCGAGGCCCTCAGATTTTTAAAGAAAAGATGTTGAACCCCGAAGGATTCAACCGGTTTTTAAGAAAAAATTTTAGGACCCGGTCAAATCTATTTAGTTCCAATGTCTCCGAACCCACCAAAGTACTACGAATTGCACTACATGTGCGTACATCAGTATCACGCCTCCTACCCGAGACTAAAACAAGAAAACTATAAAAATAACATGCATTATGTATGCACTTAAAGGTTACCGATCCCACACTTTTCAATATCACCATAAGATTCCAATACCACTCCAAGATTTTAATATCACTTTACCATAAACAAATGATCAACCCAGTCCTCAAAACTACAAATAAGCGTCCACTCGGGAGTATGACAACTCAAACCATTATGGGTACCTCCATTTACATTCAATGGATCCTTAAGGCACGGGATAGTCCAAAGTTTAACTACTGATGTGGTGCTGAATAATATGCAGAGTTAAAAACAACTCTAGTCTAGAGAAAAGGAAGAATGCTACCCAATCATACCCGGTTAGACTTCAAATCAATCATTTTTATATATCAACTAGAGTGGTATACCGATCACTTCACAATTTCATACACCGACCCATATGAAAGGGCCTACTTAGCCGTTGCTACATACGTGTTTAAGCCTAACACGAGTCACAACTATCCCTCCAAACGACTTAGAACTCACGTTCAAAACTACATCTCTAAGCCACTCTCCTAGCCCAAGGGAACACGTTTATCATAACTTTCCATTTAAGGATAACATATGCATACAACCCCAACTTGAAAGGAAAAATTACGTCAATCCGCCCTCTTTCTACTTAGTTTCACTTAACCACCTCGAACATACGTCAATCGTGGCTCCATTGACCCTGGTTCTTATTAGTATTACACTTTTTTATTTCCCAACTTTAAATTCTTAAATCTTCATTCACATTGACTGTTTTTTATCATTTTCCAGGAATTTACAAATACCATCACGATCACAACCACTGCACCGTAGCGCCCAAGGAAATAATATAAATTTTAATATAATTCAGATCCAATTTGTTCGCTATAAGCAAACAATAATATCATGAAAGCTCAACAAATAATCATATGGAAAACGAATGATCAATGTGAATGTCAATGCACCCTATCTAACAAGGGACATCCGGGTATAATATCGCCAAAGTAACACAACCACAAGAAATTTATCAACTCGTGAAATACATACTGTGTTCGGACCACATTCTCACACGCCTCCCTGAGTACTAGTCCGCTAGTAGCAAGAGACACCGCCTAGTCAGTTGTTGCGACAACCCGATGACTCACTCACACCAAAGGTAAATGAATGACACATGAAACCACACCCAATGCAAATATGCTCATGGTGTATACAATATGCATATCATGCCTCAATAGTGAGTCAATATCAATGTACAACATTTTCAAATGATTTATGCATATCTTACAATCCTTATTATACAACAAGTTCAAAATATAACCATTTTCATTTAAAGCATGATTTATGAATAAATTAAAGAAGTAAACCACGACAATTCCATCTCGAAATTACTCAGGTTTTTAATTACCTAATTCTTGTAATTTTTACGTATCGGCATACTTATAATTAAATTTCAATAACCGATTTCGAATAAGCCTACCTCAGGGACAATCTAGTTCGCAATTTCACTTATTTATAATTTACGAAAAAATTTAAAGGGAACTACAACCACGTCTAAGTCCAGCAAAGAATTATAATTGTCCCTCGCTTCCACGTATCCCCTAACATATATTTAATTTCAATAAACCACAAACAACAGGGGAACTTATCATTACTTTCTAAGTTCAAATTCAATTCTACAATTCCACTAACCTATTTTAAATTTAAAGGGCATTAGGCTGTCTCTTCAACTTAATTTAAGTAGGTTTTAATTATTCAAATTTTTCAGAAAAATAATTTAAATTAATTTATCAAGAAAATTCTATTTTCGATCTCATTTACTCCACCTATGGATATTTCATCAATTTTATAAAAATTCCTAATTCTCGTTTATAACTAGGAACGCTAACACCGGCTATCACACACACATAAACATACGCCGGAAGTGCTAGAAATTCCTACATACTAACAGTGAGAAATAAATATGTATATAAAAAATCTCACCATACAAAACATCCCTGAAATGGCCTGCCTTGATCACTGTCAAGGCCCGAATATGGAGCCCCCGACCAAAATTGCCCAAATACTATTTCAAATATATCAAAACGTTTGTCTCGACGACCTAATCAATATATACGAAGCACATTAGCAATAGGTTAATAATTATGGGCAAATATAAAATAACCCAAACAAAAATTCTAACATTTAAACGTGATTTCCGGACAAACCACGCAACGAAAAAATACAAAATTTTTACACGTCGTACCTGACATCAAGGTGCATCTACCCTCCGAAAATCAGCTCAAACAGAACTCAGGAAGTCGCCCAAATAATATCGCAAAATTCTGGACGAAAATGGCCTGTCGCGACTGCCCAGTTCGTGCGACCACCACAGCTTCACCTCGCCTCCACCGTGTCGTCACCTGAAGCTCATGACACCGCCATCCTTAGCCGTCATCGCCGCTGCTCCGGCGAAATCCCCAGGTCGCGCTTCCATGGCCTCTGCGCGAACCCCCTTTCCCTCTCTCAGCCGACCAGTAGGAGGAGAAGGTGAAGAAGATGAAGCACCCATGGAGTAGCAGAAAACAGTCGAAGAAGAGGAGGAGAATGAGATGAAGCTGATCCATGATTCGTGCGTCAACACCTCTATCTCTCTGCACCAGGCATACATATATATATGTACATATATATACCTTAATTGCAAAAGTGACTCTCTTATTATTCATAATTATAAATTAATCCCAATTCTTTATGAAAACATCCAAACGATCTTTAAATAATCCCCAAAAATTCCACGGGATACCAAATAAATAATATAACCTGAAATAAATAGTTAGGGTATAAAACTCATAAACCAAAACACTAGATACGTACAGAATCCATCAAAGCTCCTAAAACAAGGAAACTCTAAAAGTTCAACAAATAAGTCTGAGACTACGCGTCACGTAAGTATAACCACGAAGAAAAAATAAACAAGGGAGTGCAAATACCCCTAAGTACACAAGTCAAACAAATAAGGCACGTAAAGTCACATTAACGCATAGGGGCACGTAGAAACATGTAGTACAAAACACGTCAAACAAAAAAACACGTACATACAAACACAAAGAAAATGAATAAAGAGACTATAAATACTCTTAAGCACGCCAGCTAAACAAGGCACGTACAAATCCACTTACAAGGGGACATAAAACGTCGAACTCCTAAAGCACTAAATGCCGAACTCGAACAATTGAGTCGAAACCTTAAATGTCAGACATACTGGGCATGTCGCCACACAGTCGAAGCACTAAATGCAAAACTCGAACAACTGAGTCAAAACCTTAAAAGTCAGACATACTAAGCATGTCACCACACAGTCGAAACACTAAACGCCAAGCTTCAAAATGAATTCACTTAGTCGACATCAAGAATTCCCGTAAACGTTTCACCAAATATGAAACAATAAACGTCAAACGTCAAAACGAAACCACATAGTCGGCATAAGAACCCACGTAAACGTTTCACTAAGTTTGAAACATTAGACGTCACCGTCAAGTCCCGTAATCACCAAAGAAACTCCACGAAGTCATCAAAGAGACAATCGTCAAGTCGTCCCATCGAATCCAGACGTAAACGCAAAAAATTTACACGTGAGATACCAATAACAACCATGACGTCATGAACAAGTGACGTCACAACCGAAAATAAATCGAAAATAATTCTAGGAAATTGGGAAAATAACACGGGGTGTTACAGTTACTGAATTAAACTCAATTTGACTCAAATAATTTGGGATTTTACAAGATTGAACTTAATCCGACTCAATTGAATCGGTATTTTACTTATTTGAACTCAATTTGACTCAATTAATCAGGAATTTACTTAATTTCACTAAATTGAACTCAATTTAAGTAGGGACTTACTTGATTTTCCTAAATTGAACTCAATTCGACTCAATTGAATTGAAATTTTAATTATTTAAACTCAATTTGACTCAATTGAATTGGGGATTTTTTTAGTTTCACTTATTTGAACACAATTTCATTCAATTGGATCGGGAGATTTACTTAATTTTAGTTATTTGAACACAATTTGACTCAATTTAATTGAGAATTTACTTAATGTTACTAAATTGAACTCAATTTGACTCAAATAAATGGGGATTTTACAAGATTGAACTCAATCCGACTCAATTGAATTGGTATTTTACTTATTTGAACTTAATTTGACTCAATTAATTAAGAATTTACTTAATTTCACTAAATTGAACTCAATTTAAGTAGGGACTTACTTGATTTTCCTAAATTGAACTCAATTCGACTCAATTGAATTGGAATTTTAGTTATTTAAATTCAATTTAACTCAATTAAATTGGTGATTTTATTAATTTCACTTATTTGAACACAATTTGATTCAATTGAATCGGGGGATTTACTTAATTTCACTTATTCGAACACAATTTGACTCAATTTAATTGGGGATTTACTTAATCTTACTAAATTGAACTCAATTTGACTCAAATAAATTGGGATTTTAGTAGATTGAACTCAATTCAACTCAATTGAATTGGTATTTTACTTATTTGAACTCAATTTGACTCAATTGAATTAGGAATTTACTTAATTTCACTAAATTGAACTCAACCCTTTTTCAATAAAGTTTCTCACCCTCTGCAAAAAAGCTAAGATTCGTACCAACAATGGCAATCACACGTTCACAACATACCGATTTACCTCCAAACGGAGGCCAGCAACCAGAAGATCCGATCAGACGAGCCCTGGAGGAGAGGACTGCCGAGTTAGAAAGGCAGAACGCTGAATTGACGGCAAAATTGGCTCAACTACAGAATCCACAGGAGATCCATGACGACGAGCAGTCCGGACAGCACGAACGGTCTGTAGGCCGCCAGACACACATGGATGACCTACACGCTAGAGCCCATAACGATCGTGAGGAGCAGGCAGAGTCATCCCTACAGGTTCTTGGGGCGCATAATCCGGAGGAGGTCCTGACCATGAAAAAACTGGAGGAAATCATGTCCAGATTCCAGCGGGATGTGCTTAGGGATCTGAAGGTACAGACCCCAATCGATCTGGCATCTGAGGCATCCATAGACGCCGTTCAGACACCATTCACCACCTCGATCACCAGCGTGCCTTATCCGGAGAGGTTCAGATTACCGAAGTTCACCTTATTCGATGGTACAAAAGATCCAACAGAGCACATCTACCACGTTCATACCAAGATGAATGTGTACAATGAAAACGAGGCCTTACTCTGCAAAGTTTTCCCCACCAGCCTGACCGAAGCAGCCCTCCTGTGGTTCAGAAAGCAACCGCCCCGATCGATCGGTAGCTGGCTCAGACTCTGCGAGTTATTTATTGCCCAATACTTTGGCAATAAAAGGCAGAAGAAAACTATCTCCAGTCTGTTCACCATGATCCAAGAGAAAGGCGAATCCCTGAAAAGTTTTGTCTCACGGTTCAATGTGGAGATGTCTTCAATTGACAATTGCGATCAGCATTCAGCCGTCGAAGCCTTCAGAATGGCCCTAATCCCTGGAACGAAGTTTCATCAGTCCCTGGTCAAGAGGCCGCCAACCGATATTGGAGAGCTCAACTCTAGGGCACAAGGGCACCTCCGAATAGAAGAGGAATTGGCCATACGACAAAGAAGGACTGCCTTTACAACAGTAGAGGCCAGAGCGTCCGAACATTCCAGGGTAAAGGATCGGGCGTCAGACCGGAAGAGACCGAACGCACCTCCTGCTCCTTCCCCAGCCCCAGAAAAACGACCAAGGTTTGAGGAGAAGGTCACCCCCCTGAAAGTGACCTTGGCAAAACTGTACCAGGAAACAAAGGGCAAAGGAATCTACCGGTCGCCACCTCCCATCAGGCAGCCAATGGACCAAAGGGATATGTCGAGGCACTGCGCCTTCCATGGCGAGTACGGGCATCACGCTAATGAGTGCAGGAGCCTCAGAAGACAGGTGGAAGCCATGATTGCAAAGGGAGAATTAACAGAGTATGTTGCCAAGGAAGGAGCCCGATCAGATCAAGCGACGCATGCCCCTACCAAGGGAGCGATGGGACAACCCGTACGAGTCATTCACATGGTCCATGGAGGGCCCAATCGGTCGGAAGCGGAAGAAGCTCGTAGATCACAGATGCGGCAAGCTCAGAAGTTACGAAGGGTTGGAGAAGTCACCAAGTTTCGAAGCCCGAAAGAGGATGCCCGAATTATTTTCACCTCTGCGGATATGCAGGATATTCAGACACCTCATGACGACCCCCTAGTTATCTCCCTCATGGTCTCCAACTGCCTGATCAAGAGGGTACTGGTCGATCCAGGAAGCAGTGCCAACATTATCACCAAATGGGCCTTTGAGAAATTGGAAATCAATCCCCAGGAGATAGTCCCATCCAGAAGCCCGATAGCAGGATTCGATGGAAAGAGAGTAGAACCAGTAGGGGAAATCCAGCTACCAGTAACGGCAGCAAGGCGCACACTCCGAGAGACTTTCGTGGTGGTGGATGTCAAGCCTTCCTATAATCTCCTCATGGGAAGGGGATGGATCCATCGTATGCACGGAGTCCCTTCTACCATGCATCAGGTCATGCGGTGCATTGATCCGAACGGAATTGACGTAGTCGATATCAGGGGCGATCAGGTAGCGGCAAAGGAGTGTTACGCCGTCACTATGAAAAGTTTAAAAAGGAGAACGGAACCGGAACAAAAGTCACAGTCCAAGACAATACTTGATCCCAAATAGCAATTACAGGAGGGCGGTTCGGGATCACCAGTAGCAGTTGAACCACTACTGGAAGTTCAAATTTGTCACGATCGCCCTGAGAGGTTTACCTATATTGGTTCAGGCCTCAATCCACAGGAAAAAGAGGAAATAGAATCCCTTCTCCGATCCAATGCTGACATATTTGCGTGGAGCCATATGGACATGACCGGTATTGATCCATCAGTTGCCCTGCATTCTCTCAATGTGGATCCCAGTGCAAAGCCCGTTAGACAGAAACAAAGACGAATGGGTGCCCATCGAAACCAGATCATAGCCGAAGAAGTTGATCGACTGCTGCAAGTAGGATTCATAAAAGAGGTCCAGTATCCTTCCTGGTTGGCAAATGTGGTGGTGGTCCAAAAGAAGAACGGCAAGTGGAGGGTATGTATCGACTTCACTGATCTGAACAAAGCGTGCCCAAAAGACTGTTTCCATTTACCAAAGATCGACCAGATGGTGGATGCCACCGCAGGATTCGAACGCTTGAGCTTTCTGGATGCATACTCTGGCTATAACCAGATCCGAATGGCTCCGGAGGACCAGGAAAAGACTGCCTTCATCACTGAGTCAGGTACATTTTGTTATACAGTTATGCCTTTCGGACTAAAGAATGCAGGTGCTACCTATCAGAGGTTGGTCAGAAGGGTGTTCCAAGGGATGATGGGATCCACCATCGAAGCCTACATCGATGACACGGTGGTAAAAAGCAAGGAGAAAGGAGACCATCTAGCCGATCTGCAGCAAGTATTCAGCACCCTCCGGAAGCATAATATGAAGCTCAATCCGGCCAAATGTTCTTTCGGAGTATCCTCAGGCCAGTTTTTGGGGCACATAGTTGACCGGACGGGAATACAGGCTAGCCCTGCACAAGTCAAAGCTCTCATAGAGACTGCTGAGCCTAAGTCCCGGAAAGAAATCCAGGTACTAACCGGAAGAATAGCGGCCCTCAGTCGTTTCATCTCTCTGCTAACCGATCGGTGTAGGCCGTTCTTTCAAGCAATAAGAGCGGCACGAGGAGAAGTCTGGGGGCCCGAGCAAGCGGAGGCACTGCACAAACTCAAAAGTTACATGACGAAGCCCCCGATCCTGGCAACCCCTGAAGCCGAAGAGCCGTTGCACCTATATCTGGCCGTTTCAGTAACATCTACCAGCGCCGCTCTGGTCAAGGAGGGCAAAGGGTACCAGACACCGGTTTTCTACACCAGCAAATCCCTTGCTGAGGCAGAGACCCGTTATTCAAAGCAGGAGAAACTGGTACTATCACTGATCAATGCTAAGCGGCGTCTCCGTCATTATTTCGAAGCGCACCCGATCATAGTTCCAACTGTAACACCGATAAGATCCATAATGGCGAAGCCTGAGTTATCTGGGAGAATCTCAAAATGGGCAATTGAACTAGGGATTTTTGACATAACCTACGTCCCCCGAACGGCCATCAAAGGACAGGCAGTAGCTGACTTCCTGTTAGAAACAGAAACTAATGACTCCACAGAGGAAGGTGAGCTTGGACTATGGGTCATATTCGTAGACGGATCGTCCAACGTCAACGGAGCAGGGATCGGGATAGTACTCGTAACACCGGATGATACTAAAATCCAACAATCCGTTAGATTGGAATTTCCAGCCTCTAACAACGAAGCAGAATATGAGGCCCTCCTTGCAGGAATTCGGTTGGCCCGAAGCCTTCAAGTCCAAAAGGCAGTAGTACGAAGTGATTCCCAGCTAGTCGTACGACAGTTAAATGGGGAGTACGAAACCCGAGAGCCGAAAATGGAAGCATACAAGACTCTGGTTCTAAAGGAGGCTGAAGAGTTCCAGCAAATAAACTTTGAACAGATTCCCAGAGGAGATAACTCTGTAGCAGATCATCTGGCTAACCAAGCCTCCGCAGCAGGAGAAACTATGACTCGCACTGTACCGATAGATTTTGTCGTCCGATCTAGCTTGGAACCCCCCGAAGAAGTAATGGTTATCCCGTGGGAACCAAGTTGGATGGATCCGGTAGTAGATTATCTGAGATTTGGCACATTGCCTGAGTCAAAATCAGAAGCCCGGAAGATTAGAATGAAAGCAGCCAGATATGCCCTGTACAACGGCCAACTATATCGGAAGTCTTTTTCCGGACCATATTTGAGATGTCTCACCCCATTAGAGGCATCGGCAGTCATGGAGGAGATTCATGCTGGAGCTTGTGGCAATCACTCTGGAGGAAGGTCCCTAGCTCATAAAGTCCTCACCCAGGGGTACTTCTGGCCCTACCTGGCAAGAGATGCTGAAATTTATGTCAGACATTGCAAAAAATGCCAGTTTCATAGAGATGCCATTCATCCACCGCCCGAGTTCTTAAACCCAACTATTGTCCCTCACCCTTTTGCCCGATGGGGGATGGACATAGTGGGGCCCCTTCCTCAGGCAATACGATGTACAACGCATGTTCTCCTGGCTACCGATTATTTTACCAAATGGGTGGAAGCGGAAGCATATCCCACCATAACAGGCAGCCATGTCATAAAATTCATCTGGAGCCACATCATCTGTAGGTTCGGCCTACCCCGAACCATAATGATGGATAATGGCACCAACCTGGACAACAGAAGGGTTCAAGCATTCTTAGCAAAGCATGGGATCAATCAGAACACTTCTTCCGTCGGCTACCCGCAAGGAAATGGGCAAGCCGAAAGGACGAATAGAACAATTTTTGACACATTGAGGAAAAAAACTTGAAGACGCAAAAGGAGCATGGCTAGAGAAATTGCCTGAGGTATTGTGGTCTTATCGGACCACTCCAAGACAGCCAACCGGGGAAACCCCTTTCGCCATGGCTTATGGGGCTGAAGCAGTTATCCCGACCGAGCTAAGGGTACCTACTCTAAGGAGTCAAGCATGGGAAGAAGGACCGAACAATCAGCATTTAGCCCATGATCTGGATCTCCTAGAGGAAATAAGGGAAGCTGCTGGGATAAGACTAGCTGCCTATCAGCAGCAAGTAAGAGCACGATTCAATCAGAAAGTCAAAAGGAGAGAATTCCAAGTAGGCGACATGGTGCTCAGAAGGAAGATTGGGATTATAGGCAAATTACGGGAGACATGGGAAGGACCTTACACAGTGGTTGAGGTTATCGGTCGCGGGGCCTATCGGGTTCGGAAGAACGAAACAGGCCGCCTCGAATCCAACTCCCAAAATGCCTATCGGTTAAAGAGGTATTATCCTTAGATAGTTATTTTTCTTATTGATAAATAAGACTGTGTCTTACTTTGACACCATTGTTACGAAGCATCTGTGCCCGATATAGGCACCTCTGCTTCATGATTTTTGAATTCATCTCAATAAAGATAGAGTTTACTTTTATACAAGGTTTCATGATAAAATCGAGCCTCAGGGGCCGAATGCCCGAAGGCTTTATGTTCATTGAAATTTTCCTAAGTGTTTGAGTTCAAACCTGATTTGAACTAACCAGAGGATAAAATTAAGCCTCAGGGGCCAAATGCCCAAAGGCTTCACAATTTACTAAAATTTTCCTAAGTGTTTGAGTTCAAAACTGATTTGAACTAACGAGAGGATAAAATCAAGCCTTAGGGGCCAAATGCCCGAAGGCTTTATGTTCATTGAAATTTTCCTAAGTGTTTGAGTTCAAACCTGATTTGAACTAACCAGAGGATAAAATTAAGCCTCAGGGGCCAAATGCCCAAAGGCTTCACAATTTGCTATAAATTTCCTAAGTGTTTGTGTCCGAACCTGATTCGAACAAACCAGAGGACGAAATCAAGCCTCAGGGGCCAAATGCCCGAAGGCTTCACAATTTGCTATAAATTTCCTAAGTGTTTGTGTCCGAACCTGATTCGAACAAACCAGAGGACGAAATCAAGCCTCAGGGGCCAAATGCCCGAAGGCTTCACAATTTGCTAAAATTTCCTAAGTGTTTGAGTTCAAACCTGATTTGAACAAACCAGAGGATAAAATCAAGCCTCAGGGGCCAAATGCCCGAAAGGCTTCACGATTTGCTAAAATTTCCCATGTATTTGAATTCAGATCTGATTTGAACTAATCAGCGGATAGAATCGAGTCTCAGGGGCTCATTGCCCGAAGGCTTTGTGACTCCCTGAAATTTCCTACATGTGTGAAGTTAAAATAAATAATAAATAGCCTCAGGGGCCATATGTCCGAAGGCTCGATTTGAGACAAGTACGAAACGATAAAAACCCACACAAAGGACGAATAATTACTGGAAAAAAGGGATAAAAGTTCTTGTTCATTAAAAATAAAGGAAGTTACAAGAAATTAGCCCATTGGGGGAAACAAGAACATATAAAGTCCTAGCTACTGTTCGGGAGGATGGTATTCTTTCCCCTTCAGGATGGCAGCAAAACGCTCCTCGTTCTCAGAGGCAGGAGGGTTTTCATAAGGAAAGGGTATTCCCATATGGGCATCGAATGCCTCTGCGGTCTTGAATTCCCTAGATTCCAGAGGGATATGCTCCATTTCATGCCTACATCTCCAGGCCCTGACCGCTCGGAGGT
This sequence comes from Cornus suecica, assembly GCA_963922005.1. Taxonomy (NCBI): domain Eukaryota; kingdom Viridiplantae; phylum Streptophyta; class Magnoliopsida; order Cornales; family Cornaceae; genus Cornus; species Cornus suecica. The sequence goes on along the minus strand of OY998240.1, from coordinate 13,722,002 downwards.
CACAGATGACACTGTATCTTTTGAACATGTCAAGCCCTCCCAGACGGCACACCTCAACCTTTTCCCGCTCCAGGGAAAGAAGCCTTTCTGATTCTGCCAAGAGTTTATCAGATTCAGCTTTTTCAGCTGCCATCTGCCTAGCAACCTCTTTCGCTTTTTCCAGCTCGGCAGCCAGAACCAGCTTTTCGGCAATCAGGGTTTGTTTTTCCGCCTCACCGGTTTCCAGAAGAGTCTTCTGCTCAGAAACGGTCTGGCGAAGACCATCCGCCTCCCTGACCAAAGAAACCCGGTGGATCTCATTCTGTTTTATTTGAGCCTTCATACCGGCCATTTCTCTGACATCAGTCTCAAGGAGGCTGTTGTAGGCCTGAACGCCGTAGAGAAGCTGCGCAACAAAGATTGGATTATTATACAAATAACGGTCAACAAACGAAATAGAAAACACAAACTGATGATTGAAGTCTTTTACCTCCATAACCATTATCGAAGTCTTCTTAGCCAGATCAGTCCTGGTGATTTTTGATTGAGCCGCCCTATCAGCTGGTGTCCAGATACCTTTGGCCATAGCCCGAAGAGCTTCCGGATGGTTAAAGGTGATTTGATCAGCACAAACCGGAGTTCCATCTGGCAGCAGAAACTTAGGCTCCCAAGGGATCAGAGCTTGGGATGATTCAGGGGCAGCAGGAGCCTTGCTTGAAGAAACATTCTCGGCTTGTGCCCTTGTCCTTTTAGTACCCACTCCACCAGTTGTACTGGATCGGGTCCTCACAGTCGGAGCATTGACAGGAGGCGGAGGAGGAACCGATGGGTTCTGCGCTAGTGGTGCTGGCGGACTCCGAACAGGAGGAGGCACCGAAGTCGAAGGCGGTGCTGTTGACAACGGCACAGCATCAACAGGCGTAATCCCTTCGGGAACTTGAGGGATTCTGGCGGACATAGGTTTGTCAGGCAGGTCCATCCTGTCAACACCAGCGCCCAAGTTAGAGATCGATTCAAGATTGTCCATGGTCAGCAGGTCAGTAGCCGATCGGGTCTTGCCCCAGACATGGGTTTTCAAGAGACCTATCCGCTGTTTTATAAAGGTAAGGGGAAGATCCTTGTCCTCGTAACCTAGAAATTTGAAGGCATAGTTCCCTCGGTGAAGGTCACAAAGGTCACAGAGGCAAGAAGCCTTATGAAGGGGGCGGTAGACAAGCAGGCGAATGGGACCGAACTTATTGGGGATCGGGAAAATACAAGAAAAAGGGTATGACCAATTGCCACTCACTACTACCATTCGTTCCTTCCATCCCTTGTCCGATTTTTCAGTATCGGTACAGATGTTGCGGCCGTGAAAGGGGAAAAGGTTGTATCTACCTCTACTCGCTCTGGCATTTTGGAAAAAATAGCAAATGAGGAGGTCGGCCAGCCCTAAGTTCAGATCCATATCCCTATTGTACAACAGTAGCATGGATATGATCCTAATGCTGTTCGGGTTCAGTTGAAGAGGGTGCAACCCAAGCATGAAAAATACATAGTGAAAAAAGGGATGAAGAGGAAACATTAGAACCCTAAGATGAGAGGCCGACAGCAGAATGCTACCGGGGGCTAGGCCCTGGCTCTGGGTAAAGTCTAGGTAACCAGGATAGGGGGACACATCAACGTCCTGGGGAACATGGGTCTCAGCCCGAAGGTGTTTGACGTCCACTTCAGGTCGGGTCCTCTTAAGTGGGGCCACTACGAAAGGTTCAGAAGGTTTGGATTTCGCAGGACCGGTCGCTGAGGAACCCGGAAGGTTAGTACTTTCGAGAGTGGTCTTTCCGGTTCCTTTAGAAACAGGCTGGGGAATGTCACTGCTTGTAGAATCGGTACCTGAGGCAGAAGGTAAAACTACTTCCTCTACCGACCGGGTATCATCACTATCGGACATAACGTTAAGAAATGTAGAAGAGACAGAAGGGGGTAAAGGTGATAAATTAAAGAAAGAAGAAAGACCGATCGACTTACTTAATTGACGAAGGAAGAGTTACGAAAGCTCTGAGTAACAGCAAGTTTCTATGGTACCTGAGATGAGCGACGGAATGAACGGCGGCAATGACAAAGAAACGAATCCCAGTAATGAAGAACTAAAGAAGGCAGAGACAAGAATATAGAGTTACAAAGTATGGAAATGTGATGAGAAGTGAAGAATAGGGGGGTTTTTATAGAAGGAGAGAAGGAAGCCAAAAAGGCTGCACGAAGTTCGAAAGGCACGCCAAAGCCGTCATGGTGCGAGATTTAAGGGAGAAATGGCATCACGTTTTGGGCACACCATTAAAGAGGCAATGATGACATGCCAACTCATTACCTTCATTTTCCATAAAAGCTATAATTATATATATACATAGGTATTTACATTTATTAGGTCATGGGCTTTAAAAAGAATGTCAAGCCCATAACCTCAGGGGCCTGTGTAATGGTTGAAATATTTGGCCCAATTATAGGTGGGCCACTGGACTGATGGGCCGACGACGAATGAGCCGAGGACTGATGGGCCGACGACGGATGGGCCAAAGACCGATGGGCCGGAAGACAAACAGGCTGAAAACAAGTGGGCCGAAAATAACAATGGGCCCATGGAAAATTCTAGAAGCTAAAGTGTGGTCCACAAGACAAGAAGTAACCCAATTATAGTATATAGAGTCCAAAAAAGGTTAGGGTTTATCAAATCCCTTGATTTAAGGGATTGATAAACCTGGGTACATGGGCTTGACCCATTGGTCACAATTTGTATAAATAGAGGACTTTGATTAATGAAAAGGGACTTCCAACAAAATTTCTATTGTGTAATTTTTCTGCACTTACAAACGGCGTTGACCATGTCGAAAGTCTGAAAGGGAGAAAGTGTAACTAATAACCAAACTAGATGTAGTATTAATTTTATTAGAAACTCAAAATAACTGTTAACTAATTTGTAACACCGGGAGTATTAGTTTTATTTTCTGTTTCAAAAGGTATTATTATACAATTATTTATCTAATTTATTTTTTAAAATATATTGTGAATTGTTTTTCACAATATATTGTGAATTAGGATTTTACTTACTTGCAAACCAGTTGTTTCGTTGTGTGTATATATATATATATATATATATATATATATGCCGCGTCCAAACTCCTCTCACAGATCACACGCTATTACCCTCTCCGTCTCTGATTCTCTGATCACCACGCTTAGAAAATCTCTCTCTCACACATACTCGGCGACATCGGAAAGCAAAAAATCCTGGGCGACCAAGCCGATGAAGCCCCCGATGAACTGGACGCTTCCTCAACCTCCGGCGACCAAGCCGCCTCAGCCCTCGATTCTCTGGCAATCGACGAGACCAAGAAAGTCAACAAGTTCCTCGACGATCCAGATGATTCCAAAATCCATGCCGTATGTTCTCTTCTCATCATTTTTTTCTTCGAATCTTAGGCTATGTTTGGTACGTATGAATGGAATGGATTGTAAGTGGAAATAGAATAAGAATGAGAATAGAATGAAATAGGTTTATGGTTTCAATGATCGTGTTTTTAAGATATGGTGTGTATATATGGATAATATATATACATATATTCCTTGTTCTTGGGGTTCTTTTAATTCTAACTTTAATTAATGGCCGATTTCAGGATTGAATTGATTGTACTTCTAATAGTATGAGTTTAGGTTTCAGTTTTGACTTATTATCAGTGCAGTGATGTGTGTAATATATAATGTTCACTTATGCTAGATCTATGGACTTTTTTTTTTTTTTTTTTGAATTTTAGGCTTCATCTGTATGTAGAGTATTCTTTGTCAGGTTTGTGAAATAATGGTTTAGTTGATGCTGTTCTTTAGTGTGTGAATTGAGGTTTAAATTGTAGTAGCAAAAGGGATGATTGATTTATCTGTTAACCTTCACGATTTGTCCATCAGGAGGGATTTTTGTATTGTTTTCTGATTTGTCAGTCAATTAATCAGCAGTAACAGGATGGGCTATTATTAATTATTGGATGCTATTATACACATTACTTTTTTTTGTTTTCTGAAAGTTTTATGAGGTCTGGAATTTTATTAACGGTAGCAAGTGATGGTGCAGAACATGGAAGTTCTTCAGAAGATGGGCAAATACACAGGGATTACTGCTGAATATGCTGTGCCAATGGATAGCACTAATTATATTCCAATCACGAAGCGAGCACCAATGACAGCGCAAGTGGTGATTGGCACGCCTGGTACCATTAATAAATGGGTGATGGCAAAAAAATTGGGCGTGAGTTGTATGAAGATTCTTGTTTTTGACGAAGCCGATCACATGTTGGCAGAGGTACAATGTTTCTTACAGTTATATTCTATAATTTTTGGAATGCTTAAAATGAACTCCAAATCTTTTGGGTCTTTTGGCCATTCTATGAGGAATATTTTAGTAGTTCATCAACTCAAATAACGGCTTTGACACGATCTATGTTGGGACGTTGTGTTCTAATAGGATTGCACCTGCATAAGTCATCCATAGTGTCTACTGTTGATGGATTGTGGACTATCTAATAAGATTTCACATCCTTGAGCTATCAATATGTCCACTTACATTATATTAAAACTGATTGTTTTGCAGAAATGATTGATCAATCAATATGTTGTTATGACATCCGAGAAAGAGTGAAACCTTTGAAATTTAAGGGAGTGTATTTTTTTCATTATGTCTAGGTGCATATTGCATAGGTATCTCTTTGGTGAATTCACTGTATTTCTTAACTTTCATCTTCCGTTTGTCCTTTGCCAATATTTGCTGTATTAGTTAAGATATTAATGGGATAAGCTCAAATTATTGATCCATCCCAGGAGTCTAAATTAATAAACTATTTTAATAATGTATCTAGGTTGTGTTACTTTATCATTTTGTCAAAAATAAAAACATTCACCTTTTTGCATCCTCACAATATTACCTTTTCTTAGTGCCTCTTGTTATAAAACGAATTTGGTTACAACCATCACAAGTTCATGTCTTCCCCTATCTTGTCAAAACCTTCTCCTCTTTACAGAGCAATTCTAATTTGAACCTTTAGAAACTTAGTTTCTATATGTGTATGTACATATGTGTATAGATGTTATATTAGAGACACAAAGTAAGGTCATTGTTTAAAACAAGAAGAAACAAAAATATGCTAGGGGAACTGCCGAAGACCTTATGATTTGTCATCATTTTGCTGATTTCTACATGTTATTAAAATCATTATAGTTTTCAACGTTCGATCCCTAAACAGTTTAATATTTTCATTCCGTTTTGGGTTTTTGGGTAGCTCTGAGTTCCATGTTAGGAGCTCCAAGTTCCTTTGAGATTGAGTGAATTTCCATATTTTATTGTTAGGAATGAACTGATGTTCATCCATTTAACCTCAGAAGGAGACCTAGATTACCTTTGTCTTCTTCTAAGCTATCTTCCAATGAGTATAGAAATCTTGTGGAGAGGATTACTAACAGGATCAGCAGCTGGACTTCAAAGTTTTTATCTTATGCAGGTAAGCTCCAACTCATCAAATCTATCTTGATCAGTATCCAGTACGTACTACTGGAGTGCCCACCTAGTGTTGCCCATCCAAGTCATCAAAGGACATAGGGTCCATTCTCAGAAGGTTTTTGTGGTCTGGTAAGGAGTTGAAAACCATTGGTGCTAAAGTCAAGTGGGCCTCCATATGCAAGCCAAAGGAATTTGGTGGGTTAGGCATCCCAAACTTAGCTGACTTAAACAGGATTGCTCTTATGAAACACATTTGGCACCTATTTAAAGATAGAGGACAGTCACCGTGGGCTGATTGGGTCCATGATAATATCATCGATGGAAAGTGTTTCTGGACTCTTAATCCCTCCCCATTGAGCTCATGGAATTGGAGAAGGATTCTCAAGCTCAGGGGTCTTGCCAAGTCTTTCATTAGACATCAGGTTGCGAACAGAAAGGACATCTCATTATGGCATGATATTTGGCTACCTTTTGGCATTCTTGACAACCACAATAACAGAAATACATACAAAATAGTTGACTCTCAGCTCATTCCTCATTCAGTATGGAGTGGGGACCCTAAGGTGTGCAGACTCTTGAGGAGGAGTAATTGGAGAATCCCATCATCCCTTCATGATATTGTTCCTATGGGTTGTTTGGATCAGCTTCCCACCATACACCATGGCACTAAGGACTGGCCTATATGGCTTCTCTGTCCCAATGGGAATTTCAATCTTAAGCACACATACTTAGCTCTGCTTATGGTGACTCAAACCTTTGCCCTCTGTGCGATGATGAACCAGAAAGTCATGATCATTTGTTCTTTAGATGTAGCTACTCTGCAAGGATATGGCACTGGGTCCAGCATAGGTGTGGTGTGTATCATGGGGACCTTGCTTTGAGCTCAATTATTGAATGGATGTCTTCTATATGGGATCCTGATTCCTCTCCATCACTGCCCTCCTCCACAAGTCGTGTTTCGCAGCCACTATTTGTTAGTTATGTCTCTAAAGATGAAAGACGGTGTTAAAGCCAGAGAAGTTGCTGAGATTTGGAGAATTCCCTCCATTGTTGATGAAAGCATGGATTAGCTCCCAGTCACTTCTGGTTCTCTGGTTTCATCCCCTGTTTGATCCTTGTAGTGTAGGTTTGGCTGCTTAGCAGCTTTTTGCTCCTTCCTGTGTGTGGAGCTTGATTGTATTTTTTTGTTCTTGTCTGGTTTTTCTGGCTTCTATAGCCTGAGGTGCCCTTTTGGGTTGTATTGTTGTTGGTTCCTTGCTATTTTTGGTATAATATTTTGACTTACCGGGAAAAAAAAAGAAAAAAGACAGCCCCTGGTAACGCTAGTATGTTACCAAGATGATTATACTTGCAATCTCATGTTTCTTGAATGGCCAAATATCTTCATATCATTGGTGATCTATCACTTTTCGTGTGGGACAATTTTGTTTGTGTTTGTGTCTCTTAGGACTGATGTCGTACTTTATTAATATAACCTAAAGATTGTGGATTTACATTCAGATCATATGGTCAAATCTTCCGTCGAATACTTGCAGACCATCTTCTTAAGCCTTTTCAACAGTGAAAAGTACGTTATAATAGGTGCAATTGCTGTGTGTGTTTAAACTTTGCCTCAGTATTCGTGTCGATCATGTTTCTCCTTTTGATCATTGAGTTGAGCATGTGGAATCAAGAACAGGAATGTGGTGTGCCCACTTTTCTCAGGTTCAACTGGACCTTTACTCATTACTTAAGTTGCTATTTTGAGCAATCTTTTTTATCTCTTGCAAGTTTTGTGCCGAATTCTATTGGACTATTGGTTATTTCTCATGGCCTGAAGAAGAATTTTATGTTCCAAACCTTTACGTCTTTTGAAAAGGTTGTGTTTGGCAGAGTTCAGTTGAACTTGACAAGTTATTTGATGTAAACTTTATAATGTCCTGGAGGATGGTGTTTTTCATCGACATTGGAACGAATTCCTTCACCAAGCAAGGGTCTTGACTGATATGTTTGTTACTTCTTAAGAAATCACGCCTGTGAAAAGTGTGATGTATATACAAAAATGGGGTTGATTAAGAAAATAATTTTTATATTCTATAAGCTTGCTACTAATCCTTGATTGCTCACCCCGATTATTCCTGTGCAGAGTGGCTTTAAAGACGACTCCGTGAGGATTATGAAAGCAATTGTTAGATGCAATTCTGATTGCCAGGTTTGTTGTACTTATCTGCTATTATGTTTCTTAAACTCTTAAGGATATATATAAGCTTGCTTTTTGCACACGTACTTGTAAGTTTGTACATTCGAGATTATGGTAAAGTTGGAATAAAATGTGACCTCGAGTTCCCTTCTCTTCCCCTCTTCTGATTTGGCTGCGTAAAGAGGATCAACGATAGCAGAATATTAGGATATATGGTAAAACCTTCTCTGTGTTTTGAAGACAGTAGCCATGACTTTTGTGTGGTGTTTGGAATATTCACACAGGGAACCAACTGTTATAACGCTTTTAAAAAGCATTTAAAGAACTTCAAAAACCTTTAGATTACTGTAGGTGCAATATTTAATTATACATGTAAATATATGTATTCATGGAGATGTGCCATGTATCTTTTGCTAAATTTTGTCCTTCGAAAACATATTCGAATATGTGCAGCTTATACTTGCACATGGGGTGTGCAAGGAACCCAGGAACCATGTGGAACTTAGCTGATTTTTTTTTTGTTTTTTTTTTTAATATAGTTTTTTATTTTTGTAATATTCTTGCTTATATTTATAAAATATATATATATATATATATATATATTAATTTAGAAGATACAACTTTATAAGATATAATATATTAATATCATTATGTATATGTATTGAGTCTATGAGATTTTTTTTTTTCCTGTAACTTTCAAATGCAAATTTTTGCTTGCTTGATTATTAGATGACAATTGTAACTTTAGGGAATGTAATATTGAAATAGTTATTTCCGTTTCACTAATTATGCATTTGATTTTGAGTTTGTAATAATTGAAATACTCTAATTTGTAACTAAATTATCTTTTGATATTTGGTGTTCTTATTTGTTTGAAAAGCGATACTAAGAACCAGAACCGAACCGAAAAGATAGGTTTGGTTTGGTTCGTTCTTTGCACTAATTGTTCAATTCCGGTTCCTATTTTTAAGGAACCAAACAGAACGGACCGAACCGTGTGCCTACTTGCACATACTACATTTGAATTCTCAAATGACTGCTTCCACTAGTTGAGATTCTTTTTTTCTTTTTTCTTTTTCTCTCAAAATTCTGGGTCTCTCTCGCTCTCACACAGTCACATATATGCATATAATCATAAATCTAAGATGTTTTGTTGATTATTGGTTGTAGTCTACTGATTATTGATTATTGCGCACTTATGCACTCATGCTGTTCATATGTTGATGGAATTCAGGTCTTCCCACTCCATAGAAGATTCATCAATTAAGATATTATCTGCTGCTCATGTTGAATTTTGATTTAAATTTATTGCCCCATATGATATGCATTCTACAATCTCTCTACCAACACATTTGATTTAGAAGGAACAACTTCAATGAATCAATGATGAAACTCACACATCCTACAAACAGTTGCATGGCCATATCATGATCCATCTCTCAACTCATTGTAGTCTAGACTTGGGAGAGGCTTGTGGCATGTGTTCATATACATCTATAGAGGTGGAGATAGGGATTTAGTTTTTAATGCATACTTCATTTCATTTTCATTGAGATCTTGGACGATGAACTGAAAAAAAAACTCAGTTTTCTATATTCTCTGTACAATTTAAAAGCCATCATTGAAAGCATAAACTAGGAGCTAGGATAAAACATAAATTTAAAAAAAAAAAAAAAATCAGATTATTGGTAGTTCACTGAAAAAAAGAAAAAGCTGTAAATCTAGAAACTAACAATGATCAATGCTTATCTGTAATGGGCATCAGAGACAAATAAACTCAAATATGAAAACCCAACAATAACAGGCACTATATCTGAAGTAGGTATTCAATAGATCTTGGAGAATGATACAAACAATGAAATTGATACCCAAAACAATGAATGTTATACTATATGATATGGGTATCATCTAAACACTACTGTCCATGAATGAAAAAATGACAAAAAAAAAAAAAGAAAAAAAGAAAAAATGGAAATTTTTGAAAACCCATGAAAGATGAACAAGAATGTGAGAATTGGGTATGAACTGAGCAGCAGAGACTTAGATTAACTTGTAGTAACAACTTTGTCCAGAGAGTCTAATCTCACAGGCCTTAGCACATGGACACTCCAATTTGATGACCAACCAATCCCCATTTCTCTCCACACTCACACCTTCACTTTCACTTTCAACCTTCAATAACAACAACAAAATAACATAAATTCCCAACAAAATCACTCCATATCAACCCAATTAAATTCAAGATTCAAGAAAATAACAAAGCAACCCAACTGAATAATTCCTATAGAAATGCATACATACACATCTAAATCTATACACATACCATATGCATCTACACACACACACAAATATACATAAATGGTTGAATTAAAGAGAGGGTAAAGAAAAAAAAGTTCTAAAACAACCCAATTTAATAATTCATATAAAAATGCATACATATTCATTTATATCTATACACATACCATATGCATCCACACACACTCATACACACAAATATACAGAAATGGTTGAATTAAAGAGAGGGTAAAGAAAAAAAAAAGTTCTAAAACAACCCAATTTAATAATTCATATAAAAATGCATACATACTCATCTATATCTATACACATACCATATGCATCCACACACACAAATATACAGAAATGGTTGAATTAAAGAGAGGGTAAAGAAAAAAAAAAAGTTCTAAAACAACCCAATTGAATAATTCATATAGAAATGCATACATACTCATCAATATCTATACACACACATACAGAAATTGTTGAATTAAAGAAAGGGAAAAGAAATTACTGGTGAGGGGGATTTGATATCTTCAAGACCATATAGAAATGCATACACATACATCTATATCTCTATACACATATCATATGCATCCACAACAAACACACACACACACACACACATATATACAGAAATGGTTGAATTAAAGAAAGGGTAAAGAAATTACTGGTGAAGGGGACTTGATATCTTGAAGAGCATCCTCTCGTTCGTCTTGAAGCAGAACTTGGTCCCACCATTGCCTCATGCCTCTCATACAAGCCTCCATTCTCTTCAACCTCTGCAATAAATACCCATTAGTCCATAGTTCTTTAAATCACCAAACCAGAACATTAGAATACAAAATCAATCCCAAAAAAACCATAATTCCCAAATTAAAACATTAGAATACAAATTCACTAACGAAAACCCTAATTCCCAACTAACCTCAGAAGAAATTGGTGACCCAGAAAAGGTCCTCGCCGCCGATGAGGGCTGTGGCGGTGTACCGGTCACCTGATAGGCTGTCGGAGATAGGTCAGACACTGTTCGACGGAGAGTTAGAGGAAGCGGAGGCAGAGACGCCGATGAGTTCTTTGGAGACGGCGAGGTCGTTGTGACAGGGTCTTCAGGCGACAGAGGCTGTGAAATTGGAGCTCCAGCGGTGTTGTTTCCCGGAGAATTGAATGGATCGGAGACGCAGCGGCGGAGAATTGGGGTCGATAAGGACGGCGACGAAACGTTCCAGGGACCGGCAAGCTTGGTGAAGCCGCGAAATAGGTTTGCGCCGCCGTTGGCGATGGAGGAGGGGGGTGATTGGAGGTAGGGTTTCTTGGAGGTGGTTTGGAGAGACGACGACGAGGGTGATCGTCTCTTCATAGAACCACACATGGAGCATTTCTCGCCGGAAGAAGTGGCGGAGGCGGCGGAGAAACGGAGGTCGTCGGCGGTGGCGGTTGACGGGACGTTGCCGTTAAGGCTGGGCATCTTGAAGCGATTGACGGCGCTGGACTCGAGCCCACCGGCTTCGACGTCGTTTTGGTGAAGTTCTTGGTTCTCCTCTGTTTCTTGAAGACTCATCTCTCTCTCTCTCTAATTTAGTTTCTCTCTCTAGTTTAGAAATGAAGCGCATGGGAGGAGGATTGGGTCTTAGTGGGTATATATATCGTAGACTATATCTATATGGTTTATATTGCAGGGCTATTTTGGCGCCAAACTATGGATGTGAGGTATTGTGGCTATACACTGTATGAATCTTCTTAATCTGACGGTGCCACGTCAGCATGTTGAGAGTAGTGGGACCTACGCAAGTCAACATTGAGTCTCATGAACTTGTGTCAAAGAAAGCACCTTTTATAAACTGTTTAATTACTATACTTCAATTTTTATGGACCGTTTACATGTAAATATGAGTTTTAGCATTTTTTAATCAACTGGCTAAAGCTCATTAAATAAACGTTAAGTGAATCATTTGATTCATTTCTATATAGACAATACAAATGTGTATATATTTTCATAAAGTTTCATACATTGCAAAAAAGAGTCACACATAAAAAAAAAAACCATATAATTTCATCTACATTATCCTAACATGCATTGCTTAGATTAAGTTCATTACAGAACTGTTTTTTTTTTTTTTTTAAAAGGCAAGCAAACTTAGTATTAATAAAAAAGGCTAAAAAATTATGCAAAGATAGAAAGATATGGGAGAAATCCAAATTCATACAATGCTCCAAGAAACCCCACAACCACCTGTTAATGGTTAATAACAAAGATACTAGGAGAAATCCAAATTCATACATAAACTCACAAGGATACAACATAAATTGGCACTGTAATAACACCAACTCAAAGAACTTTAGAAATGAATTTGTAAGGCATAAAGGATTAAGAACCACCAAGCACTTCGATACTACATTCAAAAGCCCTTAAGTAGTAGTTATGGTTATAAAAGTAAAATTGAATTTAGTTAATTATTAACAAATAATTATAAATAAATTATAGTGAATAAATAAAATATATTTAATTTATAGTGAAAAAATAAAACATACTTGATTCAAAATCAAAAGAGTTAAGTGCTTCAATTTCGTCCAATTGTGCTTCAAAATATAAGAAATCTCACCGAAGTAGAAGAAAATGATGAAGCCGTTGTTGAAGACGAGAGAAGTTAAAGATTTTTTTTATTTATAGTTTGTTTTGTTGGATGGAGGGGCGGTATTGTTCTTCTATTAATGAGAAGTTAGAGTTTTTGAGTTCTCTCGGCCCTTAAGGGTTTTTTGTACATGAAATGCACTACCCGTTTGAATGTTCTTTCTATATACATACTTACTTATCAAAAAAAAATTCATACAAAAGTACTTTTTTTAGTAATAATCATAGTATCTTTTATTATTCTAATATTTATTATAACAAATATTTTCATTGAATAAATACAATGCATTATAGCTAAACTAAATTATATAGATATTTAAGCATGAAATTAAAATATTTTAAATTTGGGTGTACATCTATCTCTCTTTATAGTTGTTGGATAATTCAATTATACTTCATTTATTAAAGAAGATATAGGTCTTTAAATAATAAATTGTTAATAGTACATTTTAATTATAGTCCTTTGAATATAATTTATTTTAAAATTTTAAATTTGGGCGTATATCTATCTCCTTTATCTCTCTTTGTAAGGGTTCAAAATATTTTAATTATAATTACTTGCTTGAAAAAGATGCATATAGTTTAATTATAATTATTTGCTTGAATAAGATGCATATATTGAAACAACAAATTGTAATAATGCACTTTAATGATACTTATTTGAATGTAGTTCTTCGAATCTTATATTTTTATTTTTATTTTTTAAGTAGATAAATGTATAGAAACAAAAAAAAAATGTCTTATAATATTATAGATATAAATAGATAATTATTTTGAGTAAAATAAGATATTATGATTTAGTTTAAAATAGTATATTAGTAATATATAATATTATAATTTAGTTTGAGATAATATATTATTTGATATATATTAATTGTTAGGAGCTGAATGTTACACATTCTAGGCGATTAATTAGGTATTGTTAGTTTCTATATCTTACTACCTTAGTATTTTTATGCGATTTGTGTGTTTAAGCATAGTTCAAGTTCGGTACATGTAAAACGAGTTAAATTTAGTGAATTAACTAAAGTACTAGCTCATAACCATTCAAGAACTAGGGCCGAGATAAAATGAGGTGCAAGAATAAACTAAAGGGAGGTTAAAAAGACAAAACAAGAGCATTGGAGGCGAGCGGAAACAACCGAGATGCATGGAGCGAATTGCAAACAATAATAAAATCATTTGTTGTTTTAGGATCGATCCTGCGTTTTTGGGATTAATCCCACCTTCAAGCACTGGAAAATTGGCGAGAGTTACCCTGGGATTGATCCCACATTCTTGGGATCAATCCCAACCTTATGCATTGGAAATTGCAAAACTCAATCTGGGATCGATCCCATATTTTTGGGATCAATCCCGGGTTACGAATTAGCTTAATGTTGTGGACCTCGATTGACGTATTGCACACTCTGGAATGTGATATTGAGGAGTTTTAAGTTGTTTTACAAGAATTTGACACCAATCAAAGAGTCCAACTTTTACAAGACTCCATATCTATAAATACAAGTTTTATATCAGATTTGAGGAGTCTCTGGATCGCCTCTTTTCTCTACAATAAAATGAGTGCGTAGAAAGAATACACCATGAAAGTGACGAAGGAAAAGAAGGAAGAAGATAACATCGTGAGAGCCATGGAGTTAAGTTCATCAACAACAATGTAATCACCGACACCCATGGGCAAATAAACGGTAACTAGGGTTTTCTAGTAAAACCCTAGCCCATGTAATGTACTCTATTGTTATTTATTTTTAATGTGAAAAGGGAAGGTAAAGAGAAATCCTACAATGGTTATGTAGATAGGAGATTTTTGCTTCATGTTTAAATAAGAATTTTTATTTTGTCTATCCTAGGCGGATTTTATGTTAATTCTTGCACAACTGCACCTAATTGCTATGAGCTTGAACTCCGAAAGTTAGGTTGTTAGTTATCTACATAACGATGCTTAAAACATGAAACTTTAGTTTGGACAGTTCATGCTAAAGGAATATGAAATGGATGTGTTTTTAATTTAATGCATAGTATGAGTAGTGTAGGGTAATGGCGTATCCAAATCTTGTTTCATTTGAAGATGAATTGTAATCTTTGATGGGGACTAAAAGCTCGCTTATAGCGGCACTAGTCTGATTTGTAGGAGATGTCTCTTTCTTTCCCAATAAAATGAATAGCATGTTTGCATTATGAAGCTAGTCGTAGCGCTAGATACGCCCTAGTCTCTTTCATTATTGAATTTCAATAAATATTTTATCAATTGTTTTCATTAGTTTTATTTATTATTAAAATTAGTTATAACCACAAATCAAAACTATTTTCACTCTTAATTCAAGAATATTATTTTATTAGAATTTAGAGTACGACTTAGTCTCTGTGGAATTGATAAACCCTGTCTCAAGCTATATTATACTACGAACTGACTCGTACGCTTGCGATAGGCGAAACGATGTCGTATTTATAGTATATTTTTAAGCATATTTTTAGCCGACCTACTGAGCCGATCATTAATATAAATCAGTAGTGTTCTCTTGCTCCCTGGGAGCAAGATAAGTTATACTCACTTTTAATAGTAGTCATTAGATCTATTCTAACGGTCACAATCCAAAACAACTAAAGTCTTTTTAAATATTTCAAAACCACTCTTTCCATATTTCAATTCCATATTTAGCTTTATTAATACCACCCATATTGATTCAAAAACAGTAATTACCTAAGCAATAATAGTAATCAAATAAATACAAACCTTCAGCCATATCTTTGGAAAGAAAGAAACTATGGAAATACTAAGAGCAGAAATTTTCATGTTATTAGCCGACAAAATTAAATTCTTCATTACACCATATTTAATTCTACATATCGAGTGAAGATGTATACCTTAAGACTCTAGATCAAATTGGAAATCCATTTTCCACTTGCAAACTTAAATATGATTGTGTATTTTTAGCTCCTTCTTTGTAAATAGAATTAACGTAACAACTTAAAACAACCTGATGCTCCAAGCAATTGTAATTTGTTTTTTTTTTTAGTTGGTTATAATAATAAAAAAATGTGTTAGCGTTTTTAGTGTAGAGCCTTTCTATGAAAATTGAAAATTGATTGAATTTTAAATAAATCAAATATATTTTAATTTGATAAAAAATCATATGGAATTATTTATAATACCTTTAGTTTTTGTTTTTTTGGTAAATATAATACTTTTAGTTTGCACTCACCAATTAATAATATTTATTCAAATATTTGAATGCAATTTCATAATTTGAGGATGATGAAATCATGGAGAAGATTAGTGGTTAATCTTTGATGTAATTAACTTTTTTGTTTAGGGATTTACCATATTTAGTTTTACATGGATGGTATTAATATGGAATTGAAATATAAAAAAAGTGGTCTTGAAATATTTAAAAAGATTTTAGTAGTTTTGGATTATGACCGTTAGATTAAATCTAATGACTATTATTAAAAGTGAGTATATCTTATCTTGCTCCTAGGGAGCAATAGAACAATACTGTAATATAAATATACTAAAATATATATGAATAATATCGGATTGGACTGTATTTGACGGATTATTGAAAATTAAATCCAGAACCGATCCATAAAATACCGGATTCGGTGTTTTTGGATCCTTGTCCGATCCAATCCATAATTAAACCGATCCAATATGTCTAGACCAGATTGGACGGATTGAATTTTCGGATTTGCCAGACTTTTATCTACCCCTAATATTGAGGGCCTTGATGATAAGAGAGCGTGTAATTTTTAGGATAATTATCACAAAATTTCCTATATTTTAAATTTTGTTCAAATAATACTCTATCATTTAAAAAATCCTCTATGCTATTTAATTTTATCAATTACCCATGTCCGTCAATATCAGACTAACTTCGTTAAGGTGGTGTCAACAGCTCATGCTTGACTTGAACCTTATTTTATCCTTAAATTGCCCCTCCATGTCATATTAGGACAATTTTTTTAAACCCCACCACCTACTTTCAAATTTGATCAATTAACTCCCAGCAAATCCAAAACCCCCATATACTATCTAATTTTATAAATTACCCCCTTGTTTGTTAATTTCAGGCTAACCCCGTTAATGAAAGTGAAAAATTACTAAAATAACATTTAATAAAATGATATTCGTTTAAAAATATGTATATGTTGTTATAATTTTTTTTTAATATTACCCTTATCCTTAGTAAAAATATCTCCAACAAATCTTAATCATCATAATGACATCTTCCACTGAGAACCACCATTGCGCAACACCTCCACTAACCATGGCCACCACCTTGTATTTCATGTTTTTTATTATGTTTTGAGCAGAGCTTGTTTGGCATTTTATTATTTTCTTGTAAATAATTTTATTTTAATTACTAGTTTGTGAATTCTAGTTTAATCTCAAATCAATGTATATATCATAATTTTCTTGAGCTCAGACAGTGAATTTGAAAATGAGTTTTTCTCATTTATGGCTGTAAATTTGGAAAATTTGATTCGGAGGGGATATAAACATATCTAAGGGATTTTTCGTCCTATATTACATAATTATATTATAATATACAACAAGGGGCATTTTGAGGATAAAATAAGCTTCTAATCACATGAGTGCCGCTCATGTGACACCACATTGATGGAGTTAGCTTGAAATTGATGCATGGGGTAATTGATAAAATTGGATGGTGTATGGAGTTTTTTGAGACTACATATGGTTATTTAATCCAAATTGAAAGTATAGAGTAGTTTTATGAAAATTGACCTATTTTGTTTAACGACATCATATTATTAAAACTTTAAAAGGGATTTTAGTAATTTTTCAATTTTGTTAATGGAGTTAGCTTGAAATTGACTGACAAGGGAGTAATTGATATATTGGATAGTATCTGTCCTTGAAAAAAAAAGAGCAGCAAATTCAATGGAGAACACTACTAAAATATAACATTTGAAGATAATTAAATGTATTTAGATTTTATTGTTGTCATAACCACAGACAAGCCATATCTAATGTCCACTAACTTGTTTAATCATTATCAAATAACTCAAAAAAAACAAGAAAAAAGAAAATCAGTTCGGTTCGATTTTAGGAGGTTAAAAACCGAAATCGAACTGAAAAAATCAGTTTTTAAAATTTGAGAACCGAAATCGAATTATCTTGGAACCGAATCGAACCGTCAATTTCAGTTCGATTTTTCGGTTTTGTGTACAGCCCTATACTCAACTCAACTGCCTGGGCAAGACCCGGGAATGGATAAGGCTTGTTTGAAGGACATTTACATGTAAAATCACTTAAATGTTATTTATTAGCATTTCAATTTCAAATGTCATAGCAATTCGTTTATTTTACTCATTTATTTTCACTTTGTGGCACCTAAGTAAAGGTAAGAATTTTGTTTAAATTGGTCATTAAAGTCTAATATTTTCAAATTGATCTGGGCTCTCGTTGTAATTGAGCTAAATAACAGAGGAGTTTAACGTAAATATCTAAAAGCTTAAAGTAGAAAACTCGAAAGTGTAGTACTAGCGATCAATCCTCCACCTGTACCAGTAATGGCGAGCCCTGAAGAAGCGAAGCTCGAACGATTCCTCCAATGGTTACAGGTCTGTAAAACCCTAATTCTAAAACCCCTCATTTTATTTTATTTCATTTTTCAATTTTTCAGTATTAATTCGAACTCAAATTTGAACTCAGTTGAATGGAGTCGAACTACGCGGATGCAAAATCAAATACTGTGATTCCAATAAAGGGTTTGGTATCTTCTCATCTGGTGACGCCTCTGATGGTAATCATATGCTATCTTCAATCCCTTTATGCTCTGTTCGATTGTTTATTAATTTTATCGATTTTTAACTGACCAAAAAAATTAGTGTTGTTGAATCACTAAATTTTATATCTTCATTTCTTGTAATACCCAAATGAAAAAGACATTCACAACTTGATTTGCAAATAAAAATATGTTCATAGAACCGATAATTGCTTTTGTGTCCTGCATATGTAATACAAGGCCATACAATACATTTTTCAGTTATTAAAAGTAAAATTTGAAGATTTACTAAATTTGGAAAAATTTCAGGGGTATTGTTAGTGGTTCCACTAGATTTAGCTATAACTCCAATGAGGGTACTCCAAGATCCTATACTGGGACCTGAATGTGGAGCAATGTTTGAGGAAGGTGAAGTCGATGACCGGTTTTTGATGATTTTGTTTTTAACCTTGGAACGTCTGAGGAAGAATTCTTCATGGAAGCCGTATGTATAGCATTGCATGTATTGAGTTTATTCTTCTGGTTGGATTGTCTTGTTGATATTTTGTGAAAATATTTTATCAGGTATCTTGATATGCTTCCAACCACGTTTGGAAATCCTCTTTGGTTCAATGATGATGAGCTCTCTGAGCTGAAAGGGACCACATTGTATCGGGCTACTGAGTTGCAGGTATGCTGTTCACAATTTTGGCTTTTTTTCTGGTTGAGTTGTTTGAACGAATGAAACGATACGCTATTATGCTATCATAAGCTATAACTGAAGTCTCCGTTTGATTTCTCCTAATGAAAGTGTATCCTTTAGTGTGTTCAAATTGGGTTGTAGAGTCAGATTCGTGCTATATTTTTCTTCAGTTGTGTATATTTATATGGCTTACTCAATTTAGTGTACATGACCGAAGTCAGCTTTGTGATGCAGAAAAAAAGTTTGCAGTCTATTTATGATGATAAAGTGAAGAATTTGGTGAAAAAGATTTTGCTTCTTGATGGAGATTCGGAAAGGTGTGCGTGAAGATTTTAATTAAATACTATTTATTCTATTTCATTTTCTAACTCGAGTTTGGTGGAGCACATTTGAGTTATCATGTTTGTTCTACTTCCCTGTTAACATTTGTTTTACTATTGCATGACATACATTAAAGTCTGGATTTGGTTATTGTTGATAAATGGTAGTGGGCCTCATATTTTTGTTTTCAGTAAAAGTGCTCATTTGTGTAAAAAGTGTTGGGGCTCATAATCATACTCATCATGGATAAATCCCAGGAAACATTATCAAATAGCTCTAATCAATCCTAAAATCCCTTTTCATACCTAGCTCACATGAAATGTATATTAGGCTGAGAAGGGTTTTCTGTTGCCCTTATTCGGCATCAACAGATACATACTACAATATGTACTGATCGTGTAGCCTCCTTTCACTTTTCCTCTGGGCTTGTCGAGGCTGCTTGATTAGATTTAGGAAACAGATACTACAAGATTTTTTTTATTTTCAAGTTTATGTTTTCATCAGCTTGACACTTAAAGAGATTGCCCTCATCTTCTTAAGGATCAGTTTCTGTTATAAATGTATTATAAACATAAACATATTCATATGATCTGTGTATCTGAAAAAGGTTGGCAATGGTAATCTCTGTAAATTTAGAAATTGAAGGTGGCATCCCCTTTCTTTCCAAGGGATGCTGTTTGGGAATTCTTAGCATTGATGAAAGCACTAGAATTTTACATATTGCATGATAAAATATCGGTGAGATATACCCATTTTATAACAGTATGTGTCCATATGGCTTCTTGGCCTTCTGTTTCCTTATGTTTCATGGTTCATTAGCTAGTATAAATGCACTCTATTCTTGGTAGGATGCCACACACAGATACATGTTAAATAGAAAATGAGTTGCTATCACCATTTTTACTTGAATGATAATTCCATTTATTGTTGCTCAAATCTTCACTGAAATCCTTTTTGTTGCTGCTTTTCAGTGAAGTGTGTTTTGAAGACTTCCTTTGGTAAGCAAATTTCTGAAGGAACTGGCGTTTGGTCTTTGTGTCTTATGTCTTAATCATATCATTGAATAATATTATGGAAATTGCTTTCAAAATAACATGCTAATATTGCACAATTTGCCACGATTATAGGGCAAATTCCATATTTTGGACTCGTGCTCTGAATATTCCTTTTCCACGTTTTTATGTATTTCCCCAAGTTCCAAATGAGCAAGATAGCACCTCTTTGAGCTTGAGCAGATATTCTGGGCAACATAAGAATCATATTTCCAGTGAAGAGTTGCTTAATGGGAACAATGGAAAAAGTGAGGTTATTTCCCCTCTCTCTAGATCTCCACGAAATGATTCTTACTCAATGCAATCTCAAAGGGATATATGATGCTATTAATATGCTCTTTTTTTTTTTCATTTTTTTCATTTTTGGTTAATCTGAAATCACATCCTTTATTAGGACCTGAGGAGAATGGGGTTGAAAGTCAAATTACTGGAGTCGCATCCCCTTCGTTACAAGGAGATACTATATGGGTTGAGGGTCTTGTCCCCAGCATTGACTTTTGCAACCATGGTAATTCTCTTGTTCTATAATTGGAGTTTTTGATGCCTCACCAAAAGTTGTGTTTGGTGTTTGGACCCTCTTTCTGAAAGTCAACACTTTTCTTTTAAAGAAATTAATAAAATCATTTCCCTCTATCTCAATCTTTTTCTCTTTCCTGTTATCTTTTGATCAAGGAAATGTAGGGCACTCAAACTTTCGACAATTGGTCTATCAACCAATTATTGATTAGTAACTATGTCTGATATTTGTTTGGATTGGTGGTGTAAAGGAATTCAATACTTAAAACTGAACATGACATATCAATTAAACAGTATATATGCTCAGTGAAAATTTATATTCTCTTTATATTAGAATGGAAAAAGATTATCTTTGAAGTAATGAAAATTTTTAAATTCAATTTTAAAGCTTCAACACATCATCAAACAACTAACGATCTAGAGGGGAATTTGGAGAAGAAAAAGTGATGGGTTTTTGGTTGGATCCATCATATTACTGTTTCATTCTTTATTATTTAACTCATAATGTCACTCTTCCTATACCATCACCTACACCAAGTAAAACAAAGATAATAATATGCTAAATATTATTTAGTTTCCTAATGTCAACATTGAAGGCTGTGTATGTGCAAGCATCTATTTAGTTTCCTAATGTCCACATTCAGATTGCATTTCTATAGTTATCTATGGTGATACTTGGTGAGTGGAGGAAATGATTTTAACCTTTTATTATGCATAGATGATTATACTTTGAGATCTGTCTTACTTTTTTCTTTTTTTTCGTCCACTCAAATTTTTTTTTTTTCTTTTTGAAGTGGTCATTACGTATTTCTTGTATGCAGAAGCTCAGGACCAAATTGGATTATTATTTTTAGGGACATTATATGTTCTTTGTGTTTGTCTTGCTTAGATTCTGGTTATATACTTCTTATTTGAATGTTGTTATGCAGGCTTAAAGGCAGCAGCAACTTGGGAAGTTGATGGAACGGGATCAGTAACTGGACTACCTTTCTCAATGTACCTTCTATCTGGTAGTATTTCTCCCCAATGATTTCTTATAACCTGTAATTTATGTAGTCATAGTATTTTCCAACAATTGGTTTTCCTTTCTTATTTGGTTAAAGTAATGGGACATCTGATGCCCGATAATGTTCTTTGTTTTGCAATTGGAAAGCTGAAGAAAGTCCTTACAAAACAGAGAAAGAAATATCCATTAGTTACGGTAACAAAGGAAATGAGGTAATTTTTCTTGTTACATCATGTAACCATAATTACTCTTTCATGCTTTCATTACTCTGTATATATGGTATATGAGAGGCCGGTACCAGTCTTAAGTTTTCTCCTACTCAATTATCTGATTGTTTCATGTGGTCGAATTTATTGATGTATATCTTAGTTTTTCTGTGTTATTGTGAAATGAATAATGTGTGCTGCGAATTTGTTTTCGTAACATGCTAAACACCCCTCATGATTAATCCAAGTTTTCAACCAATTGAGCATATTTTCTTTGCTCCGTTCCAGAAACAACAGGTGCATGTCTTATTTTGCTTTAGCCCTCATATTATTAGTTACCCAGAAGCACCTCTTGAATTACTCCCATCTTTCAACCAATTTTGCAAAATTTTTTTCCTGTTTGTTCCAGAATCACAGGTTCGTGTCTTATTTTTGTTTTTGCCCTTGAATTATCATTCTATTTTTTTTCTTCATATTTTAGAAGAGAACAAAATTCTAGACCTTTGTTGTTGTGTATTTTCTCCCCACCACAACCATTTAGATTGGCTTTTCTATTATGCTTTTATTACCACTAGTGTAAGGAGGCTTGCCAGAGGAACTGTACTGATGCATTACCCATAGGATCTCATGTTGTTGTAAATGTGAATGCCTAAGCAAATGGAATCGATTATCTTCCTGTGAATGATACAATTGATTTTTATTTGGTGCAGGAATTGCTGTACCTATATGGATTTGTCATCGACAATAACCCAGATGATTATCTCATGGTAATTTATTTATATGAAAGATGTAGCATATCAAGTTCTCATATATACACTCTTGACTTGATTTTATCATCTAATAATGATAATATTATTTGTGGTAATTAACAAAAACATTTATTGGTTATTTGAGAATCATGCTCTGTAATCTTCCTATGGATTTACATTGAGAATAAAATATTAGCCCATGAATCAACTTATAGAAGTGTGATACAAAGCCCAGGCAATGGATATGTGCAAGATAATTTTTGGAACTTTACAGGTTCATTATCCAGTAGATGCGATACAGAGAGTTCCCTTTTCCGAGCCCAAAGTACAGCTTATTGAAGCACAGGTCAGCATTATAGTTTACAATTGTGTCATGAATTATAGATTGTTTTGATTAATAAACAGTATTTCCAGTGATTTTTCTACTTCTTAGGTAGATTGATGGAAATTTAGTTCCTCATAATATTGTTTTTTGCGTGTAAAGTTATTTTATTTGTGGTAAGTTATGACATTATCATGTGTATTTGTGCATTTTCTATTACAATTTCTCAGTACAAATTTATATGTATTTAGTGTTAACAAGCGTTATCAGTGTTACAGAAAACTGAGATGAGGTGTCTTTTACCTAGAAGTTTGCTTGAACATGGCTTCTTCCCAGCATCCACTCCACAGAAAGAAACCAAGGATAAGGATAGAATCAGTCAGGTTTGCAACTATAGTTGGAGTGGTCAGCGCAAGATGCCCTCTTACTTGAATAAACTTGTTTTTCCTGAAGATTTCTTAACTGCCTTGAGGACCATAGCCATGCAGGAAGATGAGCTGTATCAGGTTTCATCCCTACTTGAGGAGGTTTGACCTCTTGACTATACCTTTTTCTCCTCCGAATAGTTGGCCGCTTATATTGCTTTCAGTGTGGTTAATGTTCCTTTGTGGTTTTCGGTATGTTTTTTTAGTATCAAAGAGTAGATGGATTCTTCTTAATAAAGAGCAAAAAGACAATTAATAAAATAATTTACTGATGTAGCGGTACAAAAATTTCATGGATGATTATAAGTTTGAAGAAAAGAACTGATGCATGTCGTCATTGCATGTGAAAGACCTTGCATTACTGGATGGTAAAGTGTAGTTGTTATTATAATCTGTTGTTTCTGGTAAGGGGAGATGAAATGCACTAGTTGAAAATTAAGCATGTAGAATCGTTTACATCAAATATGATAGTATACATTTCAGTGATACTCTGGAAAAACGTTAGCTAAAAGAGCTAAACTTTATCATTGGTTTTCTCGAATGGTCTTTACTTGTCTCAGCATTGAGATTTCTTCAAGGACTGTGGATATTTTAGATGATATTTAATATTTATCTACAATCAGACTTATCGTGATCTCTCATGTTACAAATAATTATATAGTTATGAGAGCTTAACATTCCATCATCAGCGTGGTTTCTTTGCACGCCAATCCTTGGAGAGAGATCCAGTCACTAAGGGAAAAGGTTGCCCGGAAAGTTCGTAATGAAATGAGAGATGTCATGTTTATCAATGGTTAAGGTTTCATGTTACCAGTTCTTATTCTGTTAGTGATCTCTGATCCATTCCAGCAGGATATGTATTCTGTTTGGTTAAAAAGGTCCTTAGTTTTAAGTAGAGCGGGCAAAATGAGACACGGCACGGTAACACGACATAAACACAACATGAATTAAAAGGGTTAGGGTTGACCATAAAAGGGTTGAAGTTGTATAAGGGTCGACCCGAACACGACACGAGAATATAAGGGTCGACCTAAACACGATACGAGTAACCCTAACACGACACGTTTGACATGATTATATATATATATATATATTTTTTTTTTTCTCTTCTCTAATTGGTCATGGATTGAAATATATCAATAAACTACTAGGGTTGTTCAGGACCGGTTCCGGTTCCGTCTGGAACCGGAACCGAACCAATTTTTTCGGTTCTTGAAAAACCGGAACCGGAACCGGAACCAGAACCGAAAGGGGAAGGAACCGAACCGATTTTAATTATAAACTATAAAATAGAGTATTTGAATTAAAGCAAATCCAAAACCAAATATATAATTAGTGGAATAAAAAAAGTAGCTTGGATTTGTATTGTTATTGAAATTAGTGGAGGTTTATTCCTAGTTTTTTTGGTTAATAATAAAAAATATATATTAAAAAACCGGTTCCGGTTCCGGTTCGATTCTGCGGGGCCGGAACCGGAACTGAACCGAAATTTTCGGTTCTTGGAATTTTGGAACCGGAACCGGAACCGAACCGAACCGCCGGTTCCGGTTCGGTTCCAGTTCGGTTCCGGTTCGGTTCCTGAACACCCCTATAAACTACTACTGGATCATGTCAAATTCAATTTAATTTTGCTGATAATAGGTTAAATAGTTCGTTTCGTGTTGGATTGTGTCAAATTTAATTTAAAATATTATAATAAATAAGCTAAATGAATTACATTGGTCGACACGGATAACCCGTGGGTGGAGTTATGGTTGAACATATTTGACATGTATATTAATCAGGACTTTTTTGACACGACACAATCTCGACACGACATGATCTCAACCCGACACGAACATGACCCACCGACACGAATTACCAGCCCTAGTTTTAAGGGTTATTCCTACAAACACCCCCTACCCCCTAAGGTTTGCCCAAATCCCACTCACACCCCCTTGAAATTGAATATTCCCACTTTCACCCCCTTTGGGTTAGTGAAATTACCTCCTTGCCCTTGAATATTATATATCTTTTGAAAAAATCTCATTTTGTGAGGGTAAATTAGACATTTTACATAGTGATAATTAGGGTGAGGGGGTCTGAGTGGGACAAAATTCAAATTCAAGGGGTGAAAGTGGGAATATTCTACTTCGAGGGGGTGTGAGTGGGATTATGTCAAACCTCGGGGGGTGTTTGTGGGAATAACCCTAGTTTTAACATCAAAGCAGAACACCAATACTTACAAAGATTTTACCTTTAAATCATTTACCTTTTTTCGATTCCTTGACCCCTAATTGAATATATATTTCTTTTGTCCAAGCTTGTTGGTTCTGGAGGGGATAGGCAACCATCAAATGAAGAAGTTCGAGCTGCAATATGGGAGGCTTGCGGGGATTCTGGAGCTTTGCAACTGCTTGTTGATCTTCTTAATACCAAGTAACCTCTTAAATCTACCTTACTGGATTCTCAATTCTAAGTTTACGGAAAATTTTAAATTTTTTTTTGAAATGAAGTTTACGAAAATTTTGCATGCCTCTGGGATGCCATTTTTCTAGTTTCATCTAGTTAAAGAAAAATTTCAGTTGCATTATCTGCTTGTTGATCTTCTTAATACCAAGTAACCTCCGGAATTAGGTCGTTCCTATTTTTTCTTTTGGTTTCTTCTATCAAGTTTATAACCTTGATTCTGAAACTAAAAGGTTTGAGGTCGGTTTGGAAAGTTGGTATAATGCTTTTGGTAAATTGGATCATGTTTTAGTTTAAAGTTTAAACCATGTCCATAAAATGCCATAGGGCTGGGAATTGAGTAAAGCTGAACATTTTAGATTAAAGTATAAACTAAAGCAGTTCGGGCATGTACACAGTTTCACTTTTTGTTGTGAAAAATTGGAATCTTGAATGTCATACCCGGATCGTTTTTGTGTTAAAGAACCATAATCTCATGCCCTGATAATTCTGTTGGCTGTTGTTAAATCTGATTGTTGAGGATTTTTTCGTTTATGTTTGTTCCAAAGTATGCTGTATTAATAAAGTATGTTCTCTTAAGACTCTAAGAAGCCTTCAATATATTTGCCCCATCTGTCTGTCCTCCTCCTTCTGCTGCTTCTTTTTAATTATTCTTGATTAGTCAGATCAATCCCTCTACCTGCTTGTCTGGAGGATGTACTTTATTGATTATTAACATTCTATTGTGACATTACAGTTTGGTTTAAACCATGTATATAAATTGTTTGCTTTCATCCAAGAGTACCCTCTGAAAATTTTAAGTGGTTAAGGATTAAATTTTTTTTTTTTTTTCCTTTTCTGGTTGAATATCATCTTTCTAGAACTCCTCAACTTTTTGTTCATCTCTCTCTTGTTAGGAGTACTGTTCTTGAATATGACTCGATATAAATAGCCTCAACCTTAAACAGGTTAAAGGGGCTTTACTGTTTGCTAGATTTACATTAGAGTTCATATCATCTAACCTAAAATTGACTTTATAACATTTTAATATCGGCTGCCTAACTTAATTTTATGTGTACCAGGATGATGGATCTCGAAGAAGGGTCTGGGACAGAGGACTCTGACATTGAACTCCTTGACAAGGCCTGTTGCAGCGAAATTCCAAAAGACAGCAAGAGGTACAAAATAATATAGGCTACAAGATTATTCCTAATTTCTCGTAAAACACCAAACAAGTTAAAGTAAGCTCAGTAGGTGTTGGACATCGTCACATCTGTGAGATCCAATGTGTTTCCGTATAAGTGCAGGCTCATTGCAAGTGCAATGATATAATTTGATGAATAGTGTTACACATTAAGAGTCTTTTGAACAGTGTAAAATGGAAATTTTTATTCCATTGAACTTTTGTTAGTCACTTTGCTAGAAACTAAGTGCAAGACTCTGCTCATAGTCTACCCTCTTGTCAGCTTCTGAACTCCGAAGTATTTAATCTAAAAGGGAAAAATTGTAGGGAAAAAGAAAACAACCAACACAGATAACTGTCATGTTTCTTTGCCTGGACTAATGAAATTTATATTCATTTACCATATTTTCCATATCCGAGGATGTTATTAGAAAACAAAAATCTTCTTTTCAGCTATAAAATGTTTGTTTACTTGTTAGAATTTACTAAATTGGAATTTTCATGTTTTGTTTTGGACATGCGCAACAGCGAGACAAATGGTTCAGTTCAGCACCATTTGTTGAGCAGAAACAGGTGGTGTAGCATAGTATATCGAAAGGGGCAGAAGCGACTCACCCATCTCTTTCTGAAGGAAGCAGAGCATGCCTTGCAATTAGCGTTGAGCGAGGGCAACTGATCATCTATGGTATGCTTGTTTTATCATCCATAAGTTGTGTAGATTAGAATATTTATTTATTTTTGCTCTCTTTGTTCTTGATGGATAACATTTTGTTCTTGGTATTTTTGCCATCTATATGTATAAGTAACTAAATATATTGGGGGATACCAATAAAAACTGAGTGTACATTCACAGTTTCCAGTTTCTTTGCTTTAAGTTTGAACTTTTTCTAAACAAGGTAGAATGAGAACGAACCAGATGATTATTGTGTGTCTTGAAGAGGAGATTGTTGTTGTCGTTGTACTTTGAGTGAATGATGTTAGGGTTTAGAACAGATATGCTGATATTTTATTATCGCATACGATGTAAGTATATATTTTAACTACCTAAATGACCGCTTGGTATTATTAAAAATTCATTAAAACCTTAATAAGCTTCCTGTGTCTTTGTAGAAGAGCGTACCAACTTCTCTTAAACGCTCGTTCAAGAGCCAAAAGCTCTTCCTAGAAAATTGCCGAACACCGTAATTTTTCAGTTTCCTCATCTCAAAAGCTAAAAGCAGTGTTTCAAAAGCCAATTCAAACAGACCGTTAGTGTCAACGCATGAGTAGTGAAAATTAATTTTATTTAACTATTTATTGGATATATATCATACTACAACAAATGAGAAGATTTATGACAGAAAAAATCATCATTAATATGCAAATGTGTATTTTAAGTTAGAAGTATACAATTATTGATTAAACACAAAAAATATAACTAACTTAACTTCCGTTTTTTTTTTAACAACAAAAAAAAATCCTACAGCTAGTCGTTCCAAAAAAAGAAAACAATATTTTTATTGCAGAAGTTAAACTCGATGATTCTTTAGAGAATAAAAATCATTTATCATATTATTTAAACTAAAATTTTAAGCAATTCTTTTTTAAAAGCTGATACAAGTATTATTTCTTACAGATGTACTAAGAATTCAAATCATCATCATTAAATTTAAACAAATAACAATGCGTCTGTGCATCGTATTCGTGCATAAGATAACTAGCGAGAATTACTTAAATTGAATAGAAAAATTATGCACATGTGGAGAGTTATCGGAGATTAAATTGAATAATTAAGGCAAAGTGCAAAATACTTCCCCGAACTATTTTCAAGTGAGCAAAATATTCTTGTACTATAAAAGTGAGCAACTCAGTTTCTCAAGTTCTCAAAATTTTTGAATTTTGAATTATATTATTGAAAAAGAGAAAAAAAAATACTAAAAATGAATTATTACAAGATAATGGGGCAAAATGATCAATATTTTGAGTAAAACATATCTAAATAGGGTAATTTGCTAGCTTTTACAAAGGTGGGAAAATGATTTGGAGTAAAAATAGCACATAGAGTATTTTGTAACTTTTAAAAAACATAGGAGTATTATGGACTTTTGTCTATTTTTTGTATGACGAGATTCACGTCCTGCATCTCCAACTACCGGTGTATATGTTGGAGAGTTTGAGTGGACTGGGACTCTCCATTTAGTGGGACCTATAGTAACATTTGCCTGGACTCTCCACATACAGAGAGTCAAGTGGCGAGGAAGGGAGAAGGTGAGTCATGCTTGGCCTATGGTTTGACTTGTTAATACATCGGATTTTTATTCGAATTCGATCCGATTAGCCGGATATGGATTGAAAATAAAATCCAATAACCCGATTAGGATCCAAATCCGATTATCCAATTTCTTAACAAATTGGATTTGGATTTATGTCAATCCAATCCGATAATAACTCAATCCGATATATATATATAAATATATATATTTGATATTTTTATGTGTATATATTTAATACTGTACATAGACCTGTCAATGGATCGGATTTTGATCCGAATCCGATTTGAATCCGATCCGATTAGCCGGATATGGATTGAAAATAAAATCCGATAACCCAATTAGGATCCGAATCCGATAATCCAATTTCTTAACAAATTGGATTTGGATTTATGTCAATCCGATCCGATATAAAATATATTTATATATATATATAAATATATATTTCATATTTTTATGTGTAAATATTTAATATTGTACATGTATATAAATGTTAGTTGTTAATTATTTTATTATTTATTAATAATGATTGATCATAAATACAATTATTAAAAATGTGAATAATTTTAGTATTTCAGTATTTATTGATTTTTGTATTTTTTTAATTAGATATTCGGATCAGATATTCTATAATGAAGAAATTCGAATATGAATTAACTAAGTGAAACTCCGCCGTATTATCGGATTCGGATCGCGGATCAGGAGTTTGTGTCATCCTTATCAATAATCCGATTATGATCCGAATCCGATCCAAATCCGATATTAACCGGATATGGATTAAAAATAAAATCCGATAACCCGATTAGGATCCGAATCCGATAATTCGATTTCTTAACAAATTAGATTTGGATTTAACTGATCCGATCCGAATCCAATCCATTGACAGGTCTAACTGTACATGTATATAAATGTTAGTTGTTAATTATTTTATTATTTATTAATAATGATTGATCATAAATACAATTATTAAAACTGTGAATAATTTTAGTGTTTCAGTATTTATTGGTTTTTGTATTTTTTTAGTTAGATAATCGGATCAGATATCCTATAATGAAGAAATTCAAATATGAATTAAATAAGTAAAAATCCGTCGAATTATCGGATTCGGATCAGGAGTTTTTGCCATCCTTATCAATAGACATGTCAATAATCCGATTATGATTCGAATCCTATATTAACCGGATATGAATTGAAAATAAAATCCAATAACCCAATTAGGATCCGAATCCGATAATCCGGTTTTTTAACAAATTGGATTTGGATTTAACTTATCCGGTCCGAATCTAATCCATTGACAGGTCTACCTATGGTAGTGATATATAATTATATATTTTGTATATTTTTTTATATGGTGTATTTAGGGATGTTATAATTTAGAACTATTATGAGTAAACTCCCCTGTAGTTTCAAAATGGATTAACTAACCCCCTCCATTTCAGAAAATTCCTTATCGTTATCAAATTATATCAACTTGCCTCATTCCTTACAATTTTGGACAAAACTGCCCCCGAAACTAGAGAGGGGTTTACGATTTTTTTTATTTATGCTGGAAAAAAAATTAATGTCAAAATATTTTTTTTTTGAATTACCAATTAGGGTAAAAACTGTAAAATATATAAAAAATAAGTTCGAAATACAAAAAATATTTCGAACTATAAATGAGATTTTTTTTTCATTTTTAACTTTGTTTTTTATATTTTACTATAAACGAAAAAAATTTGTTTATACCGAAATAAAAAAGTAATGCATCAATATTTTATTTGAACTACCAATTAAGATAAAATATATATAAAAAATTAAGTCTAAAATATAAAAAAAATATTTCGTACTACCAATTAGATTTTTTTATTATTTTTAAAAAAGGCAGATTATTTTTAATAATTTTTTTATTTAAACAATTAATATTTTTAAAAAAAGGGAAATGAAAATTTTAATGTATCAAGTCTTGTTCTTATTATAAGATCATAATTGGATCCGCATATGTTTGTTAAAGAGAATAATCTTCTCCTTTGACAATAATAAAAAATGGAAAGCGTCCAATTGGAACACGAAAACGTGACTAATTTGGTCCTAGTTACTCTTCGGGATGGAGTGGAAGAAGGAAGGATATTCTAATTTTAAAATTAATTTTATTTATGTATACTTTAATATTTTTACCATGTTTTCAAAATTTAATACATTTTTCATAGTAAATTGTCTACCTTTTTTTTAAAAAAATAAAAATAATAATTTATTTATAGATGTAAAATGCAAGATTTTTGTTATAACATTTAACTAATTTATTAAAATAATTATAATTTAATTGACTTAAAATAAAAAATCCATTATTCACTTCTGTTGGGAGAGAGATAATTGCATTAGCGGAAAGATGTCAATTACCGACCGGCATATTGCAAGAATTATATGAAATGTTATATCAAATGTTGGTATTTCCCAATTTTGCCAAGATCTTCAAGATCCCGTTTTTGTTCACCATATTTAGTTGTTTGGTGATGATACTGTTTATAGTTTATTGGTTTTTTTCTCTATCCTCTCATTAATCTCTAATGACTGGCTGAATTTCAAACAAAGACTACCATCATATTTATAGACATCACCAGGTAATCAAATATACTAGAATGTAATAGAAGCAACCCCTCTAAATAAAGTTCTTCTAAACAATCCAACACTGTACAATTCTCTACACAACTTTAAACCACTAGACCAAAAATGTTCTCTAAAGATGATTACATTTTGTCAGGCTACTAAATTAATTGCACCTATTAATACAATTATTATTATTTCCCCCCTCTGATCACTATTGTTATCATTTCTTTTCTTTTATATGTAAGAATGATTTGTCTGTGACAACTTGGGAGAAGATTAAAGAGGTCGATAAGAAGATACCATTAGTCCATTACCAAATAGCAAGCTTTGAGACAAATTTGATGACATACATGCATATAAGATACATTTCAAAATACCATGTGCATCCTCCAAAAAACATTGAGACACTTCAAGTCTAGCAAAGATACTTATAGGTTACTTGGGAGGTAGTACATTACCAAGTTGAGATCAGTCTTGCAAACCAGCAACATTCCTCAGTGTCCAACCGATAAAATAGGCAGCTGCAGCAGCAACAGCACCATTGGTGAGTGTGATTCCGATGGAGACGACATAGTTCTGACGAGCAATCTTGGCCTTGGCGATCCCGAGCACTGCAAGGGCCAGTACAGATAGTATGCATGCGCCAATGAACTTGTGCGTGTCGTTTTGGGTGAATGGTTTGAGAATGATGAAAGAAAGAAGAGGCGCACTGCCGAATAGAAGAAATGCCACGAATGTGACGAGGCCGTTCTTCCATGGCTTCTCTTCCTGGTCTTGAGGGGGCATTCCTTTCTGAGTTGCCATCTTCTCATCCACCAATATGTCCTTGTACTTGGCCAATATGTTCACCACCTTGCACCAAGTAACACATACTTTATGAAGAAATATAAAATAAAATTACACAACTTTCCATTGTAAGTGTTGACAGTTCAACTCAGTGCACAGCACTTCTAAGTGACAATAGGGTGATTTCGTTAAAAATAGAATTATTACTACACGTACTACATGTGAATCATGGTCACAGTCGCAGTATTGGTTGGTTGTGAGTGTACTTGCAGTAACGGTGGTATAACAGACTCGGATAATATTGGTCTTGAAGCAAGGATAGAATGAGAATCGGTATCATTTATACCTTCCAAAAAAAATTATGAATCTCAAACGTATACGGCGAATCATGATGTGAATATCACTCTATTGTTACTTTCAACTTTGAAATAAAAAGGCACACTTTCTAACTTTTGATTCATTAATTTGTGCATCACTACACAACTTTTTTAACACGGTCGCAATAGGTAATATAATACATTTGCATTAACATCTAGTTGAATTCAAGGACCCTAACAATCCAAACAGAATAGAACACGCGCGGTGTATCTGAAAAGCTTCGTGTAAGCCGGAATTTTTGTTATAACCGAAGCTGGTGCCCCCTTAGGAGGTTAGAATATAGCCTCTATATGCATCAATCT
This sequence comes from Cornus suecica, assembly GCA_963922005.1. Classification (NCBI taxonomy): domain Eukaryota; kingdom Viridiplantae; phylum Streptophyta; class Magnoliopsida; order Cornales; family Cornaceae; genus Cornus; species Cornus suecica. The sequence goes on along the minus strand of OY998240.1, from coordinate 13,688,480 downwards.
GAATGACCTCTTAATAGACTCATGATATTCGAAAAAGCAAAAGGGAAGGCATCAGGAAAATTATAGGATCATACCGTATTGGCATCATGTTCATCCATTCCAAGAGCTTGATACCGCTGGATTAACTCCAGAATCTGGGGCTCAGAATGGTTCTTGACTTCCCACCGGGTGACCATCCTCTCCTTCGCTGCCACCTCCATCTCGGTGCTGCTTGATACGAAATCTCCGAACCCCATTGATATACCATCAGCCACCAGATTCGCAAATCCAAGGACCAACACATCAACTGCGATCAATTACCAAACTAGCTCAGTCAGTTTTAGGTAGTCAAGTGTGGGCAATCACTAATTGACTTCATCCCAGTTTTATAGATGCTACAAGAAATAAGGGTTTTGGCGGTCACAACAATAACCAAAAGGGTAAAAACCGGTGCTATAACTTGTAACCTTTAATGACAGATTATAAATTACCACCTAAAAATCTCCTAGATAAAAAAACAACTTTTGCGGGCAGACAATACTGTTCTGCCACTAAAATTTTGTCACTGTAGAGTATAGACGCATTTGTTTACACTAAAATGTGTAGATTACTGTCCTTTAAATTGCATGAGTAATTTAAAATTGAAAAAGCATAAGTTAGTTACTCGTCAAATTTCTTGAGTCTAACTTTGTGATAAATAGTCATCATAAATGACTTGAAATGTATTACCCTTACCTCAATTTTAAGTTAGGTACAACATGTATTTGAACTGCTTCAGCCCAAGTGAATTCAATGTTAGTTTACGCAGACCTTAACCCATGCCAAGTGTGGGAAAGCACCGTTAAAATTTTAAAATCATTGTGTGACATTGTGTCACGATTCAGAGTTTGAGTGTAGCCACAAGAATTAACATTAATGCGAATTAAGGGCATGTTAAGTCACAATCCAACCCGAACGGGTTGACCGAGTTGAAAAAGGGCTTGAGACTTGATGCATCAGAAAACATGCATTAGGTCTCATGGCCATGTTCAATTCCTACTGGATGCAAATAACTCATTGGGTTCACGACCACATACATAGTCCGAGCTTTATCCAATTCATGTGGAGGAGTCGCTTTGCACGGATCTCGTGGATTAGTCGGAAAAAAAAACCCCAAACACCCAGTTATTGAAAAAAAAAAAAAAAAGGTCCCAATGCAAAAACAAGAGAGACATTTTCAAGAGTTTTTGTTATACTTTAGCTGAACATGATTTTTTATTTTATTTCATCATGGTAATCATCATATAAAAAATAAAAGTTAAAACCTAATAGTATGATGTAATTAAATATTACATTTTTACATTGATCATACAAAGGGGTTTTCTACAAATTGGGGCCCTCCCTTCAGTGCCCCATTAATTGGGATGGTCTGCAATGGTTTCAATACAGGACCCTTACCTAGCCAATGTTTAGATTCGACTCTATTCTATTCATCTTTTTTTCTTGAAACATCATTCGAATATTTTAATTACCAAATGTGTTTCTATTTTGGAAATTTGACCATGACAAAAACAAAATATTGTTTTTCCTCCGTATAAAATCAAAGGCGCAAATTAGAAACGAAAACACTTAAGAATGACATTAACTAATTAGTCGATCATCACAATTCGGAATATATATATATATATATATATATATATATATATATATATATATATATTGCTACTAATCGAAAGAAATAAAAAAATATGTTACAATATGTATATATATGTTTATAAAATGAGTACCTGAAGAGAGATGACCCGCGGAGATGGAGGAGATGAGAGCAAAACAAGTGACAATGGCGTCAAGGCCGGCATAGACAATGCTCTTGGCGAACTCACCTTTCCATGGCTCTTTAGGTCTCTCACCTTTACCTTCCTCCGGTGATCGGCGGAGCAGGGCGGTGGTTGTGGTGGCGCCGCTGTAGTTCTCAGCCATTTCTATTTTGTCACTCTTTTTTCACTATATTATTCTTCTGTAGTGAGGACTGAGGAGGTGGTAAAGAATGTGGAATATAATAATAAGGTGAAGTGCATTGGTGTCACCTTGCATGTGCGTGTGCTTTACACGTGTTCAACTCACCTTCGTTGTTACTCCCCCATTTTAATCAAACTCTGTTGTACAAGTATTCCACGTGTATTGCAAGACCACGTGCCTTCCACACTTCATTCATCAAAGACCCGACCCATTCATTGTTTCGGTCGGTGGGTGGGTGGTGCCCTCAACCCCATTTTTTTTGGACCAAAACATTTTGAGGGTGAAGTAAATGACGATTGTTTATGCTAGTTTCAATTAGACCTGTCAATGGATCGGATTTTGATCCGAATCCGATCCAAATTCGATCCGATTAGCCGGATATGGATTGAAAATAAAATTCGATAATCCGATTAGGATCCGAATCCGATAATCCGATTTCTTAATAAATTGGATTTGGATTTATGTCATCCGATCCGATAATAACCCGATCCGAAATAAAATATATTTATATATATATAAATATATATTTGATATTTTTATGTGTATATATTTAATATTGTACATGTATATAAATGTTAGTTGTTAATTATTTTATTATTTATTAATAATGATTGATCATAAATACAATTATTAAAAGTCTGAATAATTTAGTGTTTCAGTATTTATTGATTTTTGTATTTTTTTAATTAGATATTCGAATCAGATATTCTATAATAAAGAAATTCGAATATGAATTAACTAAGTGAAAATCCGTCGAATTATCGGATTCGGATCGCGGATCGGGAGTTTTTGTCATCCTTATCAATAGACCTGTCAATAATCCGATTATGATCCGAATCCGATATTAACCGGATATGGATTGAAAATAAAATCCGATAACCCGATTAAGATCCGAATCCGATAATCCGATAATCCGATTTCTTAACAAATTGGATTTGGATTTAACTGATCCGATCCGAATCCGATCCATTGACAGGTCTAGTTTCAACTCTTGGAGTTCAATTTCTTTTTTTATATTAACAATTTTATGTGAGAAACATAAAAATGAAGTACATTTGTTTTTGCATTTTGTTCCACAACTCCCTCACCCTACCTATCACTGTTTAAAATGTCTAATTTGCCCTCATAAAATGATTTTTTTTAAAAATATATATATAATATTTAGGAGCAAGGAAGTAATTTCACAAACCCAAGAGGTGAAAGTAGAATTAGAGCAAACATCAGGGGTGAAAGTTGGAATAACCCTATTTTTTTTTAACTTCTTACAGCCTCTCTACTTAATCAAAATCTATGAAGTAGGGATACTTCGTCCAAGGTCGCCGTACTCGTGTCGAATACCCAGACACGCCAAAAATACGTGTGACATATTAAAAACGTGTCCTAATTTTTTAAAAAAATTGGACACGTAGTAGACACATGGAGAACACGCACGTGTCCGCGTGTCGGATGTGCAGTGGGTCGGTTGATTCCATTAAAGATATAGAATTTATGGAGCATGTAATTTGGTGGATTACTTTTGAAACTTGAACATCCCTAATCCAATATTTAGTTTTGAATATACTTGAATATCTTTGTTTCTCCTCATCTTATGAGAGGAATTAGAACACCTATTCATTTATCCATTATTTGAAGAGAAACAAGATAACACCACAAATAACCGAAAACTTGGTATTTGTACATTCCAATTTTTGTCTTCAATCAAATATTTTTTTACAATATAACGAGGAAAATACTAAGATGTCGGATGTTGGAGGTAGGGGTGGCAATTCTTGTCAACGGGTCGTGTTCGTGTCAGGTCGATATCGTGTCGGGTCGAAATCGTGTCGTTACTATACGTGTCGTGTTCGTGTCGTGTCGTGTTCGGGTCAACCCACGGGTCGACCCATGTAAATTATGTAATTTTTTTTTTTTTTTTTTTAATGGTAAGATGATATAAAAATAAACAAAGGCCTAAGCCATAAAATGCTAATTCATTTAGCCTATTTATTATAATATTTTAAATTAAATTTGACATAATCCATTTTAGAGGTAAATTATTTAACCTATTATCAACATAATTAAATTGATTTTGACACGATCCAATATTATTTTATTGATATATTTCAATTCATGACCAATTAGAGAAGAGAAAAATATAAAAATAAAGATAAATATGAACAGTAATCGTGTCAAACGTGTCGTGTTCGGGTTGACCCTTATATTTTCGTGTCGACCCATTTAAGGCCTTAAACCGTGTCGTGTCGTGTTCGTGTTCGTGTCGGGTCGTGTCGGGTTTTCGTGTTGTGTCCAATTTTGCCAGCTCTAGTTGGAGGAGATGCATTAGAATCCTTAGGTGGTAGTGGAATGAGTAATTTTGAACATGTCAGACATTTTATTTAATCTATATGTTTATTTTTGTTTATAAGTTTATTTGGTTCTTATTGTTTAAGTGATAAACGAAGTTTTTGTGCAATATAATAAGTATATATAAAAAAAAATTATATTTTTTTATAGACATGTCGGAGGCATGTCATGTCCTGCGTTTTTCGAATTTGCCGTGTCACCGTGTCCGTGTCAATGCTACATAGATCAAAATATTTGTGTGATATAAATAATCTATTTTTAAAACTAGAGAATAAAGCTTCACAAATAAAAACCTGATTCAGCACCAATACATGACCATATTCCAATTTCTGCTGAAATTGTTCAAACTCCAACTTGCTATGAAATAAAATGTATATATATGAATATGACACCATGCATCTGTATAAATTCTTCATGTGACTTTCAATTAGTCATGATTCCTAAATGGACTAGTGTCCCAAATTATCACGAGTCAAAGACGAAGTTCTACCCCACCAGTAGCATTCTCAAGAAACAAAAGCAGTGTTCTACAATGGATTCAACCCTACCAGTAAAACTTCACCCATTGTTGCTCCACCACCACCACCACCACCACCACCACTATTTTCATCTGGATCATCAATCTCAATCTCACCTCCACTATCAGCAATACCTACCACAACCACTACACAACACCTTACCCACCCCAATCTCAATGATTTTGATTACCACAGTTTCAAATCACACAAGAACCAAACCAAATAATACTATTTCCTAAATTTAAAAATATTGAACCACCAAGCTCCACTGTTACGAAATAAGCTGAATTTTGATTACCCCATAACAAAAAGGCGCTGAAATTTGACATTTGAGACAGATTCAAAATTCTAGAATGCAATTCGGCAAAAGAAACATATGAACATCAATATATATTTTTCTAGTTATATCAATAGCAAATTACAATATATATAACTTTGGCCGTCCTGTCTACCGCAGAACAGCCCTTCAAGACATTCGGTTTTCGTCATTACAAGAAAATTCTAAGAGAATGTTGATGCCGGAAAATAGATATAGTTTTAACTTGTAATGTATAATCTGCCATAGTACAAAAATTCTGAAATTCCAGAGAAGGAATAGAGAGTTTGATTACTTTTTCCACTCAAAGTGGGAAAACAGATGTTTCTTTCATGAAGATCAATTAGCCAACTTCTAAAATCCTAAGGCCTATCAAGAAAGGAGGGAGAAAATAACCTATAGATTGTAAATTCTAATACCATTTTTGTCGAAATAAAAGAAAAAATTAAAATAATAAAATGTCATATAAGATGATAAATCGAATGAAGAAATGCGAAGATTCAACTAAAGCATTTCTTATCTTCAGACCAAGGGCCTCTTCTCTTCTTCATTGTTTTCAGCTTTTCTTATTTCTTTGATGTAAGAAAGTTTTTCGGTCTTGGCCTTGGGGGTTCTTTTGGGGGCTTTATTATCGGGCAAAAGTTTCAATACAATCCCCATGGATATCAGCAGAAGTCCAGTCCCATGCTGTTCGGTTAATGGCTTTGTAAATATCATATATGACAGCAACAAAGTTACTGCTTTTCTTGCTGTTGTCACCTGTGAAAAAATTTCAACGTGGGACGAGTTTGATAGCGAAAATTTAAAGAAATTAAAATTTACATATAATATGCAAGCAAGCCATGTAATGAGACTTGAGATACCCAAATTTGATAGAATTCAATGAGAAGGCAAGTGAACTAGACAATTCAAACTGTAGATATTCATGATGGATATGGCAGTTTGAGAAATTAAATTTAAAATTCTGAAGAGACTGATAGCTCTTTCATCTCAATCATGATTAAATTGATAAAACAGAAGAAAAATAGTTCATGACATGAACATACCATGGCAGTAGTGGCAGCACCAAAAATTGCAATGAGGGAGAGGACAGAGACTTGACCGATAAAGGTGGCCATTGCTTCGAAGACTAGAACACCATATACATAAGGATGCTGCACGAACAACAAAGAATATTTTGAATTCACGGAAAAAGTAAGAAGAGGAAGTTAAGGGAATATAAGTTTTTCCTTCTTTTGGTATTTTACCTAAGAGGAAGTTAAGGGAATATAAGTTTTTCCTTCTTTTGGTATTTTACCTGAGAACATGAGTTCCATGCTTTGAATAGTTCTCCTGTGAAAAGCATGGGCGGAATCAAGAAAGGGAGACCGACTACAGTTGAGCAAAAAAGCATTTCCATCTGTCCAACAAGAGGTGAAAACATTGAAAACTTAGCATTTTTTTTTTTTTTGATCATTTTATCTTACTATATTCCCATTTAAAGAAGACCACATCACAAGGAAAGCACCTGTGTTGTTTCGGGATTTATGGTAAATATTGCTTCTTGCAAGTTTCCCAGAAAGGCATCCATCACTAGAGCACCACACACCATTATGACGCCGATCGAGCTGAAGTTTGGTGAACTTTGTGCGTCCGCTAAAGTGAAAAGGATCAAACCGATCACCAAAAGTATGGCAGAAACGTACTCGTGAGGCGGGTATTTCCGTTTCAAACCAGGTATGAAGGCACCCATTATCATCACTGGAAGAACCTGAAGCCATAAGTATACTACTCAGAACTATTTGGCTAATTCCACTATCTTAACAAAATAAGAGTCCTACAAAAAATTGTTCCCAACATTCCATATTTGATAAGCCAATTTTCCCACTAAATTAAGTAGTCCCAACCACAAATAAAATTCTTTCACCTAAAACAATCGGTTCTAGAGGCCAAGTATAGATCACATTATTCCGCCTTTTTCTACATCGACGGTTTCAGATTGATGACGAGGAATCGGTAGGCATAATTGCATTAATTTTGGAATCCAATAAATCTTTTGAAATATTGGATGACTTTATAAAGCTCAAATTAGCAGCTATGAAGCAAGCATGAGGGATAAATTGTCAAATACTAACCATATATATCAGCATATATCATTGCATTGTAATGTGATGTGTACAAGTAAACCAGATTGAATATAATGCATTAAGTCTGTTGTGTTACCTTGGTGGATTTAAACATGATCTGTGCTGGGTAATTAAGAAAAGCCAAAGACCCTTTCGTAAGTCCATTCGAACCCATAAGCACCGCCGAGAGTTTCACATAAGCCTTCCATGGATTCACCATTTTCTTAGTAGTGAAGCCTTGACAGTAAATCAGAAAAATATAAACCCACCCTTGAACAAATGTGAAGTACCAGCCATAGCTGAAATAAGAAGAAAAAAACATGTAAAAAATACCCAATCAAAAATAAAAACCCCATATTTAAGCACAAAATCAAACATTAATCAATAAAACAGTGCCAAAACAGACCTGAACTGAAGCCTATTGTACACATATTCCTGAAATAAAACAATAGTTTACTTCAAATTCAGAAGTAATTCATATATGTTTGCAATCAAGTATTTAATGATAAAAATTACTATAGAAATAAAATTGCACTGCATAAAGTAGTGGAGTAATATACAAGAAGAAATTTCTCAAGAATTCAAGAACTTAAATAAAGCAATTCGTGTAGTCAAAGTTATCCTCCTAAATTTACAATTTAAAATTCCAACTTTCACAAGAAAGAATCAAATAATTACTATTGAATGGCAATTCATGGAACTCATAACAGCACCTCTATATAAATTTTGTAGCACAATCGAATTTAAATAGTACCTGTTTGGTTGCTAAGAAAGAAATTGAAACAGAAAAAGAGAAATTGAAAATTTTGAAAAACTGAAATTCACTAGAACAAGAAAAAAGGTACCCTACAAACTTAAAATTTCAGCCGTTTCTGCTTTCTTAGTAAACAAACAGGAGAGAATACAAGAAACTCCCAAAAATCTAATCCGACCCCACGAGTTTTCCCGGGAAACAAACAAAAGGGTTTGTTGATTATACCTCACAGATGCCATTTACGAGATATCCAAAGAAGAACCCAGAAGAGCAGATGAGGAATTGATGCCATTTGGGTCGATCAGAGAGAGAGATTCCGAACAGAGACCGAGCTTGCTCTTCGTTCTTCATCTCTCTCTCTCTACACACTCTGTTTCAACCCAAAACCCAATTTACTCTGTGTCGGAGTCTCAACGATGCCCATCCATGCACCAGATTTTAATCAAATTGGTTCTTTCAATATGTCCACGTTGACATCAGCAGCGATGGAGAGAAGAAAGAATTATATTATATATATAATATATATACCCAATCACGTTAATCGAACATGTAAAACAGTTTTAAGGTAACTTGAGAAAGGTTTTAGAGAGAGAGAAAGAGAGACTTGTGATGACTTCAAGGTCAGCTTTTGGTATTGTAAAGGGGTGTTTAACAATGGGAAGGTAACGAAGGTTTGAGGTTTTGGTAACGTATTACTACTATATATTATAATTTGTATGTTTTTAATGTGTTTGTTTTAAATTTTAAATTTATATTTTTGGTATTAAAATGATGAAATAATCTGACTTAAATATGACTTTATTCAATTAGGTATTTGAGCAGCCGGTACAAGGGTATGTTTGGCGAGCTGGCTACATTTAAACTTAATTATTTAAATATAGCCAGCCAATTTATATGCTGCTCTTACATGGTCATTTGGTTGACTTTTTCCACCGTCCTAAAATAATATTTTTATACGTTGGCATTGTAATGGACGGGTAAGAGTTTTTGCAGATTATTATATTATATATATATATATATAGAGAGAGAGAGAGAGAATATGGACTTTTTCCGTACGTTTGGGTGACGTGTATGTTCATGTGTGTCAACACGTGTAACATTGCATGCACTTCAATTCTTTAGTATGTATTGTCCAATATGTGTATGAGCCTAATTAATCATTATTACTATGACGGTATGTTTTGAAAAGGAATACAAATTTCTTGAAAGATTTAAATAACTAAGTTTATAAGTTCTTTAACAGCTCTTTCAACATTTTAAGTTTATTTCAACTTTAAACCGCTAAGTTTCTGGAATAAATGACTAATTAATGCAGATGATATTCATGTAAAACATATTTAATTAATATTCTATAAGAACAAGAAAATTTCGTCAATATTAATGTTATCATGTTGATGTCACTTTTCATTTTTTGAAGTTGTCTAAATTTTGACTTTTCTAGTATAATGATTGAGTTGATAATACTCGAGTGTTGTGTGGTGTGGTAGAGAAGAGGAAGAAAATTTAGTCTAATATAATTTGGACACATATTTTAAAAAAAAAATGAATGAGGACATATCATTTTCTAAGAATTTTACTCTCATCTTCTTTAAAAGAAAATTAGTCACATGCTAAAATTGTACTAGCTCACATAATGAGGACAAATATTATCCTAGTTAAAATAAGTGTAACTTTTGACTTTTTAGTTACTAATTTGAAAAAAGGCCTCATACTTGTGGCTTGCTTGATTTATATATTTGAAATTATTCTTCAAAATTCTGAAATACTGAAAATTATTTTATGAGAATAATAAAGAGTTATCTGAAAACAAATATTTTTATAACTGAGTTTTCCGAAAACCCAACTATGCAATATTTTTGTATAATTTTTTATTCTCAATTTTCAAAAAATTGTGTTCAAAAATATAAATCAAACAGTCTCTTATCAAACTTGATAGTTGCACCATTGATAAAATAAGAAAATCACATAATAATTTCCTTTCCTTTTTAATGAAATAAATGTTGCACTATACATTTTATTTTATTTGTTTATTAGAAAGTATCACTACAAAAACCATATTTATACACCATTTATTTCTCATTTTGAAGAAGTTATGAACAAATAACAAATTTACAACGATCATAATTGTCTCCAATGCACCTCTAATCTCTATTGTTTTTAGGAAACCCTAATTTGAAACACCAAGCATGTTGTTGAAGGAAGTTTCGTTGATGACACAAGGAATAAGTATCAAAGATGACATAGATATATGGTTGTTTGTGTCCTCAATTTTAGGCCTAAGCTCAGGCGAATATTGGCTTTGACTAGTCAACTCCTCAAAACAAACCGACCCACATTGCTTGACCCGGGTAGTACACAACTTGGGTCCAGTAATTTGAGATTGGACTATCAATTCAAAATAGCACACAAAAATCTTAATTGGTCGGTCCCAAACTGTTTTTGTATTCTTATATATGTCCGAACCGAATCTGAACTAGTTTGGAAAAACAATCCGGTGCTTTTCCTCTTTCACCGGACTTCCATCTATTGAGAATCTGACGGATCAAAATGCATTTGGTGATTAATCGAGGTCCTATCTGATTTGTGAGAATGCATTTTGGTCAGTTGGATTCATTTGATTTTCAAAGGACATATAAATTTTTTTAAAGGTTATTAGTTTGAGAAAACACCACCAAAATCTTTTGAAAATAGGTTTTTCAATTTAATCAATTTGGATATATGTTTTTGTGATTGTTTAAAAAACAAAATATGGTTGTTAATTAGGACATTCATTTTCCTAAAAAAAAGAAAAAAAAAATTGTTTCTCTCACTTTGGAGGATAAAAAATTGGGCTTTAAATTTGTCTTGAGTCGCCTAGTTTTTAGCAATAATAATTTTGGGTCCTATGCTACCATTGCATATGTTGAAGGGGGCGGCCCATAGATTGAGCTGCAAATGAACTGAGTTATTCGTGAGTAAGATTAAGTTCGACTCGTGTTTGTTTATATAACAAACGAATCGAGCTTGAGCAAAAAATTTAGACTCACTTAATAAATGAACAAAACTTGAACATTACTGAGCTCGAGTCGTGAACAAGCTCGTCGAAGTAAATTAATAAGATTATCTCATAAACTCCAAGTAAATGTGTCATATTTGAAATTATTGCAAAAAGAGTTATTGAGAATTACAGGATTAATGTAAACATTTCATAAAATTTACTTCAAAATAAATAATATCCAAAGAATATAGTATTCGAAAAATAAAATATGTTAAAAATAAATACGCAACAATTTAATTTAGATAATAATTAGGAAGAGTATTATGTGTTATAACTTAAATGAGTCGTTCGTGAGTAGACTCGGACTCGACTTATTGAAATTAGCGCTCGGCTCGGACTCATTCGTTTAATAAATGAATTGAGTTTGAGCATAGTTTTTAGACTCATTTAATATATAAGCCGAACTTGAACATTTCAAAGTTCGTTTCGGCTCGGTTCATTTGCACCCATGGATTATCATCTCAAAATTTTGATCTTATATTTGTGCTTGTATACATTGAAGTCAAAATTTCAATTGAGTAAGCATTTAATTTATCATATAGTAAACTACCAATTATAGTATCAAACAATCACAAATTTGAGAAATAATAATAAATGTTGAGTTAAAAAAAAAAATTCAGTAATTTAGAACACTCTCCTATATCATTCAAAAACTCCAATAAGTTCAACTGGTTCTAAAAAGCTCCTAAAAAGTATATTTCTGCTCAAAGGAGGGCTGACGTCAGTGCAGTATTGAGAATGAACTAAAATACATTGACGTTAGAGGTATTTTTACAATATTTTTTATTTGTTATTTAGCACATTCATATACTCAATAAAATACAAGAGTGTTTTTTTTTATTATTATAAGGGTGTTTAAAGTACTTTTCCCACTACCTATACAAGGTTGTTAAAATCTCGATTCTACTTGTTAAAATCTTACGATTCTACGATTATATTACGATTCTGTACAATTTTACTACGATTTTATTACGTTTTTATAATGATTTGACGGTTTCGCCCTTTATATGAAATACCCATTTTTTTTTATGATTTAGTCCAATATTCTAATATATAACCTAAATTTATGAGAAAATATTTAAAGAGCCAATGTATTAGAATTTTTTGAAAATTCTAATATATTTAGACTTTTAAATTAAATATTTAATTATTAATATTTTTAAAAAAAAAAATAATACGACCCCGAAACAATTTTACCTAAAATCCAGATTTTAACATCCTTGATATATAGTCTCTTTCAGATTGGCTTGGATCTAACGTCTCTTTCAATCAAGGTTGTCAGAATCTTGATTCTACCTGGTACAATCTTACGATTCTACGATTCTGCTATGATTCTATACAATTTTGTACGATTTTACTACGATTCCACTATGTTTTTATAATAATTTGACAGTTTCACCCTTCATATGAAATGCCCAAAAACTTTATGATTAGTCCAATATCTCAATATATGACCTAAATTTATGAGAAAACATTTATAGGGGCAATGTATTAATTTTTTTTGAAAATTCCAATATAATTTAGATTTTTAAATTAAATATTTAATTATTACTCCCTCCGTCTCATGATAATGTGATGGTTTGTAGTGTAAGTTTTTTATTATTTTAATGCATGAATGTTAAATTGGTAAATGGATAAAATAAAGTACTTTGACTTTTTAAATGTGAACACTTATTTTGGGACAGACAAAAATATGAAAGTGGACACTTAAATTGTGACGGAGGAAGTAATATTTTTGTTAAAAAAATAATACGAATTGATAGAATCTTACGATTCTACATACCTTAAAACAATTCTACTTAAAATCCCGATTATGACAGTCTTGCTTTCAATATAGTTTGTGGAGCCGAAAAGAATAAAACTTTAGAAAAAGGCCTGGGCTTTGAGTTTGGGTCTTTTTAATATCAGTCCGGCCCATTAATTACCAACCCAGCCCAGAAATTCTGTAACGGTACAAAACCACACAACAGCGTTCACACTTAACACACACCACTCTCTCCTAAAACTTCAACCTTTGAAAAACGACGACAACGATGAAGAATCACCACCACCTCCGGCGATAATTCTCCAAATTGCCCCTCTCTGTTACGCAGAATCATCGTGAACGAAGGTATGGGCGTGGGAGGGCATTTCTGGGATTTACTCAAACCCTACGCCCGAACCGAAGGCTTCGATTTCCTCCGAAACAAACGGGTCGCCGTCGACCTCTCCTTCTGGATCGTCCAGCACGAAACCGCCATCAAAGCCTACACTCGAAACCCTCATCTGCGACTCATTTTCTTCCGTACCGTTAACCTCTTCTCCAAGGTACGTAACCCTGTTTGGTCTCCAAGAAAACGAGAGAAAATTCTGACTCTTCTCTATCAATTATCAACCCGCATTGTTTTAATTTAAAATAATTGATTATATTCCGTAATTGGGGGAAAATAAATGTTGGGTCTCGTTTATTAGAGCGAGGTGTTTGGTTAATTATATGTTTTTGGGTATCAAATTGGGGGAAATTTTTGAATTTTTTAGGGAATGAGAGTAATGTGTTCCAGTGGGTGTTTGATTTTTCAGTTTGGGGCGTTTCCAGTGTTTGTGGCTGATGGGACGCCGTCGCCATTGAAGTCCCGGGCGAGGATTGCGCGGTTCTTTCAAGCTTCGGGCATTGATTTGTCAGTTTTGCCGGTGGCAGAGGAGGGTGTTTCGGTTGAAAGAAACCCGGTGTTTTTGAAATGTGTTAAAGAATGTGTGGTTAGTTAACTTTTAGCTATTAGCATTGTATTTTGATTTTATTTACTCCATACTGTTTTGATGTTGATGGGTTTTTCATGTACAGTTTTGATGAGTTTGGTTTTCTCATTGCATGTCATATAATGCTCTTATACTTCCATTCACATGATGAAACAAAAGCAAAGTGTGCTAAGTTTAACTGTTTTTTTTTTCTTTTTCAAAAAGTCAGTTTTGAGTTGCCAAATATGCGCCTGGACTCCTCTTTGAGGATAAGCAGGTTATGGGTTTAAATGTTTATATATATATATATATATATGCATATATTCCTGGACAGTAAGAATAGACTCTTGTAAAGTTTCCCATAGGACGTCAAGTAATTGCAGTGTGAAGAAGGAAAAGAATGTTCTGTAAACTCCCTTTTTCAAGCAAATTGATAATATTAAACGAATATTAGACTCAAGACATTGTTGTTTCTACCATTTTAGGACAAAACATTTTTGCATAGATAATTGCTCTGTATGTGGGGGGTTTTCAATTTCAGGTATTTTTTGGTGATGTATAATGTGCATAATCGTGTAAATGGTGGAATTGATCATTATATTTCCCCTCAATTTCAAATCCATCTGCTATGTTTAGTTTGGACGGTAGTTGTGAAGAAGAGTTTAAACTTGTTTCAATTGAAGTTGACCTTGCTGCATTTTGTCAGAAAATTTGGGGGGAAATGTAAGAAATTCTTTCATAATGCTCTTGCATTTCGAGGAAAGTTTTTAAGTCCTGATGCAAGTAAGAACACAATATTACTGGTAACTGGCAATTTTGTTGCACGCACTTGAATTTTTCCGCATACAAATAAAGTCCTGATTACATATCCGATAGAATTTTGTATTATAATGTCAAAAAATTTGCTTCCGTGGTCCATACTAATATATCCCCATGTATTAGCTAGCGGGCTTTTCGAGTGTGGATGATTCTAATTTTTTCACTAATCGTTATCTGATAGGAACTACTTGAACTTCTTGGAATGCCCGTCCTAAAAGCAAGAGGAGAGGCTGAGGCACTTTGCGCACAGTTAAACAGAGAAGGTCAAGTCGTTGCTTGCATTACAGCTGACAGCGATGCATTCCTATATGGGGCTAATTGTGTAATGAAACGCTTCCAGCCCAACTCTAAAGTAAGTGGTTATTTGTAGTGAGTCCATTTTCCTTTACGTTATCCTATGTGTTCAAATTAGTTGATAGTAAAATTGGCCTGTACTGATTGAGGGATCACTGTGGCTAAACTGTACTGGATACAGCTGATTTAGTTTGACTTTTAAGCTCCCTCTGTTTCTGGATAGATTGACTCCTGAGTAGGGAGATTTAGCAGAATGATGTGTTTGGAGATTGGAAAGCCTAGCATGACTTCAGTGGACAGGTTTCCTGGATAAGTGAGAGGCTGAGAGCTACGTAGAAGATTTATCTGTTCCCTCCAGTCATTCACAAACAATTATTTTTATTGAGTTAAACGAAATGGGGTTTAGCAAGTCAAATTAGTAGAAAGCTGGCCCCTTGAGATCATTTTATAGACAGGATATGAATTTCATTAGATTGCTAGGTGTTGCATGATTAAAGGTGATATCTTGGAAATATGGACTTTATTCTCACCAAAAGAAGAGATTGGGACACTAGTGTTTCAGAGTTGTCATAGCTAGGGCTGAATGTATGGTTGGCAGTTCCCTGCAGTGTTAATTATGTAGTGCTTGGTAGAGCTTCTTCACAGATAAAAGTCCTCTACTAAAAAGTTTTTGTTTTTTTTCAAAAAACTTATGCCAAATGAATTTAAATCAGATAATATGTTTGGTTAATTTTTTTATGTTTTGTAAATTTATGTCAAACTAAAAATTAGTTTCACTCACATAAATCAGCATTTTTATAGTGACAATGTTACCCAAGAGTTCTAGAGGAAGAAAACCTTATATTACTGACCCAGCCATACTATATGTCACAGGTATGCATGCCTACAAATTTATAGGGATATGCACCATTGTAAATTTACAATTAATCATCGTCACTTATAAATTTGAACACAAAATATTTATTCAAAAAGAAAGAGAAAGATGATCCACTCACAATGACTTCCTAAGCCATCCAATTTGATTAGTGGGTATTAATATGTTCCAACCATTAAACACACCTTACAACTTCAAACCCTTCCCAAACACACATACTTCTCGACGCCCCCATTTATAACTCATTTTTTGATGCATCAAAATTTGATAAACCCATCGAAAACATGCTCACAGCAAAATGAAAAGATAAGAGTCTAAACATCAATCTCTTTATTTGTTGGTCCACAGAATCCATGGCTGACACAAAGTGCATGGAGTGCCAGGATGCACAGAGGTGGTGTGTGGATCAGCTGGGGGTGGTAGCGTTCTCATCCACCATGGATTTTTAAGCCCCCCTCGCAGAAAACTTGGCTCTAAGAGAGAGAGAGAGGAGACCGAGGAGGGGATGTGCAGTAGTGTGATGTAGAAGAAGACAATGGTTATATAAATAGACAATAGAGGTTAATAGAGGCAGTCTAATCGCGCTATATGGATAAAGTAGAGAATAGAGGTTACTAGAAGCTACTCAATTAATATGGGGATAAAATAGAAATTGTGTTAGACTTACCCATGTTGCGCAACCTCCGAGAAGTCATGTAGAAATAAAGTTTATGTAGCTTTGCCCCAACAGGCTTCTGATGGCTTCTACGCACGGTATAAGCCCATCCAAAAAATGCCACCAAACACACATTTTTTCAAGATTGCCTTTTTCAGACTTGGAAGGCTGCTTGGAGGCTCTAGAAGGCCCCCCACACAGGAAATTAGTTATATGGTTCCAACTTTTGAATTGTTCAGAGTTGTGGGAAATCATTATCATTCTGAAATGGGAGGTTTTTTAAGTCCGTTACAATGTGCAGACACTGTGAGGAGGATTATGATACTCATTGAGGATCCGGCATTCCTCATTGCGTACTAACTTAGCATGAGACACTTTATTCTTGATACTGAGGTTATTAAAGTGGTTCCTCTTTGTAGTAATTTTCTTTGTGTAGTTGGTTTGATCTGCTTTTCCTTTTTTTTCTGTACTGTCTTCTAACTTGATTGTGATTATTAGATTGTGCTAACATTTATTTAAATTTCCCTATCAACTACTAGTTGATGAATTAATACTATTACATGACATAATCAATAGTGGAAATGTGTCTTCAGATAAGGGTATAAGTTGTGGAATGACAACCTAGAAATGAACGGATTCATTCAAAGTTATACAGGTTAGGGGCCAATCGGAGTCTTGGTGATGGTCCCCAGGATCATAATTGTTGCACCATAAAGTATATAATTAACTTGAATCCAAAAAGGTCGGTGGTGGACAAACAGGGAAAAAAATTAAATTAATGTGTTTGATATGCTTATCAAGAAAGGGCCTTTACCGTATTCCTGTTCATTGAGAATGTTGGGAGAAGAAAATACCCGGGGAAGGGGGTCACTGGGTACAAGCCTGAACTTCCAGATTCAAAAAATGGTGGCCCTCATACTCTTCTTATTTCATTTCCAGATATTCCCCCTGAAACATTAGGTGGTTGATCCAACTTTTTCTTTGTCTTATCTGGCTAGAACTGGCAATCAGGGGTGCTGATAGGGTTTCCCTATTACATGTATAGTCCATTAGATAAAAGTTAATGTCATGAAAAGACAAGCTAGAAATAAATGCATTCATTCTAAGTTAAACCCCCGCAGAGTCATATGGTTAGTGGTATACAAATAGGAAAAATAATTCAAATCCTTGTGTTTGATATGCTGGTTTGGAAATGACCATTGGTCGATATTGGTCCCTGATAGCACAAAATGATGGCTTTCATACTTGAAATTTTATTTACACAAACTCCAACATTTCCTTGAGGTTAAGGTCCTTCCCTTGATGACTCGATTTGTTAGGACCGATTTTTTTCCATCTAGGGGACATGCTGCCATGCATTCTGAGCAGTTCAAATCTCACTGTGTGAGGGATTCATTTTCGGATAACTTTCCCCACCCACCCACACACATCAGATGATCTTACTTTCTTTCTTCTTTTTTTTTTTTTTTTATCTGGTTTAGGACTGGCAAATAGGGTGCTGATAGGGGATCTGGCTTCTTGATTAAAGTACCATGCTAAAAATATTTTGGGTTTTCATCAATTTCCTGTAGTTAGAGCAAATGCACACACAGGTATTTTGCATGTTCTGGGTTCGAGCCCTCGACGTCTTCCCTTTTGGGGTGGAGGGTATATACCACCAATGTCATAGATCATACACATGTTTGAACTATCTAGCATGGTCTTGTTTCTATGGCTAGTGGCATCACATGGTTGGTTTTTTTTTTCGTTTTTATTCTACAAACTCGTTTTATGTCATCTACAATTTGTTTTGCCTAAGCATTATTTTTCTCTTTCCAATATTCTTTTACCAAAGCATTCTTTTTGCATTCCTTTTGTGCAGGAACCCTTTGAATGCTACCATATGTCAGATATTGAAGCTGGCCTTGGGGTGAAGAGAGAGCACTTGATAGCCATTTCTCTTTTAGTTGGAAATGACCATGATTTAAATGGTGTGCAAGGGATTGGGATTGATACAGCTCTTCGTTTTGTCAAATCTTTCAGTGAAGTTGAGGTCTTAGATAGGTTTGTTTGTTTGACCTGGTTTACAGATCAAATGTTCTACGTTTTGCTATGAAAAAGGTGTCCAATTTTGAGTCAACAACATGTTCATGCAGGCTACATGAAATAGGCAGAGGAGATATGTTGCAGTTCCAGGGTGGAATTAAATATGTAGGTGATATTACTTTCAGTTCAGATGAGAATTCACCAAAGATAAAATCTTCTCATTGTTCGTTCTGTGGGCATCCAGGCAACAAGAAAGCTCATCTCAAGTTGTCTTGTGACTATTGCATCACCGATACCAGCAATGGATGTTTGCAAAAACCCGTGGGGTTTAAATGTAGCTGCAGTTCATGTGATCTGGTACTTTACGCAGCCTTGCAACCTCTTATCTTGTTTTGCATATGTTGGTATTAATTGTTAACCTTTTGAGCTTTTCATTTCGAGTTTTTCCAAATAGTTGCACCGATGCATTTAAGTTTATTTTTAGGTTCTTTTTTTTACCGTGACCATTTATCTTAATTATTGGCAGGATAGAAAACAAAAGGAGCGCAAGAAGAATGAGAATTGGCAGATTAAAATTTGCCAAAAAATTGCCATGGAGCCGAAATTTCCAAATGACGAGATCATTAAAATGTATTTGAGCACCAACCAAGGAAAATCTACTGGTAAGATTGACAGAGCCAGGGACTTTATCCACATTATTCCCTATACCTAGGAGCAAGATTACTGAAAGTGAAGCACCTTTATTTTTGTCTCAGGCCTCAAATATTAACAATTGTTTGGTTCATGTTCATGTAATGCTGTGCAATTTGATTGTAAGAACTGAAGAACCTTTGGGTTATTCTGTTATACATGTGATTGGTGGGTTAGGGGACCATTTTGGAGATGAAAGTGGAAATAGTTTAGTCTGGTTCCTGCTACAATTTTTTAACCTTTTGATTTGTATTTTCCATTCCATGAGGCTTATTCGTACTTAGGCCGGCAGATTTGTTTTGTTTGTTTGTTTTAATCTTACTATTTTACTTTTTTGGAAGTTTGGAGTTAGGTTTTGGCTTGTATGTGAATTTTTCCTATTTGTTCACATTAGTTGTTTTTCAAAGCAGTGTTTTGTCGTAGACATACATTGTTACATTTCCAATCATTAATACTGGTTGCTCTTTTGCAGATGACGCCCCTCATATATCGTGGGAAAGCCCAAAAACTGAACTTTTGGTTGATTACCTCTCCTATCATCAGCAGTGGGAGCCATCTTACATACGGAAAATAATGTTACCCATGTTGTCCACCATTTTCTTGAGGGAGCGGGCCTCGAACCCGACGAATGATATGTTATATGGACAATATGAATTCGACTGTATTCAGCGTGTGAAGAAAAGATACGGGCATGAATTTTATGTGATTAACTGGAAGAAGGCTTCATGTGCAACGGGTGATGCTATCTATACAGTAGTTGCTGAAGTGTCCGATACACTACCAGAGGCGAGGGAGCATGATGATTTCATTGATCTGTTGGATGAAGATGATGTTCCCCAGATCAGCGTCGATGATGGATACTGGTTTCTGTCAACTGATGAGGATATGGATCTTGTTCAGGCAGCCTTTCCGGAAAAAGTTGCCCAATTTTTGCAAGAAAAGGTATTTTCTTTTTCGCTTCTACATTTGTCTTTTACTTGCTATTTCGATGTGCTTATGAATTCATTTGTCTTGCAGGAACTGAAGAATAAGAAATCGAAAAGAAAGAAATCCAGTTTATTATCTGAAGGAACTCCTGAAACACCGGAATCACCAAAACCGAGAGGTGTCCAGCTAAGTATTACTGAATTTTACCGTGCATCTAAAGCAACGCGTCAAGCAAAGCCAGGGGAGAAAATAACCCAGAATACAGATGTTAGTGATTCGACTAAAGCAATTGAAGTGTCGAGCCAAAAAATTTCCAAGTCTGCAAGGCGGCACCTTTTGTTCGGGTAGGGAGGTGGACTTGGCCTTGGCCTGATTGTTGTTGCCCTTGATAACTGAAGGGAAACTGTAACTTTAAGCTGTGTAAATATAGTTTTGGTTGCCATTTAATTGTTTGTTTCATTGAGCACGGTCAGCTGTAGATTGGCTGGTTGTAATCAAATATCAGGTTTACTTGACAATTTTGTATGATAGGGCTTTATCCTCTTCTTCAGCTCATAGCTTGTAAATTTTAGTCTTCATATATATATATATATATATATATATCAAGACATTCAAAGTCGGGATTCTTGGTAGAATCATTTTGGGATCCGTAGAATCGGAATTGTAAGATTCTAACAATTCATATTATTTTTTTAAAAAAAAATATTAATAATTAAATATTTAATTTAAAAGTCTAAATCATATTAGAATTTTTAAAATTTTCTAATACATTGATCCTTTAAATATTTTTTTCATAAATTAGGCCATATATTAGAATATTAAGCTAAATCATAAAGATTTTGGGCAATTCAAATGAAGGGCGAAATAATCAAATCATCGGAATTCTGACTATATATATATATATATATATATATATAAGAGACATGAACTATGAAGGTGAGGCCAAATCTGTCATGTCGTATGAACCAACCCCTAAAACATTTCGGAACAAATACAATGCTTTTCACAACAGCCCAAGTGCATCAATGGGGGTGATGCCAAGATTGGTTTTAATCTTGTGTCACTCACTCAAATAGGTGATTTCATTGAATGCTTATCTAAGTGGAATTATTAGTTGTGTACAGAGATGTAATTGTATAATAAGAGTATTTTAGAATGTAAGGGAGTTATTTATATAGGGTTAAATAGAACGAGAGAGGATTTTGGTGTTTTGTAATCTTGTGTAAAAGATTGTGAAGGTTGTAGAACGTTTTTATAAATAAGAGAAGAGGTGTATAAATGGTGGATGGACTGTCTCACTCATTTATCTTTCAATTCATTTCTTATTTCACATTGTTAATTTTATCTACATCATATCAATTTTTTTAATTATAATATATTTAAAAATAGGAATTCTAATGGCTTACGTTATGAAATATAATGATATATTCTCAACTAATACACTTTGTTAGATTCGAACTTGCATATACATCCAATTCGATACATAAAAGAATTAGCACAAGTAGTAGATAACTATTGAAATTTGTTGCAAATGGTAGAATTACTTTATAATTATATTGTTTTAATCTAATTGATTCTATTTTACGAATAAGAAATTATAGTCACATATTCAAAAACGAAAAAGAAAAAAAAAATCAAATTTACCTAACAAGTTATAAATAAACATTTGTAAAAATTTGAAAAAGCATAATTTAATTTTTAGCTCCAAATCATATTATCATCTTTAATAATTATTATTATTGAAAAGAAAGTTGTGGCACCAAATGTTATTATATTCTGTCTAGTAAAATATGCATCTTTTTTTTTGAACAACCCATAATAAGTATTTTATTTGAAAATTCAACACTTATACATTAAACTTATAAAAACAATTAAACTACAAACTATCCTATTACCATTGGCTCATTAAACTACAAACAATTAAACATTTAAATTTGCCAATTCACCCACTAAAAGTTAGATATTCCAAAAAAAAGGGGGTAAATTTGGACGAGTGAGTGAAACTTATAGTCATACGTGTTTTTGGATAAAGTAAATGATAACGTCTAACTCCTCCTCACTTGACTAAAAACTTGTAAAATATTGCATGGATTAGTACGATCATATGGTCCTAAATAATCTAAAAGAGATACGGATTAGTACGATCATATGGTCCTAAATAATCTAAAAGAGATACATGAACAATATCTCAATAAATTCTGCATATATACTTTCTTGGACCAAGAAAAACATTTCTCAAACGCACAAGGGTGGTGGATCCCACTGAATTTTTATTTTTTTATTTTTTATCCTTAAATTTGGAGTAATTATGATTATGCCCTCACAGAATTTTTTCTAAAAACCCTTAAGATATCTACCAAATTTAGAATAATAATATTTTTGCCCCCACTCACCCAAAATTCTGGATCCGTGCTCATCCATGTATTTAAACACTGAAAAAGAAAAAAAAAACATATTTTATTATTTGGCCGAAAGAAGAAAGAGCGAAATGCATATATGCATTTTGACCGACACATGTGAAATACACTCCTAAATTATTAATCCGAAACAAAATAATTAACTGATATTTAGTTTGTAATTTAATTCAAATGATTAAATTAACAAGTGATACTCCCTCTGTCTCATATTATCAAATGACAAAATTAAAAATACAAAATAACAAAAATAAAATATTGATAAGTCAGACTTGGATAATTAATTTGAGACATAAAAAGTACTAATTTATATTTGTTTTACATGTAACATGTGAAGCACAAACACTTCGTTGAGGCTGAAGTACTCCATCCACATATCTAGAGTTGTCTTAACACTTAAGGCATGACGGACACTTCGAGAATACGTTTTAAATACTTCAAGACCAAATTTTGGACACTTCGATGACATGATAAAATAAAATATAATTAATTTTAAAATATATTATGAACTAATTAAAATTTTAACAACAACAGTAAGTATATAAATTTTAAGAATTAAATGAGTAATATTTTATTGTTATATGAATAAAATATTTTATTTTATTGGAAAAATTACACAAACTATCCCTGAACTATGACCTAATTGCACGCGGTACCCCTTACGTTTCAATAATATCATAAATTATCCTTAAAACCACCTCCGTTGTAACACTTAGCCTCTTCTGTTCAAAGTCAACGCTGGAAACTTTATGTATTGGTCAATAAATGTTGTTTTTATAGTGAACTTTCATTTTTGCCCTCATATCATTGCATGTTCCAATTTTGCATACAAAATTACTTAAATACCCTAATTTTTTTGAATTTATATATAATGTTCCAAAATATGAAAAATAATTTCGAAAAATAGTTTTTTTGGGAAAAAGTATATATTATGTTCCAAAATATGAATTTTTTCCGAAAAATATATATTATGTTCCAAAATATGATTTTTTTTTGCAAAAAAGTACTTATTATGTTCCAAAATATGATTTTTTTTTTCGAAAAATATTTTTTTTTTGCGAAAAAGTATATATTATGTTCCAAAATATGAATTTTTTGCTAAAAAGTACTTATTATGTTCCAAAATATGAATTTTTTTCCGAAAAATACTTTTTTTGCGAAAAATATATATTATATTCCAAAATATGATTTTTTTGCAAAAAAGTACTTATTATGTTCCTAAATATGAATTTTTTTCCGAAAAATATTTTTTTTGACAAAAATTTATATTATATTCCAAAATATGATATTTATCGAAAAATATATACTATTATGTTCCAAAATATGATATTTTCTAAAAAATATTTTTTTTGCAAAAAATATATACTATATTCCAAAATATGATTTTTTTCTGAAAATAATTTTTTTTCAAAAAATATATATTATTTTTTCCGAAATAATTCATATTTTGGAAAATAATATTCTCCCTTCGAAAAATAATTTTTTTGCGAAATATATATATATATATATATTTTTGAATTTATAATTTTTGGGGCAAAGTGGACACCGTGGGGGTTAGTTGATAAAACTGGATAGTATAGGGGGTTTTCTTGAAATTAACCGTAAAATATAATATAAAACAAGGGCTTTTAAGTAAATTCACGCATAAATCTGACCGGGGTTGTTCTAAGGGGTAGTAACTGATATTATTCAAACGTTATGAATACTCTCTACAATTAGGTCATAGTTCAGGGGTAGGTTGTGTAATTTTCCCTATTTTATTTATTCTTAGTATAAATAAATAATTAAATTTTAATTTTTTGACGTGTCTGCAGTGTCGGGTAATTTTTTTTTATTTCCTAATAAAAATTGAATTATCACCTTGTCCCCCCGACACACACTCACACACAAGAATAGTCGATCCCAACTTGAGAAAACAGATGGCTAATCTGCTGCAATCTTTCCCGCCAAGTCCATCTCTTGCTGCTCCAAGGAGCAAAGCAAGAGCTTCACCCAGGGAGCACAGTAGCACAGGAAGGACCACCCTGAGTGTAGCAGCGAGAGCTAAAACCAATACCAATACCAAGAAGCAAGAAGACGACTACCACGCCACCCTGAAAGCCCTCAATTCCAAAGGCCGCACCCCTCGAAAATCTCTCGGCCAGGTACATCTATCTATCTTTATATATATATATGGATATTTGTATTATCTGCTTCATTTGTGCATTTTGTCGAACACTTACTAGGCGTCCTGTTATCGTTGTTGTATTTGCAAGCATTACATGTTGAATTCTTCCATCAATGACCAACTTGTGGCTGCGGCCAATGTGGAGGACGGAGACGTGGTCCTCGAAATAGGACCAGGAACTGGTTCTCTCACCAATGTTCTCGTTAATTCCGGCGCCACTGTGCTTGCAATCGAAAAGGTCAGTCTGTCTTTCTCACAAGCACAGTTATAATTGGGTATATATATAGATATATGTATTACATATGCCCTTCATTTTTTCACTCAAGAGATGTTATTTCAGACTTAACAGGGAAATGCTATGTTCTTAGTTGGATGTCCAAATATAGCTAGGGTGTGAAAGTAAGCATGAGAGACAAGTCTTGTCATTTCTTAAAATTCTAGCAGTTTTAGATGTTATCTTTTTTCATTTTAGTTTCTTATGCATGGAATTACATGTTGCATTTTGTACGACTTGTAGGATCCATATATGGCCACACTGGTCAAAGAACGATTTGTTGGTACCGACCGGGTTAAGGTAATCTATATTTTCCCTAGTGAGTCGATTTTAAAATTTAGTTCGTATGTTACGACTGATTTCCTTATACTGAAATACCCACCTGAAATGTTCCTTAAACAATGAAAGCAGGTAACTTTTTCTAACTCATTTGAGAAAGAGAGTTTTAGAATAATTTTTCTTAAAAAAACCCCAAAAATGGAAGGAGATTATTGGGATTTCTAATGTCATGATTGTTGACATACACTTTTTCAATTTTGAAAATGGTTTTAAGTGGAGCATTTCCATTCAAATAGTGAAAATCTTAGCTTTGTTCAACAAACAGGTTAGGGTACTTTACTTTTGCAATAGGGGAAATTTTCGTGGTAATCTTATTAGTTACTAGTTAGGCCTGGAAGCTTTTGGTACTGGTCTTTATTCTTTTGACTTATAGATCCACTTCTACTACTTGGTTCCAATGCTTAAAGATTATGGCACTGCATGCTATGCACAAAATTGTAGTTTTTGTTGTTAGTACAATACTTTGTCTATAATGTTCTGACATCTTTAAGTGAATGCTGTAGGTTTTGCAAGAGGATTTTACGAAATGTCACATTCACTCCCATTTGTTCTCATTACGGGAAAGTAAAAAGTCATCGGATGCAAAGTCACCTTGTGCAAAAGTGAGATCTCTAGCTATCTGTTTGCTATCTACAATGTTGTCTTGAATGTCACTGTGTTTCTTTGAAGGTGAATGAAATATATTTCCATGTGAAGAAAAGCTCTATTTCGAAACTATGTACCAAGGCCACTCAACTAGAAGATCTAATATGGTCAACGTTTAGATAATAGACTTGCATGTACATAAGCATTTCTTCTCTTACTGTCATGTTTTTTTATAACAGATCTACATCGAAAGTATGATGGATATAGTAGACTGAACTCATTTTTTGTCCCCCTGAGAAGCCAAATATATTCTTTGTTTATAGTGGTACGGGTTTGTAATTAGTACGTAAAATGACTATTCAGTTTTAGTCATGGAATTAAGTGTTGTAAGGATTACTCATCTATACTTTGAAGGATCATGCTCTGTAATAAACATGGTTGCCTCTTTGTTAACCAAAACTATATTCCAATTATTTGATCAAGACTATTTGGGATGTTGTTCTTGCTGTTTTGTATAATATCCTGATTATGAGTTCAGTGAAGATCTATGTCTTTCAAGTGAAAAAAGCTTCTTCTTTTCCTCATGGTTATTCTGAAAAGTCCACTTGTGTACTTGTTTGCAGGTAGTTTCCAATCTACCGTTTAATATAAGTACAGATGTAATAAAGCAACTTCTTCCCATGGGCGACATTATCTCGGAAGTTGTTCTCTTACTCCAGGTTCTCATCAATTCTATGCTCATATAAGTTCTTTATATTAAGTGATTTTCCTTAGACAAGTAATAGGGTTCAAAGTTCTATTTAGTAGTTTTTGCTTTTTGATCGGTTATATTTTTAGTCTTTTGTTTAAATTCATCCTTTTGTCGTTATGTCCCATTTTGTAATGTTTATTTTTCTTTGTTCCGTCGTTTATGTTTTCTATACAAGCATCAGTATTTTAATTAAAAAGAAAATGAAGTTACATATAGCAGGACAGCTGTAGCATGTATTACTCAGGTACCAGTAGGAAATTGGATATGTAACATTTTCCTGTTGTGCTGAAAGAGAAATGATGACTTAAATCTTATAAGTGCAGTGAAGGTGACAGACAAAGTGTTTTAATGAAGGGTGTGGAATTTAAGATAACAGGAGGGATGATTATTTTCAGTAACTGTTAAATGAAAACCATATATAGTTTGAGGGATACGCTTTGTGAGTTTAAAAGCCATCTGCGTGTTTCTGAATAATTAGGGCCTGTAAAGTTGAAATATTTTTCAGAATAGAAGACAAGAACAAGACAGATTTGGCACATACTGGTTTTATAATTAAAGTGCAGCAATGGGAACATTCCAGTTAGTAGAATAGTTCAACAGGAATGCATCATGCATGATGAATAAGGAAAAAGCATTTTTAATGAATGAGTTCTGTTGTGTGTTTGTGCGCGAGTCCAGTATAGTTTTACTATGAAATTGTGAGAGAGTGAATTCTGCTTATCGACTCAAATATCGAATATTTGGCAGGAATACTGACTTAATATCTTTATTTTGGTTAAAAATGTTTTCAGGAGGAAGCAGCTTTACGCTTGATGGAATCATCTTTGCCGGCATCTGAATATCGACCCATCAATATCTTCATCAATTTTTATTCAGGTAAGTCCACAAACTTTAATTTGTCTAAAGCAGTAATGAAATATTATTAATGGAAATATACCAATAATACTAAATCAGTAATATGGAACAAATAAGTGTGCAGCTTCTCTTCTATTGGTATGGAATCAGTTTATACATATAAAAGTTAATAAGTCAAAAGGTGCAACATCTATAATATAGTTGCGTTTTTAGCTATCCAGTTATAACGGACGTAATGGTAAGATACATTACTTTTTGCACAATCTTCCTTGACTATTTATATTTTGACTTTTCTAATTATAATTTTCTTTTCAGATCCTGAATACAAATTTAATGTCCCAAGGACAAACTTTTTTCCCCAACCTAATGTAAGTCATCAATACTGATTTATGCCTGGTGAAGTTGTAACACTGTGCATTGAATATCTTGCATTTACTAGCTAGTCTTGATCATAATTTGTTGTTGCCTTCTGTTATATTTGCTTTCTTTTTCCTTTTCCTGTCGAGAATTTCCTGTTACATGTGCATAGAGACATGCATTCAGAATTTAGCTTCATGAATATGAACTTTGGGCAATCCATTGGAAGCAATAGCGGTTACTCTGAGAAAATCCATGAACAAATGGAACTATTCTCCGCCAGGGACTAGAATTCATATATGAAGTAAATTAATGAGTAAATAGGTAATTGCAATTTTATAAGGTACTGAAGCTTGTTTGTTGTAAGTGCAGTATTCGAACAAGACTTATTAACGATATGAGACATAAGAAGATAAAGTTTAGCTTGCCTCTCTTTTCAATTTGACTTCATGATGAACAACTTGAAATACATTTACAACAAGACAGCAATCTTCTTGTGCTTTGAAAATAACAGTATGCATCCCCCCACACCGCGATAACTTTTATCTTATTTGTTTTTGTGGTGGAATTAGGGAAAAATACACCTAAACCAAGGTTCCAAAGAGGTCTCGAGATGCCCTATTTTTATTTTTTCAGGAAATATTCACCAACTACACATTTTCCAGAGTCTGCATTGGTCATTTGCACACCTCATGACTAGGCACTTTGTTACTCATCTTACTCATGACATTTGAGCTGCATCTTTGTTGAATATTCTTTACTACATGTATTCCCCAAGCTGAAATGTTGCTGCAGCATTCTGTTGCCACCCTTCACGGAGAGAAAAGTAAATTTTCTGGTGTCAGTGTGGTCCAGATCAGTGGCTCATGTTTATACCATGAATGGATGCATTTGCTTTATGATTACACTGAGTGCATGTTTGGTACGTTGGAATGGAATGCCCATTCATTCCATTCCTTGGTTTGGTACAACATAATGAATGAGAATGACCATTCCCAAGGAATGAAATTTCATTCTTGGGAATGGATTTTCATTCCATTACTAAAGTTGTGGAATGGTTATTCCATTCCTTTAGGAATGCTTTTAAAATATAAAATTACTTAAATAACCCTCTCACATTTCAAAAAAATAAGCCACCACCACCGCCATTTCGCCACCACCACCACCACTTTTATTGTCCGTCATTACTATTCCCGTTACGTTTTACCATTTTTTTTGTAAAAAAATTAAAAAATAGTATTATTTAATTTAATTTAATATTTAAAACTAAGAAGGGTATTTTTGAGAAAAAATTTCAAGTTCATTCCATTCACAATGTGCTTCATATTTACAACCAAACAAAAGAATGAGAATGGTTTCCATTCCCACTTTCATTCCATTCCATTCAACCGTACCAAACGTGCACTGAAGGAATAAAGAATGACTCCGATCATCTCTGTTGCTTCTGTAGGTTGATGCAGCAGTTGTTGCATTCAGACTCAAGCAAGTTGCAGACTATCCTCAAGTTTCTTCCACAAAAAGCTTCTTCTCAATGGTTCGTTCTTGTTTACAATATGTGCCTTGTTAAGCTTCTATTGTAGAAGATCATTAACAAGCTTTGTTCATTATCACGCTAGACAAGAACTGTGCTACTTCTTTACTGTCTGAAAACAGAAGTTACCCAAGGTTCTTTTTATTTTTTCCAATTTGGGGA
Source organism: Cornus suecica (assembly GCA_963922005.1). NCBI lineage: Eukaryota > Viridiplantae > Streptophyta > Magnoliopsida > Cornales > Cornaceae > Cornus > Cornus suecica. Next base: position 13,658,996 of record OY998240.1, on the reverse strand, counting down.
ACAAAAAAAATCAAGCTGTTTTTATATATATATGTATATATATATATATAGAGAGAGAGAGAGAGAGAGAGAGAGAGAGATTTTGAATTTTATGTTTGCTGATAACATGGAAATAGTAGCTTTGACATTCACTGGATTGATAAACCTTGAACATCCGACCTGTGGAAAATTTACCTGCATCTATGTGATTCGTGCAGTAAAACCTTTCTTTTGTTTGAATATTCAATATCTTTCTGATGACTAGATTTTTTTTAATAAATTCAGGTCAATTCCGCGTTCAATGGGAAAAGAAAGATGTTGCGGAGATCACTCCAGCACATATGCACCTCCCTTGAGATTGAAGAATCCCTCGCAAATGCTGGCCTTCCAGTGACAGTGAGTACTTGTTAACTAATCTGTATGTGATTTGTTAATACTTGACTTCTACATAGATTGGATTCTAGTAATCTGTTTTTTTCTCACATCACTATTAATGCAGTCGAGGCCAGAGGAGCTCACATTAGATGATTTTGTAAGATTGCATAATCTGATTGTGAAAGAATAGTGCTGTTGTATTCGCCAAATGGCATTCACGAGGTCTAATTAGACAAGGGACTCAACAATCGGAAAAACACGGGCTGTGTTGATTCTTTCAATAGTCGAAAGTGCATAGAAAATCGGTGGTTACAAGTGTGCAACCAAAGTGCATCTAAGGTTCCAGCAGGACTCTCGACGCTAAAACAAATACTGGTTCAGCAACGTTCTCTCCGTGAGTTGGTTATGATTTGAGGGCGCTCTGCAAATTGCGTATCGTTATTGTAGTACAGTGTTACCGTTCACGCACAGAAGCATTGAATGTACTACTACAATCTGTAAATGTACCATTTTTAGGGCCTGTTTGGTAACGCTCCCGCTTCTTGCTTTTGCTCCTGCTTCTATTACTGTTCACAGAGTAGAGCTGTTTGGTTGGTTGCTCCCGCTTCCAAAATCTGAAAGCAGGCTGGAGCAAAACCTCAAATTTGGAAGCAAGGCTCACCTTGCTTCCACTTGCTCCCATCACTATTTTTAGTGGGACCCATTATAAGTTGCTCCCAAATTCTTTGCAACATGTTAGGTTTGCTTCAAGGTGTATAAAATTTTTTAAAAAAATTTATTTTCGAATATATATATAAAATTAGAAATAAATATATAAAATTTCAAAAAAATATTTTTAATTTTGAAAAATATATAAAATTCGAAAAAAATATATAAATTTTTAAAAAATATATAAAATTCGAAAAAAATATAAAATTCGAAAAAAGTATATAAATTTTGAAATATATAGAAAATTCAAAAAATATATATATAATTCAAAAAAATATATAAAATTCAAAATATATATATTTCAAAAAATAAAAATCGAAAAAAATATATAAATTTTGGAAAATATATAAAATTAGAAATAAATATATAAAATTCCAAAAAATTATTTTAAATTTTGAAATATATATAAAATTCGAAATATATATATAAATTTAAAAAATATATATAAAATTCGAAAAAAAATATAAAATTCGAAAAAATATATATAAATTTTGAAATATATATATAAATTTTGAAAATTATATAAAATTCGAAAAATATATATAAAATTCAAAATATATATATTTCAAAAAATAAAGTTCGAAAAAAATATATAAATTTCAAAAAATATATAAAATTTGAAAATTATATATAAATTTTGAATTAATTTTTTTTTTTAAATTTAATATATATATTTTGAATTATATATATATATTTCAAATTTTACATATTTGTTTCAAATTTTAATTTTTTTCGGAATTTAACATATTGTTTTTGAATTTTACATATATATATTTTTTGAATTTTATATATTTGTTTCGAATTTTAAAGTTTTTTTCAAATTTTAATATATTGTTTTTTGAATTTTATATATATTAATTATCTCATAAAATAATTTATTTTATTTTTTTAAAGGTAAAATTGTAATTCTGCAATAGGGATGGGGTAAATTGCACCCAATTAGGATAATTGAGGGATTTTTTTTGCCCCTTTTGTAGTTGAGGGGGGTTTTGTGCTCATGGGGCAATAGTTGAGGAGGTTTTTATGCACTTTACCCAAAATAAAATATTATAACCAAAGGTCTTGTGTAATACAAAATTATAATTTAGAATTTATCTACAAAAAAATTTATAGTTTACAAAAAATGAAAAATTTATTTACAATATCCAAATGAGAGACCTTGTGCAATACAATTTTTATTTTTTTTAACTGTAGAACTTATTAATTTCTTATATTCAATCTAAAATCCAAAAAAAAAAAATAGAATCTCAAATCATTTGAATTCACCAAACATGTTTTGCTTTCACATTTTAGGAAATCAGCAGTTCCACCAAACATGCTCTGCATGCTTCAGCTTTCATTTTTCTCATATCAGAATCATCAGCACCAAACATGATTCCGTTTCAGAAAAAACTTGTTTCGCTACGCTTCAGCTTCCAAACCCGTTTGAAAGCAGGAGCGGGAGCGTTTCCAAACAGGCCCTTAGTGTATTTTCCCAATGAGAAAGTACATATTAGGCCCTCTGCAGTGTTCCTTTGCATAAAATAGGGTTGAATGGCAGAATTCACCACATTGTTGCATGTTATAAATCGTAGGGCCTGTTTGGTTTGTATTTCTGAAAAATTGTTCTCAAGAATTCTGAGAATAAAAAATAATTTTCTGAAAACAATATAAATGAATTCTCTGAAAACAATCATTATTATAACTGAGTTTTCAGAAAACTGAAGCAAACAGACTTTTCTACAGGTTTCTAAATTTCAAATTTCAAAAAACTATTTTCAGAAATACAAACCAAGCAGTGTTACACCTTTTTGTATAGTGGAGATTCATTTTATGCTGTGATATTCTCAAAAGAGATGAAGAAATGGTCAATTGGATGGAGATCAGGTCTTCACATTGACAAGGAAAACAAAACATTTTCTATTCACAGAAGAACCTTCATGTCTGCACTAGTATTCATTCTTTGTTGGGAAAAAAATTCTATCCTGAGAACATGTTTTCATGATGAGAGACTTTTGCAAACACTTAAAAATGTAGTTTCATGTGAAATAACACACTTGGTCCAGAAAAAAGTCTCACTAAGAATCACTGAAAGACCTGAGAGCATGTTTTTATGATACATAACATAGGTATAATCAAAGGACAAAAAAAAAAAAAAAAAAATAGAAATTAAATACCACTTATCCACTAATTTGCCTTTTATTAACAAAAAATTCAAAATATTGTACAAGACAGAATCATGCTATTCACAAACCCTATGAAGATTAACGATTTGAAACAATAATTTAAATCATCTGAATCGGTTCCATCTACATACAAGGCGTATATAAACATCCTATCATGCGAATTTCAATTCCATAAGACCAAATTTCCATTTCACCTGTATAGCATCGAATAGATTATGCTGTTGACTTCTTCCACATCAGAATGTTGCTCAAGAAGCAAAATGATCCGGAAAAGACCATCCTTTGCTTTCAACATTATCTTGTTTCTGCTTCTCCAGAACTACTAGATTCCGGGTTTCTAGCTGTGGATTCAACGTTCCCTTGACGAGAATGATCAGTCGAAATCTCATAACTTCCAACATGACGGGACATAGCAAATGTTACAGGTCTCGCGTATTTGGCTTCACAGGCGGCCTGTAAAGGGAGCCGGCAAACTGGACAAGTAGATTGTTTTCTTAACCATACATCGATGCAAGACAGATGAAAATTATGGCCACACTGAGGCATGATTCGTAGTATTTCTTTCTCTCGGTACTGTCCCAGACATATTGTGCACCTGCAGATCAAAAGGACTATACTTCATTTGTGCCTTGTCTGCAAGGTCTCATTTTCCTAAACAAAATGTAGAATATATATAGCTTATCTATATATCTCACATTTTCACATGTATGCTGCCAAAGGAGAATATATAGCATATCTATATATTCATATCTATTAGCCAATGTATCAACTCAAACATCAAGTATGAGGAACAGAGGTTTAACCTCCCATCTTTTAGTTTGATAAAAAAATAAATTCCACGGTAATTAGATTACGGATTAGGTTGAATTAAAGTCTATTTGCAATGGGAAACAACAAGATAGCTACATAAACTCACTGTGCATCTTCCAAAGAACTGAATGCGTCGTGATCAAACTTCATTGTAGGGATTGCAGCAATCACAGCTGGTTCAAGACCAGAAATCCTATGCACTGGCTGTCATCAAAGAATGGGGAAAAAAAAGAATTCAAAGATCCAGACTTAATAAAAATTTATAAAAAAATCATATATTATAAATTTGATAATGAGTATTAAACTTATTAGCTAAAGATTTGTGAATCAATGTTTGTTCTACAGTGGGTTGTAGCATTGTAGGACAACCTCATGTGCTGGTATTGACCATGTAGGAACCAATTCACTTTCTTCAGATGGTAATGTCATGGACAAATATGGGAAATTACTCAGTTCCCCTGAAACCATATAGTTTTCTCCACCTTTCTATTCAACCAAACAACACTAGAAAATGCATTCCTCTTTAACCATTCTACATTCCTTCCCTCCAATTCCATCCCTAATACCAAATGGAGCTTAAAAATCTCCAACCCAACAGAACCAATTTAAATACACCTCACTCTTCAATAAATAACATATGTGCTAATTGGGACATTAAGCAGAGCACCTATATGTGTTTGTGTGTGTATTTGTGTGTGAAATTTAGTAATATCAGATATACCTGTTCAAGATCAATCCTTGAGTCAATCTCAAACGTCTGCCTTGACTGAGCTCCTCTAAGCCTCCCACATACGAGTCTGGTGCACACAAACACAATGAAAGTAGCACTCATTCCAAACCCTATTATTGTAGTAATCAAATTCATACCTGAACCAAGCATATCTATAATTTCCCACTTTTTTACCCCCAAATCACCAAACACCAAAACAAAACTAACCCAACCCAGATCCAAACCAACCCAAACACCTAACTGTGGATTAACCCTTAAATAAAATCAATCCCAAATCAAAACCCATAAAAAAGATCAACAACAAACCCTAACTAACATTGACCCAGATCAATATTCACTGAGATATTGGGAAATAATCATTGTGGGATTGAAAATCAGTCATAAAAAATAATATCCACTTGAGAGAAACAACAAAAAGGCACAAAATGTTCTACAACAAACCTAAGTTGAACAAAAAAAAAAAGAGGTAGATCAAGAATCAAAATTAACCAAAAATGGTAGATTCTTGGGGATAGCAATGAATGAGTAGGGCATTTGGAATCCGAATGAGTAGGTCATTTGGAATCCCAATCCCTTTGGGTGGACTCAAAGTCAAGAATTGGAGGGCCATGAATGGTGGGTGGTGTGGATGAGAAGGGAAGAGGAATACAAGAGTGTGAATATTTTTCTTTGGTGTTTTGGAATTGCATATTGTGGGGTCCACTATGGGGTTTCTTCTGGTACACACTGTATTGTGGGGCCCTATCAACTTTATCCGGGATGTCTGTGTTTTTGGCGGCTGAAATATTTCTCAACGGTAAAAAAAGAGGTTAGAATCTTTATGAGATTTTCTACATCCATGACTATTTCCAACAATCATGGAATGACATTCCCAAGCTTCAATTTTGTTTATTTTTAACTTTTACAGTATTTACAATTTAATTTTTTTAAAATGTCTAAATTATTTGGAGATTCAATTTATTGTTTCTGACCCTCAAATGTTACCAACAAATTATTTGGAGATCTAACCTCAATAATACAAGCTTTTAAAATGAACTTAACATTGTTGACTCGTGAAAAATTTATTTGAAAAATTAAGGGTGGGTTTGGAAACTAGTGTTTTTATTTTTTGAGAATAAAATTTTTTTTGTTCTTGTCCTAAGGGTAATCCGGAAACAAAAACATGTTTTGTTGGAAATTTTATCTAAAAAATTTTTGGGAACAAAAAAAAAATAAAAAATTTCGAGGTTAGGGTTTGGAGGTTGAAGATGGAAGTTAGGGTTTGGAGGTTGAAGATGGAAGTTAGAGAATTTGCAACAATTAATTTTTTTTTTTGCTAAGAACAAACAGTGCCGAAAACAAAAAAACACCATTTTGGTGTTCTCAAATTTTGAACTAAGGGTGAGAAAACGTTTTTTTTACTGTTCACGAAAACAAAAACCATCAAAGACTCCCAAACGCGTTTTTGTTCCCGTAAACAGTGAAAAAAACAAGAACAAAAACGGAAACACCCCTATCCAAACGCATCCTAAATATGTTTATGACTTGAAATGCAAAGTCTAATTGCACTTATTTTTTGTTAGTACTGATTGAAAATTACACTGACCTATCACATAAGAGACTTTTGGTGGATGGGATTATAAGAGAGTGTTATTTTTAATGAAATGGAATATGTCTTACTTGTGAAAGCAATTTTCGTTTTTATCTAATTTTTTTAATAGAAAGCAAGAGATACGGGTTGTAACTTATATAACACTCATAATTATTAAGTTAATTAACACTATTTCTATGGGAATTAGAAAAAGTTACCCAATTTCTTCTCTATAACGTGAGAGTGAGATGCTTTAGAGGGACACGCGACTTTTATTATAAGAAAATTTTACTGTAAAAATACAAAAATGAGTGCGAGTAAAAAACAATCAATTATATAGTAGGAGGACTATGGTCGGTTTGGTTGGCAGGTAAATTTTAATTAGTTATACTTTTTAGGGTAAATAGCATTAAACCACCCTCAACTATACTCTCTTTCCCAACTAACTCCCTCAACTATGTTTTTGACGGTAAACCCCCCAAACTTTCATGATTGTTACAATTCAGTCCCTCCCACCGTTAGTTAAATTTAGGGTAATTTGCACTCAAATCCCTAAAGTTTCAATCAATTGCACTCATCCTCTGAGATTTAATTTTCTTTGCAATGACACTCCTGAAGGGATTAAGACCCCATGAAATGACTATTGTGCCCTTGCTTTAGTGTAAAAGGCATGTTGACTAAATTAATGGACCAAATAACCCTTGTATATTAAGCTCAATTTGAAAAAAAATTCAAGTACTTTTGATACAAGGATTTTTGAAATAGGGATATCTACATATAGGTAGACATAAGGATCACTAATTACAAATAGGTAAACTTTTACCTTTCAATTACTAATACATCAACATAACTAAACTAATTACAAATGGGTCAACTTTTTTGTTTAAAAACTCAAATACCCTCAAAAAAACTCCAATCTTCTTTTTATTCTTCTCTTCCATTCCAAAATCCCCAAACACACAAAAATAAAAATAAAATATTTTGGAAAAATTATAAATATTTCGAAAACAAAATGAGGAAAAAAAATATTTTGGGAAAAATAAAATATTTTGAAAAAATAAACTATTTCGGGAAAAATAATTATTTCAGGAAAAATAATTATTTCAGGAAAAATAACTATTTCCGGAAAAATAAATATTTTGGGTAAAATAAAATATTTCAAAAAAAATTAGGAAATAAAATATTTCAGGAAAAATAAAAAATTTGGAAAATAAAAAATATTTCGGGAAAAATAAAATATTTTTTCCGAAATATCTTATGATATGCATTCAAAGAATTTTATACTAAACAAGTAAGATTCAGATTATGTCCTCTGTCATATTGAAATAAATTATCTAAATATAACTCACCTAAGATTTATTACTTTTTAAGACACCAAATTTTAAAACAAATTCAACTCAATCAACTCATTCTTGATACTTATTGACACACTTGACTTCAAAATATTACATTGTAATAACTAAGAGGTCTAAGACTTGAACACATTTCGTTGAAAATAAGAAAAAAAAAGTGAAAAAGAAAGAAACAAAAATATTTCAAAATATTTTATTTTTCCAAAAATATTTTATTTTTTCGAAATATTTTATTTTTCACGAAATATTTTATATTTTCGAAATATTTTAGTTTTCATGAAATATTTTATATTTTCGAAATATTTTTTTTTTCCTCATTTTTTTGAAATATTTTATTTTTTCAAAAATATTTTATTTTTTCAAAATATTTTTTTTACTCATTTTGTTTTCGAAATTTTTTATTTTTCCAGAAATATTTTTATTTTTTCGAAATATTTTAATTTTATTTTTGAGTGTTTGGGGATTTTGTAATGGGAGAGAAAAAGAAAAAGAAGATTGGAGTTTTTTTGGGGTATTTGAGTCTTTAAACAAAAAAGTTGACCCATTTGTAATTAGTTTAGTTAAGTTGATGTATTAGTAATTGAAAGATAAAAGTTTACCTATTTGTAATTAGTGATCCTTATGTCTATCTATATGTAGATATCCCTATTTCAAAAATCTTTGTATCCAACTTGAAAAACATTTCAAATTGAATTTAATATACAAGGGTTGTTTGGTCCATTAATTTAGTCAACATGCCTTTTATACTAAAGTAATTGCACAATAGTCATTTCATGGGGTCTTAACTCCTTCAGGGGGTGTCATTGCAAGGAAAATGAAATCTTAGGGGGTGAGTACAATTGACCGAATCTTTAGGGGATTTGAGTGCAAATTATCCTAACTTTAAATGATGGGAGGGACTAAATTGTAACAATTTCATAGTTGAGGGTTCATCACTTAGTTGAGGGGGGTTAGTTGGGAGAGAGAATATAGTTGAAGGGGGTTTAATGCTATTTACCATACTTTTTAAATAAAATTCGTTTTTCATATTATTTCAGCTCATTGTTGACGTAAACACAATTACGTAACCACGTGTCTTTATGACATAATCGTTTATAAAAATGTAGGGCTCGTTTGAAAAATGGTCTGGTCTGGTTTGTCTGGCTATATTGGTCTTCATTGATTTTGACTGATTTTGTTTGATTTTGTGTGATTTTGTAAAGAATAGTGGCCAACGGGTCCACCATGAATTATATATACATATATAGAAAGAGAGAGTAAAGAATAGTGGTCAGCGGGCCCACCATGAATTATATATATATATATATAGAAGGGTAATTTGCACTAACACCCCTGAGATTTGGTTTTGCTTGCCATGATACCCTAAATGACCAAAATACCCTTCATAAAATTCAAAAATATTAAGGATAATGTGAAATGACCTTTATGCCCCAATCCCAAATATATAAAATTTTGAAAAACATATATATAAATTTGAAAAAATATATAAAATTCAAAAAAATGTATAAAATTCGAAAATAAATATTTAAATTTTGAAAAATATATATAAAATTAGAATAAAATATATAAATTTCGAAAAATATATAAAATTTGAAATATATATATAATTCGAATATATATATATATATATATATATAATTTGAAAAATATATAAATTCGAAAATATACATATTTTTTGAAATGATTATATGTTTTTCGAAATTATATAATTTTTTGAATTTTGTTTTTGAAAATTTATATATTTTGAATTTTTTTTTTTTGAAATATATATATATTCGACTTTATATATTTTTCAAATTTTATATATATTTTCGAAATATTTCGAATATATATGTTTTTGAAAATATATATAGATGCAAACCTCAGGGGGTGTTAGTGCAAATTATCCTATATAGAAAGAGAGAGTAAAGAATAGTGGCCAGCGGGGTCCATCTTTCATTATATATATATAGAGAGAGAGAAAGAAAGAGAGAGAGAAAAAAGATGATATGTAGTGGAATGTGGGGCCCACCTAGGAAAAACATTTGGTCTTAAATTGTAAAAACCAAAGTCCATTTGGTCTTTAAAAGAAAGAAAAAACTAGACAAGACAAAACCAATCTAAAAATCAAACAATTCCGTAGTGTCTTTAGTTTAACCCAAAATACTAAAAAACAAGGTTGTCAGAATCTCGATTCTATTTGGTAAATTTTTTACGATTCTGTACAATTTTATGATTTTATTACAATTCTATTACGTTTTTACAATAATTTGACGATTTCGCTCTTCATATGAAATATCCAAAAACTTTATTATTTAGTCCAATATTCCAATATATGACATAGATTTATGAGAACATATTTAAAGGGTCAATGTATTAGAAAATTTTAAAAATTCTAATATGATTTAGATATTTAAATTAATATGAATTACTAGAATCTTACGATTTTACGGATCCCAAAATAATTCTACATAAAATCTCGATTCTGATCGCTTGCTAAAAATGGGAAAATGGAGTTTGGACTTGGAAGTACGAACCAATATTAGGCTCATCATATTCATGGGCCATATATACATACACAGTACACATATATCACAATAGTCAGTACCGAGTAGTGCATTGTATATTATTAGTTTTCAAAAGATCTTGTAGTTAATTTTTTTTTTTTCTTTTTTTGAGTAAATGGTCTTGTATTTGTTGAAATATCAAAATACTACTCATGGGCCATATATACATACACAGTACACATATATCACAAGCATATCTCTTTTTTTTAGTGCATTGTATATTATTATTTTTTTTTTTGAGTAAATGACCTTGTATTTTGAGTAAATACTAATTATGTACATAGAAATGTTGGCCCTGGAAGGCTTCATCTGTACACATTTAAAATTCGAAGTACTATTATATGGTGAAGTATTTATTTATACATATTCTATATCGAATTTCAATATAACAATAACCCAATCTAGTTTAATCGTAGATAGTTGCGTAAGTTGAAGTGTTGATTACACAGGGAACTTATCAACTGTCCAGTTGGTGAGTCACGTATGGAAATCATAGGGACCTATTACCTACATATCCAAATGCTCTGCTGCATTTATGGAGGCTACTTGGTGGAAGAAGCATTCTACAATTCCCATTTTTGTATCAACTTTATTTATAATGGTATTTTATATATATGACATGTTCCTATAGAGGAAAACATAATTAGCTGGCTCATAGGTTTGATGAGTACTTCCAGCATTAATAAATTGTGAGGCAATAGTACAAAATAATCTCAGAATTATTTTTAAGTGAGCAAAATATTTATTTTATTATAAAAATAGCAAATTAAGTTCTTAAAATTGAACAAGTTATCCCTTAATTCACTTTTGAGTGTTAAATTACAATTGTAACCTTTCGTAAAAAAATAAAAATAAATATAATACGTAAAAAGACTAAGATACCATCATTAATCTTAGGAAAAATTACACAAACTACCCCTGAACTATGACCTAATTGTAGAGAGTACTCCTAACGTTTGAATAATATCAGTTACTACCCCTTAGAACAGCCCCAGTCAGATTTGTGCGTGAATTTACTTAAAAGTCCTTGTTTTATATTATATTTTAGGGTTAATTTCAAGAAACCCCCTATACTATCCAGTTTTATCAACTAACCCCCACGGTGTCCACTTTGCCCCAAAAATTATAAATTCAAAAATATATATATATATTTTTTGCAAAACAATTATTTTTCGGAGGGAGAATATTATTTTCCAAAATATGAATTATTTCGGAAAAAGTAATATATATTTTTTGAAAAAAAATTATTTTCAGAAAAAAATCATATTTTGGAATATAGTATATATTTTTCGCAAAAAAAATATTTTTCGGAAAAGATCATATTTTGGAACATAATATATATTTTTCGCAAAAAAAAGTATGTTTTGGAAAAAAATTCATATTTTGGAACATAATAAGTACTTTTTTGGAAAAAAATCATATTTTGGAATGTAATATATATTTTTTGCAAAAAAAGTATTTTTCGGAAAAAAAATTCATATTTTGGAACATAATAAGTACTTTTTTACAAAAAAATCATATTTTGGAACATAATATATATTTTTTGGAAAAAATTCATATTTTGGAACATAATATATACTTTTTCGCAAAAAAAATTATTTTTCGAAAAAAAAATTCATATTTTGGAACATAATAAGTACTTTTTTGCAAAAAAGTCATATTTTGGAACATAATATATATTTTTCGGAAAAAAATCATATTTTGGAACATAATATATACTTTTTCGCAAAAAAATTATTTTTTGAAATTTTTTTTCATATTTTGGAACATTATATATAAATTCAAAAAAATTAGGGTATTTAAGTAATTTTGTATGCAAAAATGGAAGTTCACTACAAAAACAGCCTTTATTGACCAATTTTGGCGTTGACTTTGAACATAAGGGGCTAAGTGTTACAACATAGGTGGTTTTGAGGGTAGTTTATGATATTATTGAAACATAAGGGGTACCGCATGCAATTAGGTCATAGTTCAGGGGTAGTTAATGTAATTTTCCCTTAATCTTATGTTCATTTGTTACCCAAGCACCACACTTCAAGGGTGTATTTTGCAATTTTTTGCTTATGTAATACTCTATTTTTTGGATTGATTAAGATTATAAAAAAAATATAGTTATATTTTATCCGTGCTAAACATGAATAATTTAGTTTTAATTTATCTAATAGTAATTCGTACACTTTAAAAAAAAATTACAAAACAAATTCAAACATGTATCCAAATAGACAATGAGGGATCTAGAAAATTCTTTTAGGGTGGCAACGAAAATATTTTTTTTTACAATATTAAAATAAGTAAAAATATAATTCAAATATTATAAGAACTAATTTCTAGATCCTAAAATATAATACAAAGAGTAAAAATATTTTCGTTGGCACCTGTAATAGTGAAAGTTATGTGGCCTAAGTGGATTGGGCCACCATGAGGTCCGATGGGCCAAGACCATTGCATTTTCTAGAAGGAGAGTGGGCTGCAAGGAATCAATGCCTTAAGTTAAGGGATTGAGATAGGAATAGAAGGAGATGGGTGAAATCCCATTAATTAGGGATGTTGATAGACATTCAAAATGGGCCAAAGCCCATCTCAAAAAATGTATATAAACATGTTCAAGTCATCAATAAAGGCATTCTATCATTGTGTACTTTTCTGCATCAACACAATTGGCGCCGTCTGTGGGAAACGCTCTTGAAACATCTTCAAAGCTTCCCACTCTCTGCTAAGATTAGGCCAACGTTCCCCATGGAGATTACCCGATCCCACAAATCCGATTTACCCCCACCAGGAGGCCAACCCTTTCAAATCGAAGATCCAATCCTGCTAGCCCTAGAGCAAAGAAACACCGAGTTTGAAAGACAGAATGCCTAACTGGTAACAAAACTGGCCCTGATGCCACCCACTGCATCGATCCCTCTTACGGGCCAGCAAAACTCTCAGGTAGGTCAGCATGGTGATTCATCAAACCATCCAGATTGATCAGCAAGCCACCAGACGGAGAAACGCGGTTACCCAAAGTTATCTAACCATAGCCAGGAGGATCATGCAGAGTCATCCCTGTAAGTGATTGGGGTGCATAATCCCGATGAAACCATAACCATGAGAAAGTTGGAAGAGGTCATGGTCAGGTTTTAGAGAGAGGTACTCAAGGACCTGAATGCCCAAACCCCCAATGATCTGGCTTCTGAGGCATCCATAGATGCGGTGCAAACGTTGTTCATGTTGGAAATAACTAGTGTGCCATACCCGGAGAGATTCAGATTACCGAAGTTCGTCATGTTCGATGGCACAAAAGACCCAACCAAGCATATCTACCACATCCATACGAAGATGAATATCTACAATGAAAATGAAGCCCTACTCTGCAAAGTCTTCCCAACCAGCCTGACCAAAGCCGTCTTGCTCTGGTTCTGAAAGCAGCCACCCCGATTCATTGGAAGTTGGCTCAAACTGTGCGAGTTGTTCATCACCCAGTACTTTGGCAACAAAAGACAGAATAAGACAATCTCCAGCCTGTTCACTATGATCCAGGAGAAGGGTGAGTCCCTGAAGAGCTTCGTTTCACGATTCAATGTTAAGATTTCCTCCATCGATAATTGCGATCAACACTCAGCCATCGAGGCATTTAGGATGACACTCATCCCTAGAACTAAGTTCCATCAGTCCCTAGTCAAGAGGCCTTCAGCGGACATCAAAGAGCTCAACTCCAGGGCACAAGGACACATCTGGATAGAAGATGAGCTAGCCATACGCCATAGAAGGGCAGCCTTCGTAAGCGTGGAAACAAAGGCATCTAATGCGAAAGCTAAAGATTGGGCGCCCGACCGAAAACGTCCAAGTATCACTGTTGCGCCTTCCCAGGCCCTTGAGAAATGCCCGAGGTTTAAAGACAAGATTACTCCCTTAAAATTTAGCTTGGCAAAGTTATACCAAGAGACTAAGAGAAATGGGATCTTCCGAACACCACATCCCATCACACAACCGATAGACTAGAAGGACATGTCCAGACATTGTGTTTTCCATGGTGAATATGGACACCATGCCAATGAGTGTAGAAGCCTTAGGAGATAGGTAGAGGCAATGAACATGAAGGGAGAATTAGCTGACTACGTTGCCAAATAGGGTGTCTGGCTGGATCAAACTTCACTTACCTTAGCCAAGGGCATGTCGGCTCAACCCGTAAGGGTTATCCATATAGTTCACAGAGGGTCTATTAAGCCAGAAATAGAGGAAGTCCGCAGATCCCAGATGCGTCAAGCCTAGAAACTATGCCGGGTTGGGGAGATCAGCGAGTTCCGGAGTCCAAAAGAAGATGCCCGAATCACCTTCTCCTCAACGGACCTAAGGAGGGTACAATCTCCCCACGACGATCCTTTGGTAATTTCCCTTATGGTGTCAAACTGCCTGATCAAGAGAGTAATGATAGATCTAGGGAGCAGTGCTAACATCATCACAAAGTGGGCCTTTGAGAAACTAGAGATCGACTCTCAAGAGATAGTTCCTTCAATAAGTCCGATAACAAGTTTTGATGGACAAATGGTGGAACCAATAAGAGGGATCCAACTACCAGTCACAACTGCAAGACGCACACTCGGAGAGACTTTTGTGGTAGTGAACGTCAAGCCTTCGTACAATCTGCTCATGGGTAGGGGTTGGATCCATCGAATGCACGGAGTCCCTTCCACCCTACATCAGGTCATGCGATGCGTCGACCTGAACGGTGTGGATGTGATTGACATCCACAAAGATTAGGTGGCAGCCAAGGAATGCTACGCGGTCACTCTAAAGGGAATAAGGAATAGAGTAGAACCGGAACGAGCCTCAAAAGTTAAAACAACTTCCGATGACCAATATCAATTACAGGATGAGGGAACGAGGTCATCTATAGAAGCTGAACCACTAATCGAAGTACCAATCATCCCCGATCACCCCAGAAAAATAACCTATATCGGATGAGGCCTTGCTGATCAGAAAAGGAATGAGTTGGAAACCCTACTGCGATCCAACGCCAATATTTTCACATGGAGCCACCTGGACTTTCCCGGTATTGATCCTGTAGTAGCCCAACACTCCCTTAACGTGTATCCCAGCATAAAACCCGTCAAACAAAAGTAGTGGCGCATGGGAGTCCACCGAAATCAAATTATAGAGGAAGAGGTCGATCGGCTCATCCAGGCCGGGTTTATCAAGGAAATACAGTACCTCTCCTGGCTGGCCAATGTGGTGGTAGTACATAAGAAGAATGGAAAATGGAGGGTGTGTGTGGACTTCACTGATTTGAATAAGGTATGCCCGAAAGACTGTTTCCCTTTACCAAAGATTGATCAGATGGTTGATGCCACTGCAGGGTTTGAATGACTGAGTTTCCTCGATGCATAATCTGGCTATAACCAGATACGCATGAATCCTATAGATGAGGAGAATACATCATTCATTACTGAGTCAGGTATTTATGGTTATACAGTTATGCCTTTTGGACTAAAGAATGTAGGTGCGACCTTTCAGAGGTTCGTTAGTAGAGTTTTCCAGGGCATGTTAAAGTCCATCGTAGAGGCATATATCGATGATACGGTGGTCAAAAGCAAGGTGAGGGGAGATCACTTAGCAAACATGCAACAAATGTTCAACACCCTCAGAAAGTATGGGATGAGGCTCAACCCATCCAAGTGTTCTTTCGGTGTGTCTTCCGGGCAGTTCCTAGGGCATATAGTGGACTAGACAGGAATCCAGGTAAGCCCATCACAAGTCAGAACCCACATCAGGATGGAGGAGCCCAAATCCCGGAAGGAGGTTCAAATACTAACCGGAAGGGTGGCAGCTCTCAGCCATTTTGTATCCTATCTTAGCGACAGAAGCCGAACGTTCTTCCAATCTATAAAGCAGGAAATGAAGAAGTCTGGGGGCCTGATCAATCAGAAGCTTTAAGGAGTCTTAAGGAGTATATAACAAATCCCCCTATACTAGCAACACCAGAAGCAAATGAGGCTTTGTATTTGTATCTGGCAGTCTCTACAACATCCACCAGTGCCGCTCTAGTCAAAGAGGGCAAGGGGTGTCAGACTCCGGTCTTCTACACCAGCAAAGCCTTAGTCAAAGCTGAAACCCGCTACAACTGACATGAAAAACTGGTGTTATCATTGGTCAATGCAAAACGCCGTCTTTGGCATTACTTTGAAGCACACCTGATCGTAGTACCTACCACTACTCTGATCAAATCAATCATGGTAAAGCCAGAACTTTCAAGAAGGGTATCCAAATGGGCGATTGAACTGGGAATCTACGACATAACTTATGTCCCCAGAACTGCCATCAAAGGCCAAGCAATAACTGATTTTTTACTAGAGACTAAACTTACAGACTCCTTAGAGGAGGATGAAGCCGACTTGTGGATAATATTTGTAGACGAATCATCAAACATCAACAAAGCAAGGATCAGTGTTGAACTCGTGACGTCCGATGGTACCAAACTCTAGCAGTCTATCCGTTTGGAGTTCCCATCCTCTAATAATGAAACTGAATATGAAGCCCTTTTGGCTGGTATACATTTTGCCCGAAGCCTGCAAGTGCAGAGAGCAGAAGTCAGAAGTGACTATCAACTTGTCATCAGGCAAATAAATGGAGAATATGAAACCTGAGAGCCAAAGATGGAAGCGTACAAAGAATTAGTGATGAATGAGGCCGAAGTATTCCAACAAGTGACTTTTGAACATATCCCGAGGGGTGGTAATATGAATGTTGATCGATTGGCCAATCAAGCATCCTTTGTAGGGGAAAGTATAACACGAGTGGTACCAATTGACTTTGTCACCAGATCAAGCCTTGAACCCCCTGAACAGATGATGATCATTCCATGGGAACCCAGTTAGATGGATCCCATAGTTGCCTACCTAATAATAGGTGCCTTGCCTGAGTCAAATCCAGAAGACAGGAAGATCATAATGAAAGTTGCGAGATATGCTCTCTACAACGGTCAATTGTATCAGAAGTCTTTTTTCGGGATTTATATAAGGTGTCTCACATCTTCGGAGGCTTCAGCAGTCATGGAGGAAATACATGTCGGGTTCTGTGGTAATCATTCTGGAGGAAGATCGCTAGCCCATAAAGTCCTTACTCAGTAGTATTTTTAGCTTTACTTGTCAAAAGATGCTGAAGTATACGCCCGAAGATGTAAAAAATGTCAGTTTCATGGAGATGTCATTCATCCACCTCTGGAGTTACTTAACTCAACGATGGTCCCACATCCATTAGCCCGATAGGGGATGGATGTCATTGGCCCGCTCCCACAAGCCATTAGATCCACGACTCATGTCTTATTAGCCACAAATTACTTCACCAAATAGGTAAAAGTTGAGGCATACTCGACCATTAAGAGGAGCCATGTCATCAAGTTTATCTAAAGCCACATCATCTGCAGGTTCGGCCTACCCCGAACAATAATGATGAACAATGACACTAATATGGACAACAAGAAGGTTCGGGCATTCTTAAGAGAACATGGAATCAATCATAATACCTCTTCTGTCGGTTATCGATATGGCAATGGTTAGGCAGAAAGAACAAACAGAACAATCTTTGACACCCTTAGAAAAAAGCTTGAGGAAACCAAGGGAGCCTGGTTGGAGAAGCTGCCATAAGTACTATGGTCATACTGAACCACCCCAAGACAGCCAACAGAGGAGACCCCATTCGCCATGGCCTATGGGGCTGAAGCGGTTATCCCGATCGAAATAAGGGTGCCAACCCTAAGGAGTCAAGCATGGGAAGAAGGGCCAAATAACCAACATTTAACCTATGATCTAGATTTACTAGAAGAAATGAGGGAGGCAGCAGACATAAGACTAGCCGCCTACCAACAGCAGGTCAGAAGCCATTTCAACCAGAAAGTCAAGAAAAGAGAGTTCCAGGTTGGTGACATGGTGCTCAGAATAAAGATTGGGAGTGTTGGCAAATTGCGGGAAACTTGGGAAGGACCATACACGATCATCAAGGTTATCGGGCGCGGGGCCTATCGAGTATGGAAGAACGAGACAGGCCGTATCGAGCCTAATTCCTAGAATGCCTATTGTCTGAAGAGGTATTATCCTTAGATAGGCTTAAACAAAAATAATGTCGCAATAAAAGCTTATGTGTCCATTATATTACACCAATAATGACAACCATAACATATGTGCCCCCTATAGGCACCTCTACTATCTTGCTTTATTATATGAATGAAGTATCGTTTCTTTTTCATAATGTTGTCTTACGGTATATGCAAGATTGACTCAAATGAATAAAATTTCCTAAGTGTTGAGTTTAGTATGCCCTGAGCTAGCCAGATGATACCACTGGGATTCAGGGGCCTAACTCTTGAAGTCTCGTCTAAAATGAATAAAATTTCCTAAGTGTTGAGTTCAATATGCCTTGAACTAGCTAGAGGATGCCATTAAGACTCAAGGGGCCCAACGCCCGATATCTTGTAAGAATAAATTTTTCCTAAGTGTTGAGTTCAGTATGCCCTGAGCTAGCTAGAGGATATCACTGGGATTCAGGGGCCTAACGCCCGAAGTCTTGTTTCAAAATTTCCTAAATGTTGGATTCAACAGATCTTGAAATAACAAAAGG
The DNA here is from genome assembly GCA_963922005.1 of Cornus suecica. Lineage (NCBI taxonomy): Eukaryota > Viridiplantae > Streptophyta > Magnoliopsida > Cornales > Cornaceae > Cornus > Cornus suecica. The sequence continues at coordinate 13,640,166 of OY998240.1, read as the reverse complement.
ATCTTTACAAGGCTCAGGGGCTGATAGGTGCTAAAAAGTATCCATTTTAAGCCCCTATCTTACTGTTGTTATGTCTTTTCATTCCATTATTTGGTATTTTTATTGCGTTTGCGTGTTAATACATATTTCAGGAGCTTAATGAAGAAATAGAGCTACCTTCGGTGAATTAACTGAAGAGTATGTTCTTTCTATCCAAGAAGAGAGTCAAAGAGGCAGTCCAAGACAAAAATAGCTCTCGGAGGGCAAAAAAGGAATTTCTAGAAGCCGTCATCTTTAGCAAAAAGTATCGTGGGCTATTACGTCTTTACAATCCATTATTTGGTATTTTTATGTCGTTTGTGTGTTTAAGCGTGTTTCAGGACCTTAATGAAGATTACAAGCTAACTTTGGTGAATTAACTAGAGAAGTGCTTGTGTATATCCAAAAGAGAGAGCAAAAGAGGTGTTTTCAAGAGAAAAGTGTCTCCCGGAGGGCGAAAACATCATTTTTCGGAGCCGCAACTTCAAGAATCATATCGAGGGAGTCGAGGGGGTTCAAACGGAGCAATTATCAAGAAAAGTGGTTTACGGGGGTTATCCTACGCTTGACCTACGCTTTCAGTTGCAAAAAGTGGCCAGAAAGTGAGTTTCTATGCTTGTCCACGCTTGAAGCGTAGGAAGTTACGCTTCAAGCGTAGGTGCGGAATGCTAAGTGTTTTCAGCATAATTTTTCAATCAATTTAGGGAAATCATATCTCGGTAAAAAAAGGTCCAAATGGGGGTGATTCTTGAGCCTATAATCAAGAGCTTGAAGTCATATTTCCAACTATATATTACATGCCTCCATCCAATAAGTGTAGCTCCAGATATGATCAAAAGAGTAAGAGGTGTCCTGCAGAAAAAGCTGGAAATTTCAGATTTGGGCTGAAATCCTATTTTGACCCAGATAACTTTAAGTTCGACCTCAACACCTCTATACATGTAATATACACATATTATACATTAGATATTAGAGTTTTGGTTGGTTGAGTGTGAAATTATGAAAAAGGGTAATCATATTCCACAAGTTAGGGATTTTCAATAAAATAAGACACAAGCCCATAACCTCAGGGGCATGTGTAATAGTGAAAATTATATGTCCCAAGTAGATTGGGCCACCATGAGGTCTGATGGGCCAAGACCATTGCATCTTCTACAAGGAGAGTGGGCTACAGGGAATCAATCCCTTAAATTAAGGGATTGAGATAAGAATGGAAGGAGATGGGTGAAATCCTATTAATTGGGGATGTTGGTAGACATTCAAAATGGGTAAAATCCCATCTCAAAAAATGTATATAAACATGTTCAAGTCATGAATAAATGCATTCAATCATTGTGTATTTTTCTGCATCTACAACACCCTAAAATAATTTTCTAGGTCCCTCATTATCTATTTGCATACATGTTTAAATCTGTTTTTTAATTGATTTTTTTTTTAAAGTGTACAAGTTACTATTAGATAAATTAAAAATAATTTTTTTTAAAAATATATTATTTATGTTTAGCACGGATAAAATATACCTATTTTTTTTATCTTAATTAATCCAAAAAATAGAATATTACATAAGCAAAATTACAAAATACACTCTTGAAGTGTAGTGTTTGAGTAACAAATGAATATAGGACTAATGAAGGTATTTTAGTCTTTTTACGTATTATATTTATTTATTTATTTATTTTACAAAAGGATACAATTGTAATTTGATACTCAAAAACTGGGTACATGGGGCAACTTGCTCAATTTTGAGAACTTGAGGAACTGATTTGCTTACTTTTATAGTCCAGTGAGGTATTTTGCTCACTTGGGGATAGTTTAGGGGGTATTTTGTATTTTTGCCTTTATTTGCCTAAATTGGAGGTAGATATAATAAAATTAAAATTTATTTTGTTATTTTGGAAACTTGGGATTTTGCAACTTCAAACTTCATTAAATTTAGTCAAGTGTGGAATGACAAAATACTCATCCAACAGGTACTCTCTACATGCCCCACCTATAAGACAGGGGTTTAGGGCAGTTTAAGGGTCGTTTTAGTTTGTATCTCTGAAAACTGTTCTCGAAAATTCTAAAAACAGAAAACTGTTTTCTAATAACAATAAAAATGAGTTTTCTAAAATTAGTCATTTTTATAACTGAGAAAACTGAAAACTAACTGGTTGGTTTGTATATCTGAAAACTGTTTTTGAGAATTCTGATAATAGAAAATAATTTTATGAGAATAATAAAAATGAGTTATCTGAAAACAACCATTTTTTAACTGAGTTTTCAGAAAACTAAACCAAACAAACTTTTTTTTATAATTTTCTGATTTTTAGTTTTCAGAAAACAGAAAACTGTTTTAAAAAATACAAACCAAGCAGACCCGAACTATTTTATGATTTTCAATTTTCAAAAAATAAAAAATTATTTTGAGAATTGCAAACCAAAGCACGCCCTAAATAGTTTTGAATCAAATCAATTAAAATGATCATAATCATATCTGATCTAATGAAAGTAAAATGAGATGATATTTTCCCTCCCCAACTCGGGTCTTCTTCTTTTACTCTTTCACTAGACTTGTTTAAGTGAGAAATTAATCTAATCATTACTTATTAGAATCAAGTCTAGTGAAGAAGTATAATGAGAGAATATTATTCCCTCCCCAACCTAATGTGATATAGGTAAATATTATTGTAATATTGTTCAATACCATCAAAATGTAACGGTTAGGATTTATTAAGTCTCAACGCAATTTGTATAAAATTAAATGATATGTATATATATTAACCAAATATTAGTAATTAACTAATCAAAGAATAAGAAATCGAGTTGTTCGTGAGTAGGTTCGGGTTCGACTCATTAAGAGATCGACTTATGTTCGTTCGTTTAGCAAATGAATCAAGCTTATCATATGTTTTAGGCTCGTTTAATAAATGAGCTGAGCTTGAACATTGCTGAGTTCGGCTCGGCTCGCCAAACTCGTAAACAAGGTCGTTTAACTGAAATAGTAAAATCATGTTGTAATCCTCAAGCAAATGTGTCAAATTTGAAAAAAATACAAAAAGAGTTGTTGATAATTAGCGGAGTTATTTAATTATTTCATAAAATTTTATTCCAGAAAGTTTATATGATCGGTTCTAGATGTATGAAAATAAAAGTGTTTAAAATAGAAAATTAGCACGATCTAGTTTTACCTCTCAGTCGCAAGTACGCGAACGGTATATAGTATAGTTGGGTAGAATGGATTGGATTTTGATCCGAATCCGATCCGAATCCGATCCAATTAGTCGGATTTGGATTGCAAAAAAGATCCGATAACCCGAATATGATCCGAATCCGATAATCCGATTTCTTAACAAATTGGATTTGGATTAGCCTAATCCGATCCGATAATAATCCGATCCGATAAAATATACATATATATATTTATATATATGTGTATATATTTAATATTGTACATGTATATAAATGTTAGATGTTAATTATTTTATTATTTATTAATAATGATTGATCATAAATACAATTATTAAAAGTGTGAATAATTTTAGTGTTTCAGTATTTATTGATTTTTGTATTTTTTTTAATTAAATATTCGGAACAAATATTCTATAATGAAGAAATTCGAATATGAATTAATTAAGTGAAAATCTGTCGAATTATCGGATTCAGATCGCGGATTGAGAGTTTTTGTCATCCTTATCAATAGACTTATCAATAATCCGATTATGATCCGAATCCGATATTAACCGGATATGGATTGAAAATAAAATCCGATAACCCGATTAGGATCCGAATCCGATAATCCGATTTCTTAACAAATTGGATTTGGATTTAACTGATCCGATCTGAATCCGATCCATTGACAGGTCTAGTATCGAACCACAGAGATCAGAGTCAAATTTCAAACAATTGTAAAGCAGAAAATTGAACTATTTTTTTAACGTTGATTTGATTGGTTGTTTTATAAACTAAACAAAATAAAATATAATAATATAATTTTTGTTTTGTGAAACTCAAGATAAACAAGTCTAGGGTGTAATCCAACTCCACCACCAGTCTCATAATATAACCTTTTATTCTTATTATTGCAAGAGGGCGGTACAACTTACATGAATTAGATTAATAACGCTACAAATAGTTTTCTAATCCCCAAAGAGATGCAATTAAGTTTTAGTGTGACATCATTCATCATAGATTGGTCAAGACCCATTATATGCATCTATACTACAACTACTTCTAAAACATGAAATTAAAAGCATATAACGGTCATCTGTTCTTCCGACTGAATGTGTAACACCCCGTGTTATTATCCTTTTTACTGAAATTATTTATAATTTAATTTCAGAAATGACGTCACTTGTTCGTGACGTATTATTTATTCTTGGTATTTGATACCTATAAATTTTTCGCGTTTAATTTTAAAGTCGGCTGGACGACTTTACGGTTTCGCTTTGACGACTTCATGAATTATCGTTATCGATTACGCAGTTTCGATTCGACGTTTAATGATTAGTGTTTCGATTGAATAACGACGCGTTTTAATTGGACCGGGCGTTTAGTGTCCCGACATTTGGGTTTCTACCCCGATATATTTTATTGGGTGTCCCGTTATTATTTCGGGTTTACGAGATTATGTTCGGATGTTCCCGATAATTATTGGGGTTTATTATATATATATATATAAAAGTGGGGATTATTTTGCGATTTTGGAGAAATGAAGGGTTAGTTTTGCAATTAGGTTATATATATATATGTATATATATACACAGACTGTATCTGTTCCACACCTTCTCCTTCACGCTACCACGACTACTCTTCTCCTTCCTCTTCACGCATGGCCGGCCGAACCTATTCTCCACCTCCATTGTTGCCGGTTAGGCAAGAGAGAGAGAGACCGGAACCGGCTGGAGCAAGGGGCCGCACTTGGTGCAGGCGACCGGTTCGCCGCCGCTGTAGCAGCTGCGACGGCGAGGCGGACGACGACGGCAGGGCGGCTACGGCGTGGTGGTCCGGTGGTGGCGGTCTGGCAGTCGCGCACGGTGGCGCAAGGGCAAGGCCGCGGCTGGACAACCGCGCGTGCGCGTGGCAGGGGCGATCCGGCCAGACTTTGGCCATTTTTTCGGCGACCTTCCGGTGATCGGTTTGAGCCGATTTTCGGTGAGTAGTTTAGTACCTACGTAGTATTCGTCATACTTTAATTTCGTGAATTTACGTTGAATGGTTTGCCCGGAAATCGCATTTATAGGTTATAGATTTCGTTTGGGTTATTTTAGATTTAACCCAATTAATTAACCGATTATTAATGGGCTTCGTATATATCGTATAGGTTGTCGTGACGGACATTTCGATATAGGTGAAATATTTTTTGAACGACTTTGGTCGGTGGGCGTGATATTCGGGTGCCGGTACTGTTCACGGTGGGCCCGAAACGGCTGTTCTGTAAGCGTATTTCAGGTGGGAAATTATATTTCTCACTCCGCATTATTGAAGTAGTTTAGGGGTGCAAAATCCTTATTTAATTTATTATAGATATATTAAATCGTTAATTTAAATATCTATAATTCGTTTAGAATCGGAATTGGACTTAGGAATTAATTTAAGAAAATTAGTTAAATTATTTCCTACGAGATTAAATATATTCCTAATTGAATTGAATAGGAATAGACGACTTAGAAATTCCTTTGAGAATTAAATGAGCTAGAAGATTTGTAAACGTTGGACGTGAGAGACTTAGACGCTATTCTAGGTCCCCTTTTTGTTACGTGGATTATTTGTTTAAATTATTTTAAAAAGACATGTTAATTGAAATTGAAATATTTTCTAAGGAATTAAAGAAAATATATTTTGAAAACATGAAATGTATATGAAACTGTTTTCATATGATTTAATTGTTTTATTGTATTTTAAAGCATGAAAAGAGATTTTGAGATTTATATTACCATGTGGGTATTTTTATAAATATGATGTATTACATATTTATGATTGAGATATGATTTGATTGTACACCATGTCGTGTGAGCACATGGGTGTTGGTGCATGTAGTGCACGGTTTCACCATTGGCAGAGAGAGTTCATTTGGTGTGGTCTACTTCCTTTGTGCGTGGGGCACGAGTAGACGTTTGTGTCGGATCATCACAACAACTGGCCAGGAGGTATCACGCCTACGGAACTAAAAAGCCGGTAAATGTGAGTTAAGAGTCCGGGTGGAGGCTTATGTTCTTGACTCAAGGGTAGTCATGGCGTACGGAGTTGCAAGCTGGGCTCTCGTACAACCGCCTTCCCTATTGAAGTGATAGAGAGAAAAATCACTTGGGAAAGGTCGGTGTGGTAACTCTACACTATGATGAGTGGACAGAGTTTGTATTTGTTACCCTTGGGAAGGGTGTGTTGTGTGTGAGTATCACGGGGAGTGTTGAGTCATATTACACTGCCTATTATTTATGTGATCTCGTTTGACATGTATATGTGCTATATTACATGTGTTGTTGGAGCATGCTATTTATGAATATTGTAAATTAAATTCATATTTTATAAATGCTCAGTTGAAAGTAATTAATGTGGAAGAAAATGATAATATGCCATAATTAATAAGTATAATGAAACGCATATCCTTGTAGTTGTTGTATACCTTAGTACCCTTGGGGGAGGTTATGCGTGTTGGCATAGTGATTCATGTGGCTAGCGGAGGCTAGTGGTGGACTGTAGGCTTGACTTGAGTTGAGGCCTTAGAGATTGTGGTTAGCAGCCTTGTGATTGTGGTTAGTAGCCCTGTGATTGTGGTTAGTAGTTTGGTGATCGTGGTTAGTTGTGTGAACTCTTTTGAAGATTTGAGGTTAGGGATGATTTTTGTGTCAATTGATAATTGAGGCCTTAGATTAGGCGAGTGATGAGTTGTGTGAGATTTGATTGATGAGAAGAGGTTATGATTAGGGATTCATTAAGTACTCGAGGTACTGTAGTCTGACAGTCTTGATTCTTATGCTTAGTCCCTTCCCTTAAGCATTCCTTGTACTGTGTTTTGTACGCTAGTACGTAGTCGTTGACTTCTATGTCATTCCTTGAGTTGTCGGTTACGGCGTGGTGCCGAACCTCTTCCATGTGTTGTCATTTGATTTGGTGGAGTTGGAAACGGATGGTTGTCTTCCGTGAGTCCAACGTGTTGTTCTTCCTTTACTGTCCTTTTGGGCATTATAGGAATCCGTGGAGTTGTTCATTCTTATGTGGCTGTCATTTCGAAAATGGTGTTTTCTAAACCTTGAAACAAACTCTTTATATTTAAAAGGAAAAACCCGTTTTCGCCTACCCCCGTGGAAATGAAAAGTTTTAACACTTTATAAAACGATCTTAGGATCTTCTTTGGAAAGATTTTTAACTCTAAAAGCCGGTGATGGCAATTGACGGAGACCGGGGGCAAGATGGTTATTTTTACTATATGGTTTCTTAAATGAAAACTATTTTATTACTTTTCTTGGGATTCTGAGATTTAGAGACTTCTTTCTCAATATCTCTTCCTGTAGAGTTTTGAAAGGTGTTCCATTGTTTCACCTTTGCTTCCTATTATTTCTAGGTCTCTGTATGAGGCTTTGTGTTGTTCAGTGCACACATATAGTGTTGCCTTTCACTTTCTTTATTGTTGATGTCACCACTTAGGTGATTTGAGCTGTCACACGTGTTAGGGGCATGGATACCGAGTGGATTGGTTTCTTTTGTCCGGGTGTTCTCACTAAACACTTGTGGTGTTCTTTAACCTTGACATTGTTGTCTCGGTTATCTGTTGGTTTAGCATGGGGAAGTCTTTTCCTTCGCCTTGCTTTGGTGACCCTGAGGTGGTCGTTCTTGTGAGTTGAGTTCGTGTACTCTTAGTGATTTGATTGGGTGGTTTTCCTCGCCTAAGGTGAGAGTGTTAGTGATGTGATTGACCCTATTGATGATAGTATCATGGGGTCGATATGATTTATGGTATGGTGATATGATTGAGGTGATCTAGCCTTTGAGAGGTAGATTTTCCTTAGGAATGGGATGAGGTTTGTTATATATATATATATATATATATGTATGGATGACGGTTGTGTTAGTACGCAAGGACGTGAGTACTTTTCCTTCTGTATTATCGGGGAGTGAGTTATGAGTATTCCTTGGTACTAGTGATGGATTTTGATCCCTGTGGATATTAGAGGTGAGTGTGTTTCCCCTCTATTTAGATTTCTGGTTAGCGTCGTGAGTGCTTGAGAACTTGTTAGATTTGACCTGGGTGTCGTGTACCTAGTGTACGTTGGTGAGAGTAGTGTAGACTACCGGTATGAGCACTTAGAGTACGAGTCTTAGTCGTACCTTGTAGAATCTTGTTGTGTATTTATACTTATATATATATACGTGTATATATATATATATCCCCGTTATATACTTATGTACGGTAGTGTATGAGCGTGCCTTGAGTTTTGCGTGGATGGGATTAGTTGGGCTATATATATATCTTGCTAGATAGTTTAGCATTACCTAAACTGTCAGAGGATGTGGTAGTTAGAGTATCTTTTCCCACTGAGCTTATTTGCTCACAGGGGAATTTCATTCGCCCCCTGGTATTCCACGCCAGGTTGCAGGAAATATACGGCTATGAGCAGGATGCAGTGCAACGGCAACTTTCTTTTGTTTCCTTGTTACAGGTTTTGGAGTTGCGTTGGGTGATGCGGTTACGGTTGCAGCACGACTGGGTTTGGGGACGATAGGTATCCACTTTCAGTTTCTCTACCCATTGTTATGGGATTGTTATGTATTTTCTTTTGGGAGCCAGTCTGTTGGCATATCCCTGTTGATGTATTATTTAGTTCATGTATTTATTCTTTCTGATGGTTATTGTATCTATTCTGCACAACTAGGTGCTTTACTGTATCTTATTCGAGCATTTGTGGCTCTGTTGATTATTAGAGGGTTTGGAGGGGTTTTGGTTTCTTTCCACTACCTCGGCCCTAGTAAATTGATGAATGTGGGGCTTGGAAGCCATTGTGATTATTGAATTGCTATTGGCAGGTTCTTGTGTTGTGGTTGTTGTCCGGATGTTCCATTTACAAACGGAATTCTGCCGGATTTTCGTTAGATTCCGCTGCTTAGTTTTATTAGTCATTTGGGTATGGAATATACCATTTTTATTATTAACCCATGTTTTTTCTTGGTTAATGATGTCTTAGTTGGTCATTCGTATTAATGATCACATCTTGGATTCCTTGGATGTCCCAGTTCGGGAGTCTTAGGGATTTAGGAGCGTGTCTGTTGGTATCTGAGGATACTCTTGTGTTTTTAGTATTCGTGTTGGCATGGAGTATATTCTTATTGTTATTCCATGTACATCTTTGTTATTATTGACTCTAGTAGTCGCTTGGTTTGCGTCACCCTTTAGGGGCGTGACAGCATGGTATCTGGGCATTCATTGCAACCCTTTGTGGGTGTTCGATGACTGAATGTCTTTTGGTTCTCGTTTCTTTTTACTTCCGCAATCACTCCCTTAGCTCTTAGGCTCGGGTTTCGGAGTCCTAGGAATTTGGGGCGTGATAGAATGTGTGTACCTAAGAACTTATCATGCCATTCAAGAACCATTATGTATAAACCAATATTTAAACCTTGGATTTCTTGTCCTTAGTAAAAACATAGTTGTGTAAGATAAATCATTTACTCAGTCTCAGCTTAAGTAAAGAATCAATAAATAAATCTTTTTAGTTTATTTGTTCTGTCTCTCACTACATAATCATATATAAGTGCCCTTCAGCTTTCCCTCATTGCAATAAAATCAAATAAAAGTCTACATTACTTGACTAGGGTTTCGTTACCCTAGATACTGACTAGCCGCTCATGGAGGGAGGAGGGTGCATCGCCGATGAAGCCACCATATTCACAATTGGATAGTTGGTTCTAGAGTTCTTGAGGAGAGCCTCTCCTTGGAGAAAGACTTCTTGTATGAACGATAATATATTATATTTTTTATCCAAAGGATTCTGGATATCTTCTCTTCATGACATCTTAATATATTTATAGACAAAAACTAGTGTAAATAAGACATGTTCTTTGTGTGCACTCCAAGGACTTGTTGTGAGGACTTGTTGTGAGGACCAAGTAACAGCTATGAAAAGACCAATCTACCCTCCGATATGCTTGGTTACAAAGTAAGAATTCTTGCAGAATATTTGCGCACAGTTCCCAATGTCGGTGTCTGCCGATCGATCGGGAGAATCCATCGATCGATCAGTGGCTCCTAAAATTTAATATTTATTTATTCTGCATTTTTGTGCTTCAGCTGCTTGTACTCTACTTCTCGGCCTTGTACCTTGCTCTGAACTGAGTGCATTTATTCTCTAAGTGTTGTTCTGAATCAGGCATAATTGCTAGAAATCCGAAATTAACTCAGATTTGTGTTAAGAACCCTGAAACACATTTAACACACAACTCAAGTAAAAAAATATGATTAATAAAATAAAGAGACTAACGAATGGTTTATTAACACTCAGAATACCAAATATTCTGGTCTCATCACGCCCCCAAACTTAAATATTGCTAGTCCCTTAGCAATAAAGTAAAATAAAATATCATGAAGGAATTGACTAATCTAATTTATTTACATAATCTAAACTAATTCCTTTCTTTCGTGAGGATAAACGATTACACTTAGCATGTGTAATAAGCCTTTTAAACCCCTAGGAAAAATTCTAGTGGACGAGTGAAGTCTCGTGAGGGTTAAATAGACTACCCACAACTTTTTTATAATATATATATATATATATTCTCTTTTTCACCTATTTATGAATGTTCTTGCTCATTAATCAAGGAATGATATAATCTATAAAAAAAATGCAAGCAATTAAAATTTTACTTATTCAAAACAATAATCAAATTAGACCAATGTTAAGAATGGTCTCCACTAATGGTTAAACTTAGCTAATCTTTACTTCTAGAGCTAACAATCTTCTGTGTTTTGTGAACTTTCTCTATAGCACATTACTCCCATTTATAGTATATCTCATATACATATTTTTTTCTTTTTAGATAGGTCTTTCCTCTTTCTTTTTTCTTTTTCCACTCATAATTTATCTCTTTATTTCTTGGAGAAAGCTTTCTTCTCCTATTTGATTTTTCCACTCATTTTTTCCGATACACCATTATCCACTCCTTTTGGAGTGTTTATTGAATTAGAGGGGGAATGTGTATACATATATTTTTTTCATTGTTTTTTTTTTCCCCTTTTTTTTTCCAGAGATAGTACCTTATATGATCATAAATATAATTAAAGAGATCGTGTGCATGTGCTTATAGGTCAAGATTTTCTTTTCTAGCTTCAATTTCACCAGCTTACTCACCTATGGAGAACCACATCTCTTCATTTTTCCAACTTAATCATTATTTAGATAAGCAAAAAATAAAGCGTACATATATTCATGAACTAGTCTTCTTCCTTAATCAACTAACAAGTTCAATCATAAATAAGTAAAAATTATAAAATATAATAAAATGTTTTAAATACATGAATAGATATTTATATGTAAATTTTTATTTTTATTTCGTAGTTCAGCTGATCGATCGAAGAGGAACCTCGATTGATCGCTGTCCGGTCTAGACAAATTCCAAAATCTAGCAGTGGCCAAAAGTGCAGTTTTTCTATTTTTCATTTTATCAAAAAAAATTACTCTGTCATATTCTATACTTCTTATCATTCCATCCCGCCAAACTTAAATTAAACCATGTTCTCATGGTCCTTAGAAACATTAAAACATGGGATTAGAACAATATTACCACTTTATGGAGCAAGATTTCTAACTGCAGTTGAAACCTCCCCCAAACTTGGTTCGTGCTATAATCTGTAGTCTAAGTCAAAACTAAAACCATAATTATAGTAGCATAATCAACAAAGATAATAAATAAGAGGGAATGACATTTTATTAATTAACACAAAGTAAAGATAGATCGGCCATAGGCCTACAATGAAATGGAAATTGCATAAAAGAAAATAACCTAATTCTAGAACTTGAAAATTGTAAACAACGAAAATAACAAAACAACAAAATTATTCCACCCCTTAATAAATTTCTTCATCCTTTCCCTCTAGCCACTTTTGTTTGCATATAATATAAAGATGTGGTTACCCCATCGAATTATATCCTTATGTTCAATGTTATCAAGAAATTTTCATGAATCATATTCTTTGGGATACCACGTACCAAGTGACTGATGAGACCAGAATAGTTGGTATTCTGGGCGTTAATATACCTCTTGTTAGTCTCTTTATTCTATTAATTTGGTATTTTTATGCAAGTTGCGTGTTAAGTGTGTTTTGAGGGCCTTAATGCAAAAGTGTGATCATTCGGGTCTTAGCAAGTATACAGAATTTGGAGCAACACTTAGAAGATATTTGTACTCGAAAATCAGCAAAGTACAAGTCAGTTGATAGGTGTCAAATATTAGACATTTTGACCCCTTAACTCACTATTGTTACGTTCTTTCATTCCATTATTTGGTATTTTTATGTTGTTTGCGTGTTAAAGCATGTTTCAGGAGCTTAATGAATAAATTGAGCTAACTTCGGCGAATTAACTGAAGAGTGTGTTCTTTTTATCCAAGATGAGAATCAAAGAGGCAGTCTGAGACAAAAATGGCTCCCAGAGGGCAAAAACGATATTTTTAGAAGCCGTCATCTTTAGCAAAAAGCATCGCGGGTTTGAGACAGACGTTTTGGTGCATTCAATGAGAAAATTGGTTTTTCATAAATTCCCCACGCTTCTAGTTCCAAAAAGTGGCTAGAAAACATAAAACTACGCTTAGACCTACGCTTGAAGCATAGGCCTGGTACGCTTGAAGTGTAGGACCCTGTACGCTTGAAGCGTATGTGCGACAACTGTTGATGGTTTTGTGTGGATTTTTCCTGTTTCACCCTCGACTTAATTGGAAGACGTGCCCTGCGACTCCAAACCTCTGTATCCATGTATATACATTTATATATATGAGAAGTTGGGGTTTACATGATTTTTAGAGTGAAAATACTGAAAAAGGCTTCTCTACATCATTGCCTATATATACACGACCATACATCAAAATTGGGGGTGGTTGTTGCTTCATTAAGTTTTCATACGTTCATTCAGACTTGTTGTTGTGGAGAAGAAGAGTCATACTCAGACCTAGAGAAATGGAGAAGAAGACCATGGAGTGTGTCTCTACATCCATGATTCAGTCACCATCTTCCATGGCTAACTAAACCGGTATCTAGGGTTTTCTAGCAAAACCCTAGCCAAGTAATGTAGTCCCTATATTTGTTTTCAATTATAATAGAGGGAAAACTGTGACTATTCTGTGATGATTGTAGTAGATGAGTATTCGTTTTGATGTTTATACAAAATTTTATATTTGTTCTAAATTCTTGTCTTAGATGGAATAAATATAATTTTCTACTCAATCATGATTATTCACTATGGGCTAGAACTCGGATGCTTAATTCATGATTTTCTACACAATGGTTCTTAACACTTGAAACCCTAGGTTTACACAGGCCATGCCTCGACGAGATAATATAACATGCTTTTTAATTTCTGTTAGTAAGAGTAGTTTAAAGTAGATGCATGAACTAGTCATACTCTGTCCGGAGATGAGTTGTAGAGAATCCAGTTGACGGTATCCTTTTGGGGGTCATATTCGACTATTTGCGGTATTGTAAGAACATTTATTTATGTAATGAAATTATTCTAATAAAAAACCATGTTGAGAGTTTTGTGTTTTAGATTGAGTTGTTAAGTGTTAAATGTGTGTACAAAGTGGTGAAGATACAATGGATATTCAGTGGAACTATGGTTGTAAGCGGCAGTGCAATAGAGAAACAAGTTTAAAGAAATTTGTATTTTGTTCCACCGAGTACTCGGTAAGGTACGAACTTTCGCTCGTTTACGTAAAAAGTGAGAATTCCACCAGAGAGTTTTGTGAACTTGCGCATACTTTCGCAATTGGGTGTTCACCGAGTACTCGGTAGAACTGCCATTGAGTACTCGGTAAATGGCTACGTGGATTTATTTTTGGGAGGTATTATATTGAGATACAATTAATTCCTAACCACTTTGGGACATGATTGGAAGCTATTATCAGTATATTGGACCATTATTGACATATTTATTTATATTTAGAAGATTTAAATGGTGGAATACGAATCCTGATTGAAAAATGATTCTTACCATTAATTGAAGACTCTTATCTATATATATGAGTTAAACCTAAGAGAAGGGTGTGACCTGTGACTTTTGAGAGATCTCTGCAATTCTTCTACAGAGATATTTAGAGAGAGAAAATTATAGAGTGATTATATATTTTCTAGTTCTATCTTGGTTTAAGATTTTCTAATTGTGCCTCTACACCGAAGATCGTTATGCACAATTGGATGATCTAGTTGCTGAAAAATCATCACACCACCTTGATCGAAGTAAGAGGCTTCATGGTTATTTGATCCACTGAGAAGCGGAGCCGTCAGAGTATGGAGATTGGAGCGCGAGTGATTCAAGACCGTTAGAGGTCGAGTAGAGAAAGGCAGATCATGAGTGATTTGTAAGTCTAAAACTTCATAGAGTCTTTGTACTTCTGGATTCATAGTGCATCGATACCTGAGCCTATCCGTGGTTTTTTACTTGGAGTCTTTCCAAGGTTTTTTCACGTAAAAATATTGGTGTCGTCTCTGATTTATTTTTTGCACTTATATTTATTCTTGCGTGGTTTATTTTGTTATAGAATTGAATTAAAATTGACTATTCCGCAATTAAAATTTTAATTTGTCAATTAATTCATAAAAAGCTTATTCACCCCCTCTAGGCTTAGTTTCACCGTCTTCTAAATAATTTCAATTGGTATCAGAGCAAGGTTTGCCCTGATTTAGGTTAACGACCTAGGGTTAGATCTTGAACTTCGACGATGGACGTACCTCATGAAGGGGGTTCCGTATATAGGTCTCCGTTGTTTGATGGCTCTAATTACACGTATTGGAAAACAATGATGAAAGAGCTTTTAAAAGCTTATTATGGTCAAGAATTGATTAAAAGACAAAATTTTGGAGATAAATCACATGATTTTAAAAATAGAAAAGTCCAAAATTAGAATGATAAGTTTGATCATAAAAGAATAAACCTCAATGTATTGAGTGTCAAGGGTTTGGTCACATTGTTGAGGAGTGCACTAACCAGTCAAAAAGGACAAAAGGTCTAGATGTCACTAGGGATGATGGATTAACTAGTAATGTGCCAGACTCGAAAGTAGGTAATGAGTCTGAGAACTTCACCATGTTTGTTGCTCAAAGTAGGGAGATCAATGAAGTTGCATCGAGTTGGGCAATGTCTGGAAATGAAGATTTTGAGGGTGATGATGATCGTGATGACTCACTTCAAGCTAAGTATAATAAATTTTATGACAAGTACACACATCTTAGAGAAGTTTTATCTAAATCTATTGGTAGATTTAAAAGTGTTGAAAAGGAAAAATAAGAATTAAAATAAGAATTAACCAGCATTACTCATGATTTTAATCAACACATGACTGATAAGTCTGAATGGATTGAAAGTTTGAGAAAGTCTGAAAAAGAAATGATGGAGGTTTTCAAGAGTGTAGATGATCTCAATAAGGAATTAATCAATCTAAGATCTGATATAAATGAGAAATCTACGAGAATTGAGGTTTTGGAAAATAAATTGAAGGATGCTAACTCAACTATTTATAAATGGTCTAGTGGAACCCTTAAGCTTAATCATATGTTGAGTGTAGGTAAATCAGTGGGAAACACTAAAGGATTAAGATTCGTAGGAACAACAAATAATTTAAATATCATTCCCAAAACTACCTTTGTTAGAGATTCCCAAGTAGCATTTAGTTCTTCTCAAGGTAATTTTAATATAAGAAACATTCCTCCTGTTAAGATGAATTTTAATGTCCAATCTTATGTTAGAAAATTGATTGACAGTAAACCTCCCTTTATCTCAAAGTATCATAAAAATTTTGATAATGGTTTTCAAAGGTTTGTTCCTATATGTCATCATTGTGGTGTGAAAGATCACATTCAACCTTTGTGTTCAAAGTTAAAAGGAAAGACTTTGAAATCTAAGAGAAAATTGATAACTCAGAAAAGACCCAATGTTGAAGATCAAATTGAGTTTTGAGTAAAGAGATAAAGAATTTATCTAACCATGCAAGTAAAACACCTAAGATCAGACAAGCATGGGTTTGAAAAAGTGAGCTATATTATTGTGATGCTCATACATGGGTTAGAAAAAGTGAACTACATTTTTGTAAGGCTCATATTGAACTTAGAGCATATGACTCTAGGCACGTGAAATGAGATAAGTCAGTGGTTGATAATCTCAAGGATAGTGATGGTAAGAATGGTTCTTTTAATGAAAAGAAAAAGTCTAAAGGTTTAGGAAATGACACAATTATTACTTCTGGTCTACCTAGACTAGAACATGTTGATTGTTATAAGGGCCGAAAGGCTAATTTGCTTAACATTAGTCAGATATGTAATGATTATTAATATGTCAATTTCTGTCGTGATAAATGCATTATTAATGATTCTTTTGAGAATTGTCTTATGGAAGGTGTACGTACATCTGATAATCGTTATTGCATTTTTCCTAAACTTTATTCTAAGAAAGATCTAGAGTTTATATCCACAAATTCTTAATTGACAGACATCTCTACAAAACCATTAGATTTTCAAAAACATACGAGAGTTGGGAAATCTAGTGGTATGTTCTCATTAGATTAGATGTCTTCATATGTATCATTCTAGGAATATCTTGCATTATTCTTTATCCTAGAATTGATACATTATCATACATTTTTATTTATGCTTTTTATTTTGTTTATTATTATGCATGCATCATGGTTTGATACTATTAGGATTGTTCATGCATACATTATGACAAAAATCATAAAAATTATTATCATGTTGAGCTTAGCCAATCATTATCACATCATTTAAAATATGTTATTAGAGTCAAGTATGAGTTGATTTGTGTACATGTTATAACTAGAAAGATATTATGTATGCAATTACCTCACTCATGATTATATTATAGTTTGATTAAATTGAATTTTAAGATGTGATCCACATGAGTGAATAGATGAGTGAAATTGAAACCGAGAAGGATGATTTTGACCTATAAGCACATGCACATGCTCTCTATGGGACGATTAATTAACCTTTGACTATGTAGTTGAAAAATTAGCTTTGTTACCATGAGAAAGGGAGTAGTATAGAGAAAATTTGAATATATATATATAAATAAAAATAAAATGCAAAAAACAGTTCTTCAATCTAAAAAGGGAAGAAAACTGATGAGCATAAATCCCATGGAAGAAGCTTGGGCCCGGTTGGTCAGGACTAAAAATCCCCGCTGGAAATTCCAGAGACTTAGAAAGATAAAAAGGGATCAAAATGAAAAAATGTTTTTAGCATGGCAAAGTTTGATCAATGAAATAGAAGAAGGGAGATTGGTCTACCATAGAAAATGTTCATAAAAACACGAAAGACTATGTGGATCGGCTGTAAAAATTAGCAAGTTTATTTCACCACTATGGGGACCATTCTTTTAAATTTAATTCATAAAGATTATTGTGTATGAGTGAGTGGAGATAACTTGTATGCATTTTTTATTCTAACAAAATTATAACATTTGCATGATTAATGATTATTTGATTTCATGAGCATACAAAAATGAAGAATAAAAAAAAATATTGGGTAGTATATTTAACTCTCATGTTTCTAAGAACAAAAATATTTTTTTTATTGAGCATTTTGCATTCATGCATTATAGAGATTTTTGTTACCCGAGAATCTGGATATATTATTTAGAATTCTATGTCTTAATATAAGCATTGCTTAGATTTTATGGTCTTCCCGTATATTTTCCCAATGTTTACACTTTGTGTTTTCTCTTTCAAATATCTTGATTATTTTTATTAATTCCTTCTCATTTCAGTGACAAAAAGGGGGAGAAGTATTTATTAAGGGGAGAGATGTCATGTTAAGGGGGAGAAGTATTTAATTGAGGGGGATAATTATTTGTTATTGATTAATGAATAGTATTTAGTAAGAGCGAGAGAGATCCAGTTAAGGGGGAGAAGTATTTAATTGACGGGGATAATTATTTGTTTTTGATTAATGATCATTATGTTTCATGTTGATATTGATTAACTATGATCATTTAATATTGATTATTCCTGCTATTTGTTTTCCACACTTGCTTTTCACAGGTATGTTTGTTTAAGTGTTGTGATTGTAGGATCGGTAGATCATCATGAGATCAAAAGAAAAGTCTATGTCTATGTTTGTTGGTGTGTTCATAGGTATAGATTTTATTTTATTTATCGTGAGGATATATTTGTAAAACATGTTTTTGTCTCAGAAATGCCAAGGGGGAGATTGTAAGAACATTTATTTATGTAATGACATTATTCTGATAAAAAACCATGTTGAGAGTTTTGTGTTTTAGATTGAGTTGTTAAGTGTTAAATATGTGTACAAAGTGGTGAAGATACAATGGATAATCAGTGAAACAATGGCTGGAAGCGGCAGTGCAATGGAGAAACAAGTTCAAAGAAATTTGTATTTTGTTCCACCGAGTACTCGGTGGGAGTGTTACCGAGCACTCGGTAAGGTGCGAACTTTCGCTCGTTTGCGCAAAAAGTGAGAATTACACCAAAGAGTTTTGTGAACTTGCACACACTTTCGCAATTGGGTGTTCACCGAGTACTCGGTAGAACCGCCACCGAGTACTCGGTAAGTGGCTACGCAGATTTATTTTTGGGAGGTATTATATTGAGATACAATCAATTCCTAACCACTTTGGGACATGATTTGAAGTTATTATCAGTATATTGGACCATCATTGATATATTTATTTATATTTAGAATATTTAAATGGTGGAAATATGAATCCTGATTGGAAAATGATTTTTTCCATTAATTGAAGACTCTTCTACAGATTCATATTCTTCTACAGAGATAGTTAGAGAGAGAAAATTATAGAGTGATTATATATTTTCTAGTTCTATCTTGGTTTGAGATTTTCCAATTGTGCTTTTACACCGAAGATCGCTATGCACAATTGGATGATCTAGTTGCTGAAAAATCATCACAGTACCTTGATCGAAGTAGGAGGCTTCATGGTTATTTGATCTGTTGAGAAGCGGAGTCGTGAGAGTACGGAGATCGGAGTGAGAGCTTCGTGGAACGTGAGTGATTCAAGACCATCAGACGTAGAGTGGAGAAAGGCAGATCAGGAGTGATTTGTAAGTCTAAAACATCATAGAGTCTGTGTACTTCATGATTCATAGTGCATCGATACTAGAGCGTATCCGTGGTTTTTTACTTAGATTTTTTCCAAGGTTTTTCCATGTAAAAATATTGGTGTCGTCTCTGATTTATTTTCTGCACTTATATTTATTATTGCGTGGTTTATATTGTCATAGAATTGAATTAAAATTGACTATTCCGTAATTAAAATTTTAATTTGACAATTAATTCATAAAAAGCCTATTCACCCTCCTCTAGGCTTAGTTTCACCGTTTTCTAAGTAATTTCAGGTATGACCTGATTCATAGTAATAGATCGCCCTCTTACAATTGTACAAATTAAGGATTATATTATGTGGTTTGTGGTGGAGTGATGAAAAGTGTTCTTTATCTCTTGATCACAACTATCATTTTTATTATTTTCTTAATTAATTTTAGTTTAATTCTCAAAAATCAAATCCTAATACTTTTTCAAAACATAATTCAATACTTTTGAACTGCTAAAGTGAATAAACAAGTTTCTGTGGGTTCGACATTCCCGTTCTCAAGCCATTTCTATACTATAATTGATTCGTGCGCTTACAAATAGGTAAAACCTAGGCTGTCATAAAGAGTGGTTTTTAACACATTTTTGCTACACTCTGACGGACATCATCATTGAAGCAAGGTACAAGTGGCGGAAGCATAAAATGAATATTAAAATTCAGGAGCCAACGATCGATTAGTGAGGCTTTTCGATCGTTCAGAATATGCCGTCTTGGAATCTGTGCGAACATATACTGCAAAATTTTAACTTTGTGTACAAGTATATAATGGGGCAGAATCGTCCATTCAACGCCATTTCTTAGCCCTTAAGTCATCTTGGAGTGCAAGCAAAGAACATTCCATATCTGCACCAACTTTTGTCTATAAATACGGGTAGAAGTCATGAAGAAAAGATATCTCTGACATCTTGAAAATATCTTTGTATTCTCTCAAGAACATATCATTGTTCATAAAAAACCAACCATCCAATCATGAAGATGGTGTCTTGATCAACAATGGAGTCTCCCATTTCCATGAGTGGCTAGTCGGTATCTAGGGTTTCCAACAAAACCCTAGCCGAGTAATGTAGTCTTTTATTTATTTTTATTGCAAAGAGGGGAATCTGTTGAAGGACACTCATATGATGATTATGTAGTGAGAGAACGAACAAGACCACCTAAATAAGATTTATTTATTAATTCTTTACTTAAGTTGAGACTATATTAATTATTTATCTTAAACAATTATGTTTTATCAATGGGGTAAGAAATTCCGTGATTTAATAATGGTTTCTACATAATGGTACTTATTTTGCATGATAAAGTCTTAGGTTTACACAGTCCATGCCTAGAGAAGATGATTGTTAGCGTGTTTTTCAATTTCATGTTTTAGGAGTAGCTGTAGTATAGATACATACAACGATCATACTAATCGAAGATGGATTGTAGCAAATACGGATCGATCGCATCCTTTTTGGGACTAGGCAACTACTTGTAGCGTTACTAGTCTGATTCATATGAGCTGTACCGCCCTCTTGCAATAATATAAATACAGGACTATGTTATAAGGCTAGTGGTGGAGTTGGAATTCAACCCTAGACTTATTTATTTTGAGTGAAACTAAAAATATTTATCTTTATTTTATTTTATGTTTAGTAGTTTAATACATCAAACCAATAAAAAATTTTTTATAAATATAATTCAATTTACTACTTTATAATTATTTGAAATACGAATTTGATCTTTGTGGTTCGATACCCTCTATACCCAACTATATTATATACTACTTGCGACTGAGAGGTTAAAACTAGATCGTGTTAATTCCTTATTTTTAATACTATTATTTTCACACGTCTGGAACTGATCAGTGACAGACTCTTAGTAATGGCCCAACCAAGTTGATTACGAATCAGTGTACCAATAAGACAAGGGTAAGGCAATTGTAGATACCTAACCGTCGGCCCTTTAACAATTGCACGCCAGTGAGTCACAATGGTATCAAATATAATATCAAGTATAGATATCCAATAATTATTCTGAAGGCAATAAATTATCTTTACTAGTGTAAAATCACACTTTTCTCTAGGCAGTTCCGGGCAAAGTTGACTCCCTAATATATTAATAATCATCCAGTAGCATGGAACAACTTTAACTCGAGGAATAACAAGATTGTTGGGACAATCGACAACTTCCAAGCTTGAGCAATGTAAGATGTGATAGTTGGATAACATAATTTGATTTGACTATAGTAATCATCACCCTATCTCCACTACTATCCTCGAACTCCAAGTTTTGATAAAAATCATATACTAGATGAGGAAAAGTAAGTTGTTTGGCAGGGGCAAAAATTGCATCTAATTGCAGCATTCTAAACATATACGCACCATGCTCAACAGCGGGTTCAACGTACGCATCATGAAAGAAGATACATTCATAAACCAAAAGAGTAGTGCTTGAAGAAGAAGAGATGCATCCCATGGTGTATATGAATAATGTTGCTAGGGTTGTTCTGAGAGATGAAAAATCATAAACCAAAGGGATTTATTTAGAAGAAGAAAATTAAAAGCTTCCTAATATTGGGAAAGAATAATAAAATAAATTTTATTACTTGATATATAATATGGAATAGTATTATAATCATATCAAAACTTGAAAAGGAAAATATAAGTCTTTTCCAGACTGACATATGAATATTTTGTTTTTCGTAACTAGGACCAAGATTTTGACCAGATTGGTCTGAAAAGGACAGAAATCAGTATATTCTCAAAAATAATAATAAAAAAAGATATTTATTATAGCATCCAATCGATCGTTCGCCATACTACCAATCGATTGGAGGCTCAATCATATTTATTCTACTATGTTTTATTTGTTTTCACTTTTCTTTTTTTATATACATATATATATTTTTAAAGTATAAAATTAAAAATTTAGAAAAGAAATTAAAATATTAAAAATAAAGTATCTTTTCCCCAAACTTCTTTAGAAGAAAGCTCAAAATAATTTGAATTATATAGGAAATAGATTTTATAAATAAATAAAATATAGTTATATGTAAATAATTATTTTATATACGTAATTATACATAAATATATATATATAAAGTAAGTTTAATATATATATGATTATATAGTGAAATTACCTAGACGATTAATAAAACTAGCCTAGAGAGGGGTGAATAGGCTTTCAGTCGATTTTACGATCAATTAAAATTATCTAGTGGAAATTCAATTTTAATAAATCACAAACCCTAATTTTCTAATCAGATAAATCAAGCAATTATGAATATAAGTGCAGAAAATAAATCATGAGAAGACACGAAGATTTTTACGTAGAAAACCTTCAAGTAAAAACCACAGATACACTAGGGTATCGATGCACTATAAATCAAAGAATTTGTACAGACTCTATGAAAATAGAACTTATAACCGCTATAATTTGTTGTTCTCCACTCGACATCTGAAAGTCTATATCCACTCATGCTCCACGAAGCTCTCGCTCCGATCTCCGTACTCAGACAACTCCGCTTCTCAACAAATCAAATCACCACGAAGCCTTCTACTTCGATCTTCGCACTCAAATGGCTCCGCTTCTCAAAACGGATCAAAGCAACCAAGTTGCAATAAGCGGTGTGTATTTTTTTTAGAATCTAGGTCATTCAATCGTGCATAAGATCGTCAATGTAGAAGCACGATAGAATCAACTCCAAAATAAAAGAGAACTAGAATAATCACTTAATGATATTTTCTCTCATTATCTCTATCTCTGTAGAAGAATTTGAACGATAGAATACTGCAGAGATCTCCCTCAAAAACCCTAGCCTCCTCTCTTGTAGATCATGGTATTTATATACAATGATGAAGCAAACCCTAAGTTCGCCCTTTTTTATTAATTTCACCATCAATCAATCCAAACCCTATTATCTAATGAATAATAGGTGTTTTGCACGTACTTTGAGGTGTGAAAGTCGTAGACACATTATAGAATAAAAAATAGGGCAGACTCAACATTGCAACAGGGATTATTTTTTCCTGCCGTAGCTATGCCTTAGCCGTAGGCCTGAGCGTAGGTTCAGAGCGTAGCTTGAGCGTAAAATTCCACTTTATGGTCATTTTTTGCTCTTGTAAGCGTAGGCTTCTTCATGAAAATCACTTTTCTCTCCAACTGTGCTAAAATGACCATTTTGATTCCATGAGACTTTTTGCTTGAAGTGACGGATTTGGAAAATACCGTTTTCGCCCTCCGGAAGACATTTTTACTCACTACGCTCACTTTTACACTTCACTTGTATTCTTCACTACTTTAATGCTTGATTTTGCTTTTGTCGAAGCTTGTAGATGTCATTGAAACCAAAATGACCTATCTAACACTCAACATGGTTATTGTCTAGAATATGTCATAAATAAACAATACTCAAAAGTGTTCTTACAATTTCCCCATTTGCATTTCTGAGACAAAACCATGTTTTACAATATAACCTCGCAAATAACAACATAACATTTATACCTATGAACACACATTGATAAACATAGATATAAATCACCTTGCTTTCATGACAGTCTACCAATCTTGTAACCACAACACTAAACAAACCATTAACCGCAAGTGTGGAAAACAAATATAAAATGATCATAAGAAAAACACAATATCCAAGTAATCATAATGATCATAAAACACACACTCCTTCTCCCCCTTACTCAATACTCGTCCCCCTAAAACCATTACTCCCCCTTACTCAATATTTCTCCCCCTAAAACCATTACTCCCCCTTACTCAATATTTCTCCCCCTAAAACCATTACTCCCCCTTACTCAATATTTCTCCCCCTAAAACCATTACTCAATATTTCTCCCCCTAAAACCATTACTCCCCCTTACTCAATATTTCTCCCCATTTTTGTCACTGAAATGACAAGGAACAATAAAAACAATCAAAGCTCATGAGAGAAACAAGGGAAAATATCAAGATGAAAACATAGGGAAAAGATCACAATATAAACATAGGGAAAGGATCACCAAGGAGACTTTAAAGAATCTAAGGCAAACACTAAATACTAAGATAAAGTACTCTATAAAATTATATCCAGATTCTCAAGTAACATAAATATCTCTACAACGCATGACCCTAAGACTAATGCATGAATTAAAAATGCAAAACAAAAATATTTTTGTTCTTAGAAACATGTGAGCAGGGCAGTAGAGACAATGAGCAAATCATTAACACATCATATTAGCATATTTGACTTAGCTATTATACACATGATAATGAAGAAAATCAGCACACATATCTTATAGTTATAAGCAGTCACAAGACAAGCTTTACATAGTATTTGCATATATGAAAAATATTCAGGTGCAAATAAACAATTAAGATGAAAGCAATACGTGTTAATTATAACAATCTCCTCACTAACCGTGATGATACTTTAGTTCAAAACCCAAACTAGAAGTCAAATCTTTAGCTCAGACCTTATTGCTAAATAAAGAAAACACAATTTAATCTTTTCAACCTTTTCACCATATCCCTTTTTATCTTTCTAAGCTCTGGACTTTCCAGCAAGGATTTTTAGTCCCGACCAACTGGGCCCGAGCTTCTTCCATGAGATTTATGTTCATTAGTCTTCTCCCCTTTTTATGCGAACACTCAATGCTTACTAAGGTAAGAGGTCTGGTTACTTAGATCAAAGAACTATTTTTTTGCATTCCTATATTTTAAACATCTCATTCTTTCTTCTTTTCACCATCACCACAACATTCATAAGCATGAAAAAGGTATTTAAAAGCATAAATCAATCTAGCATAACTCATGAACCTACATATCACTTCGGATTAGATGAGAAAGACTAAAAGTTTCAACAAGTATTACAGTTATCTCCAAAGTAACACAAGCACCCAAAGCTGATAAGTTCCAAAAATCATACTTAAACATGTCAAGTGAATAACTCATAACCTCAGGTCAGACTAACAACTCCAATTCCCATAAGTATAATAATAAAATTAAATATGAGAATAAAGTAAAATATGACAACCATTGGTACCCTAGCCAAGCTCAACATGCTCATAATTTTTTATTTTCTAATTTTTATGGTATTTTTGTCATAATGATACATGCATGAATAATCCTATTAGTCACAAAACATGATGCATACATATAAAAAAATAAAAAAAAATAAAAAATAAACATGAAAATAATACAAAATGCATGATAATGTATCAATTCTAGGATAAAAGATAATGCAAGATATTCCTAGAATGATACATATGAAGACATTTATCCTAATGATAACATGCCACTAGATTTTCTAAGATGCACATGCTTTTGAAAATCTAATGATTTTGCAGAGATGTCTATTGACTGAGACTTTGTAGATATATACTCAAGACCTTTCTCAGTACAAAATTTAGGAAATATGCGATACCGATTATCAGATGTACATACACCTTTCATAAGACAATTTCCAAAAGAGTCATTAATAATGCATTTATCACGACTAAAATTGACATATTGATAATCATTGCATATCTGGATAATGTTAAGCAAATTAGACTTTAGGTCCTTATCACAATCAACATGTTCTAGTCTAGGCAGACCAGAAGCAACAATAGTGTTTTTTCCTAAACTTTTAGAATTTTTATTTTCTCAAAAGAACCATTATTACCATCACTATCCTTGAGATTATCAATCAATGACTTATATCCTATCATGTGCCTAGAGGATTCACTATCTAAACACACGGAACTAGAGTCACATGCTCTAAGTTCAGTATGAGCCTTACAATAATGTAGCACTCCTTTTCTAACCCATGTATGAGCATCACAATAATGTAGCTCACTTTTTCTAACACATGCTTGTCTAATCTTAGGTGTTTTACTTGCATGGTTAGACAAATTCTTTATATATTTACTCAAAACCCTAATTTGATCTTCAACATTGAGTCTAGTCTGAGTTCTAGATTTCAAAGTCTTTCCTTTTAACTTTATACACAAAGGTCGAATGTGACCTTCACTCCACAATGATGGCATATTGGGAAAAACTTTTGAAAATCATGATTAAAAATCTTATGATATCTAGAGGTAAATGGAGACTTAATCTCAAATGATTTTCTGACATAAGATTTAACATTGTGATTATTATCAGAATTACCTTTAGAAGTATAAGATGCTACTTGGGATCCCTTAACAAAGGTAGTTTTGGGAACATCATCAGACTTATGGGTTACTCCTTTGAATCCTAACCCTTTTGTATTTTCCCACAGATTTTCCTACACTCAACATATGATCAAGCTTAAGAGTTCCACTAGACCATCTATGAATAGTTGAGTTAGCATCTTCCAAATTATTCTCCAGATCTCCAATCTTCACAGATTTCTCAATCAAATCAGATCTTACAGCTATTAGTTCTTTATTGAGATCTTCTATACTCTTTAAAACCTCCTTCCTTTTTTGTTCAGACTTTCTCAACCTTTCAATCCATCTAGACTTATCAGTCATGTGTTGATTAAAGTCATGGGTAATGTTGGTTAATTCTTCTCTTAAGGATTTTTTTTTCCTTGTCAACATTTTTAAATCTACCAATAGATTTTGAGAAAACTTCGCTAAGATGAATGTAATTATCATGCAATTTATTGTACTTAGCTTGAAGAGAATCATCACAATCATCATCACCCTCATTATTTATCCTATCAACTATAGGGGGGCTATCAAGGAAACCTCATTCATGAAGAAATTCTATCATCTAAGTTCAAGATCTAACCCTAGGTAGTTAACCTAAATCTGGGCAACCACGCTCTGATACCAATTGAAATTACCTAGACGATTAATGAAACTAGCCTAGAGGGGGGTGAATAGGCTTTTAGTCGATTTTACAATCAATTGAAATTATCTAGCAGAAATTCAATTTTAATCAATCGCAAACCCTAATTTTCTAATTAGATAAATCAAGCAATTATGAATATAAGTGCATTATGAGAAGACACAGAGATTTTTACGTGGAAAACCTTAGAAAGACTCCAAGTAAAAACCAAGGATACATTCGAGTATCGATGCACTATGAATAAGAGAATTTGTACAGACTCTATGAAAATAGAACTTATAACCGTTGTAATAAGCTATTCTTAACTCGACGTCTGAAAGTCTAGATCCACTCGCGCTCCATGAAGTTCTTCCTCCGATCTCCGTACTCAAACAGTTTCGCTTCTCAACAGATCAAATCACCACGAAGCTCCGATCTCCGATCTCCGCACTCAGACGACTACGCTTATCAAAACGGATCGAAGCAACCAAGTTGCAATCAGCGGTGTGTAGATTTTTTAGAATCTAAGTCATTCAATCGTGCATAAGATCGTCGATGTAGAAGCATGATATAATCAACTCCAAAATAAGAGAGAACAAGAATAATCACTCGATGATATTTTATCTCACTATCTCTATCTCTATAGAAGAATATGACCGATAAAATACTACAGAGATCTCCTTCAAAAATCCTAGCCTCCTCTCTTGTAGACCTTGGTATTTATAGACAATGATGAAACAAATCTTAAGTTCGTCATTTTTTATTAATTTCACCATCAATCAATCCAAACCCTACCCTCTGATGAATAATATGTGTTTTGCACGTACTTTGAGGTGTGAGAGTCATAGACACATTATAGAATAAAAAACATGGCAGAATCAACATTGCAACAAGGATTATTTTTTCCTGCCGCAGCTACGCCTTAGGCGTAGGCCTGAGCGTAGCTTAAGCGTAAAATTCCACTTTCTAACCACTTTTTGCTCCTGTAGGCGTAGGCTTGAGCATAGGCTTCTTCATGAAAATCATTTTTCTCCACAACTGTGCCAAAATGACCATCTTGATTCCACGAGAATTTTTGCTTGAAGTGACGGCTTTGAAAAATACCGTTTTTGCCATCCGGGAGACATTTTACTCACTACGCTCACTTTTGCACTTTACTTGTATTATTCACTACTTCAATGCTTGATTTTGCTTTTGTCGAAGCTTTTAGATGTCGTTGAAACCAAAATGACCTATCTAACACTCAACATGGTTATTGTCTAGAACATGCCATAAATAAACAATACTCAAAAGTGTTCTTACATATAGAAATTATTAGTATATATATAATATTTGTTTTTTTATATGTATATATATATACTTTTTATATAGAATAAACAAAACAAAAATTCAAAAATTCTTTTATTATATATATATATATATATATTTATAATTTTTTTCATTTTGTGAATAGAATAACACCGGAATGTAAATCATTTCCGGTAAAAAGAAAAACATAACAAAAATATAAAAGACACAAGTGAATGTCAAAGATGACACTAAGCTCACACTCGCAAAGTATTAAAAGTGAGTAAATTTTCGAAACTTAAAAATAAAACATTCATAAAAAAAAATCATAAAACATGCCAAAATATTGAAAGCAAATAATCTACCTAATATACAAGTTCGGAATTCCGGTGCCAATATTTACCGTCTTTGGCAAGACAACCCCACAAAAATAAACTATCCAACTCCTTTCCTCTTTGTAACACTTCCCTTGATTGTAGGACAAAATGTAGGAAGTGATTTTATCAGTGTTATCGTTTGTGGATAATTACTAATAAGACTGTCATCGAATAAAAAATTATTCGATGACAGTCATTTGTCATGTTCTAACTTTATCTCATGTGTGGGTAATGTTTCCAACAATTTTGCTTGCAACCTATGAGGTAATGGTCCCTTCACCAACTCATTCATTGTTACTATAACAGAGCATTCATTAGTTTCTTTTTTTTTTCATAATGAGATGGCTCCTTGAGACGTTGGGAAAATGGTAGTCTAGGTTCATATGTTATCTCAATTAGTTCTTGTGATGGGGGGATAGGTTGCTCATACCACTTTTGTAACGTTTCCTCAATCATAACATTTTCCTCTATTTGGTTATCTATTTCATTTCTACTCCTAAAAGTTGTGTCGACCTGAATTATCTCACGTTTAGGTCCATTAGTAGATATTAAGTCACTTATGTGTTGGCCTTTGGGATTAGCTACCATTTGCGTATTGACGTCTAAATTGCTAAAGGTTTCTAATATTTTTCCCTCAAGAATTGATGACCTTAAAGGTGGATTAAGATTAGGATGTATGAATTGAGGTGGACTCGAGATTTGAGAACAATATTGAAAATTTTCCCAATCTTCAAAAGTCCGTAGATTGGTATGGAATTTCTGATTTCGATTCATACCCTTTTGGTAATATGAAAAATTGGGATGATCATTCCAATCTGTATCGTACGTATTAGAACATGAATAATTAACCGGATTAGTAAGGGTAGTATTGAATTCCTTCGGTATTACCTCAGTGTTTTGGTACGCCATTGGAAAATTGTTGTCAATATGGGATGAATCAGAATAAATGGGACAAATTCCTTTAGGGGAAGCGTTAGAGAAATGCATGAATTTGTCAGGCCTTTGGCCCAACTCATCAATTTTTATGGACATGTCATCATATATATCCTCGGACCTCCTAGGGTGATGAAGAATTATCGTAGGTTCTCTAGTTATTGACGTATTTAGATAGGATTCTTCACTCAAATGTTCAAACAACTTCCAAAGTTCATCTACTAGTCTAAGATAAAATGTTCCCCCACATATCAAATCTACTAATCGTTTACAAGACTCGTTGAGCCCTTTATAAAAATTATACACCAAGTTGAGTTTTGGGATATTATGGTGCGGACACTTCCTTAAAATTTCATTCTATCATTCCCACATTTCATGGAATTGTTCACCCATAATCTGTGAAAAAATGAGTATAGTATTCCGCATATTAATAGTTCTACCTATTGGAAAGAATTGACGCAAGAATCCAAGTTGAAGTGATTTCCAACTCATTATGACCTCGGGTTTTAAAGTCTTAAACCACATCTTTGCCTTATATTCTAAAGAGAAAGGGAAAAGGCGTAAGCGCAATCCCTCATTCGTTAATCCATCTATTTTAGTGGTCGAACAAATTTCTAGAAATAAATCAATATATTGATACGGGTTTTCACTATTGTATCCATAAAATTGTGGTAACATGTCAATTAGGTCCAGGTTAATCTCATATTGATCATTCGTAACACCCGATAATTCAATATCAAATGGGGAAGTGTAACTGGAAGGAGTGTAGTAATCTTCGAATGTTATTGGTTGTATTTTATGGTTAGTCATGTCTCCTATCGGTAGATTCTCTCCACTCGAATTATTATTGATTCTTCTTGATAATCATAAAATTGTAGTTTTGAGGTCCTGAATGACATGTTTTGGCATATATTTGTCTGGGCTTACTATTATACAGTAAGTCTTGTTTATTGGCCCTTGTCCACTAAAAAACATGTCCTCTTTTGCTAAAATTGGACTTTCTGACAATTTACACTAAAATTGCAGATTTGTTTTTTTAAAAAAATAATCGAACTTTCCGATTATTTTATTATTTTATAATTGGTACGTTCGGTCAATTTCAGGATCAAATGTTCCAAATGGACTATTAATTGAACGACGTCCAAGCATAAACAATAAACAATATTTAAATAAAACAATAACGTGCAATAAATGAATATTGCAACAATAATATAAATTCAAATAAATAAATAAATATTATTTATTTGTTTTATTATTTGTTTTATTTTTT
This sequence comes from Cornus suecica, assembly GCA_963922005.1. Classification (NCBI taxonomy): domain Eukaryota; kingdom Viridiplantae; phylum Streptophyta; class Magnoliopsida; order Cornales; family Cornaceae; genus Cornus; species Cornus suecica. The sequence continues at coordinate 13,609,198 of OY998240.1, read as the reverse complement.
TATTTAATTAAAAAGAAATGTTTATTTAGTATATAAATACACATATATGTATATATATATATATATATTATACAAATCTGTATATTTTTATTTTTAGGAAAATATTAGATTTTTATTTTTTTTTTCCTATTATGATAATAAGATATATAGGTATGTAAATCTGTAAAAAAAAAAAATTCCTTTTATAAAAGATTATATTTTTATTTTTTTCTGATACTATTGTGATGTGATTGAATGTATCTTTTCTATCTATATTTATTTTTGTATGAATAGAAGTATTCCGATCAATCACAAAGCTAACCGAATGATCGGGATGATTATCGATCGATTAGAGGATTGTGCGAACGATCGCTGATGAAGTCGATCGATCGGGAAGTGGTATCCGTGAGTTTTCTGGAAATTTACAGTTTCGGAAGTAGTTGTTCTGACCTTCAAAGAAAAATATGAAAAATGAAAAATAAACTAAAATTAGTACAATAATTCAATAAACTTCAATACAATAATCTGAAATATTCGTTTGATCCCTGTCAACGACGCCAAAAACTTATAATCGGTTCTAGATGTATGAAAATATAAGTGTTCAAAATAGAAAATTAGCACGATCTAGTTTTACATCTCAGTCCCAAGTACACGAGCAATATATAGTATAGTTAGGTAGAGAGGGTATCGAACCATAGAGATCAGAGTCATATTTCAAACAATTGTAAAGTAGAAAATTAAACTATTTTTTTAACGTTGATTTGATTGGTTGTTTTATAAATTAAAGAAAATAAAATATAAGAATATAATTTTTGTTTTCTGAAACTCAAGATAAACAAGTCTAGGGTGTAATCCAACTCCACCATCAGTCTCATAATATAGCATTTTATTCTTATTATTGCAAGAGGGCGGTACAACTTACATGAATCAGATTAGTAATGCTACAAGCAATTGTCTAATCCCTAAAGAGATGCAATTAAGTTTTAGTGTGACATCATTCATCATGGATTGGTCAAGATCCATTATATGCATCTATACTACAACTACTCGTAAAACATAAAATTAAAAGCATATAGTGGTCATTCGTTCTTCCGACTGAATGTGTGTACCTAATAACTTATCATGTCGTTCAAGAATCATTACGAAGAAACTAATATTTAAACCTTGGATTTCTTGCCCTTAGTAAAAACATGATTGTGTAAGATAAAATCATTGAATCAGTCTCAACTTAAGTAAAGAATTAATAAATAAATCTTTTTAGTTTATTTGTTCTGTCTCACACTACATAATCATCATATAAATGTCATCCAGTTTCCCCTCATTACAATAAAATCAAATAAAAGTCTACATTATTTGACTAGGGTATTGTTGGAAACCCTAGATACCGACTAGCCGCTTATGGAGGGAGGATAGTGCATCGCCGATGAAGCCACCATCTTCACAGTTGGATAGTTTTTGTATGAATGATGATATATTATATTTTTTATCCAATGGATCTTGAATATTTTCTCTTCATGACATCTTCATATATTTATAGACAAAAACCGGTGTAAATAAGGCATGTTCTTTATGTGCACTCCAAGGACTTGTTGGGAGGACCAAGTAACAGCTTTGAAAAGACCAATCTGCCCTCCGATATGCTTGGTTACAAAGTCACCTTTATGTGCACTCCAAGGACTTGTTGGTTACGAATATTGCAGAATATTCGTGCATAGTTCCCAATGTCGGTGTCTGCCAATCGATCAGGAGAGTCCACCGATTGATCGGTGGCTCCTGAAATTTAATATTTATTTATTCCGCATTTTTGTGTTTCAACTTCTTGTACTTTGCTTCTCTGCCTTGTACCTTGCTCTGAACTGAATGCATTTATTCTCCAAGTGTTGTTCCGGATCATGCATAATTGCTAAAAACCCGAAATTAACTCAGATTTGCATTAAGACCCCTGAAACACGCTTAACACACAACTCAAGTATAAATATATGATTAATAAAATAAAGAGAGTAACAAATGGTTAATTAACGCTCAGAATACCAAATATTCTGGTCTCATCATTATACTATTGAAAAAACATATAGAAAAGAGGAAATAGACAATATCCAAAGAGCATGATATTCGAAAAATAAAAACAAATTAAAAACATATATGCAACAATTCAATTTAGTCGATTATTGAGAAGAATAATATATGTTGCAGTTGAACTGAACCGTTCGTGAACATATTCGGGCTCGACTCACTAAAATTAGCGTTCGATTCGGGCTCGTTCGTTGATAAATGAACCGAGCTTGAACACAATGTTTAGGCTGAGCTTGAACATTCCAAAGTTCGGCTCGGCTAGATTGATTTGCAGCCATAGATATGACAGTGATAATCCGTATGAATCCAAACCATTCCTTGTGCAAAATCCACCTCACTTGACAACAAATCTCTCATTTCTAATTATAGAGGAATGAAAATGTAGGGTATCTGAGGTGCATTTGATTGAGCAAATAGTACTAATTAATTCAAGGGTTAATTTCAGTAAACCCCCCTATACTATTCACATTAATTAATTAATCACTCCTGTGTCCACTTTGCCCCCTATACTATTCAATTTTATCAAATTTCCCCCTCACCTCACATTTTGAGTCAAAATGCCTAAACTACCCTCAATAGTATAAGGGGGTTTGTTGATTCAACCATTTAAAAAATTTATTTTTCAAAAATCAATTATATTTTTCACAAAAATTATAAATTCAGAAATATATATATATATATATATATTTTTTTTTCGGATTTTTTTTTTCTTTCAGAGGGAGCATATTATTTTCCAAATTTTGAATTATTTCGGAAAAAAATATATATACTTTTTGCAAAAAAATTATTTTTCGAAAAGAAATCATATTTTGGAACATAATAGAATATATTGTTTGCAAAAAAAATATATTTCGGAAAACATCATATTTTGGAACATAATAGTGTATATTTTTCGCAAAAGATCATATTTTGGAACATAATATATATTTTTCGCAAAAAATATATGTTGCAGGTTTTCGGAAAAAAATGATTTTTTGCAAAAAAAATTTTGAATTTTTTTTTTTCATATGTTGCAGGTTTTCGGAAAAAATATGAAAAAAAATATATATATTGAAATTTTTGTTTTTTCCATATCTTGCACGTTTTTGGAAAAAAAATGATTTTTTGCAAAAAAAATTTTGAATTTTTTTTTTTCATATGTTGTAGGTTTTCGGATAAAAATGATTTTTTGCAAAAAAAAATTTGAAATTTTTTTTTTTTCATATCTTGCAGGTTTTCGGAAAAAAAATGATTTTTTGCAAAAAAAATTTGAAATTTTTTTTTTTCATATGTTGCAGGTTTTCGGAAAAAATGTTATTTTGCAAAAAAAAATTTGAATTTTTTTTTTTTTCATATGTTGCAGGTTTTCGGAAAAAAATGAATTTTTGAAATAAATTTTTTAAATGGTTGAATCAACAAACCCCCTTATACTATTGAGAGTAGTTTAGCCATTTTGACTCAAAATGTGATGTGAGGGGGCAATTTGATGAAATTGAATAGTATATGAGGCAAAGTAAATACAGAAGGGGTTAGTTGATTAATGTGAATAGTATGGGGTTTACTGAAATTAACCCTTAATTCAATAATCACAACTTTTATAAGAAGACAAAAATTAAATTAATTTCCCTAATAACCCTCCAAGTTTGGAATAAATAAGTTCATAATATAGACCAATTATAAGGTTGATTAGTTCATGATTAGGGAAGGGTATTATTGGTAATTGCAGTACAAAACAGAAGAAACGACAAAATGTGGTGTGGTGAGGCCCACCAATCATTCTATCTCCAAGTTCTAAATTCCAAGGGTTACCTCCACGTCACTACCAAACAGACCATCTTTCCCGCCGGATTTTAAAATTCGGATTTCAACGTTCTAAAACCGTTCTTCATATACAAGCCGACAAATTGGTCGCCTTTTTTTTTGTCTGCTTCTTCTTGATTTTATCCTTTAAGATAGAGCTGGTAAAATGAGACACGATACTAATACGACATAAATTAAAAGAGTTAATATTGATCATAAAAGAGTTAAAATTTTATAAGAGTCGACTTAAACACGACACGAGAATATAAGGTTTGACCCAAACACGACACGTTTGACAAGATTATATTTATATTTATTTTTTTATTTTCTCTAATTAGTCATGTGTTGAAATATATCAATAAACTATTATTTAATTGTGTCAAATTCAATTTAATTTTACTAATAATAGATTAAATAGTTCATTTTGTGTTGGATTATGTTAAATTTAATTTAATATATTATAATAAATATACTAAATTGATTACATGGGTTGTGGGTCAACACGAATAATCTGTGGGTTGAGTTAGGGTTGAACATATTTGATACGTATATTAATCAAATATTTTTCGACATGACACAATCTCAACCGACACCAATTAAGAGCCCTACTTGGAAGGCAATTCGGATCGGCTTCAACTCAGCCGTAGTTGCCAAGCCTGATTGAGGATGATTTGGCAGGGACCCTTTGGTTGGTAGGAGAAATATGGCTATTTTGGAAGTTTGGAAACAAATGTAAATGTAACTGTCAGTTTAGTAAATTAATGAGAGATTGCAAATATAATATTAGAAAAATATCATTTTATTTGGGTGTATGAAAATATAAGGATTGTTTGATATGTATTTTCAAAAATAATTTTTTATTTTCTGAAAATTATATAAATTTTTAGTTGATTGAGTTTTCTGAAAATTAATCTCAAAAAACTCTGTCAATTTTCAGAAAATTCTTTTTTTTATTTATTAATAAAAAACAGCTTTCTTGTTCTCGAGAATAATTTTTAGAAATGAATACTAAGTAGACCCATACTATCTCCTCACATACGAAATCATTTTTAAGTACATTCAGAATATTATTGATATTTAGTGTTAAACTTGAAAGAGTTGACCGAGTTAAAACGAGATGAGTCCAAGTGTTTTTATCACATTTGATTTAATTTTTACTGGGTCCAAATAATAAAGTGGAATAACGATGGTGGGCAAATTTTACTCGGTTAATATGGATGTGTTGTTTTGTACGAGCTTCATGAATTAAGACTAACTTAAAATTTTCATTTTCATTTAAAAATATCTCACATAAATGATTAGAAAAATTATTAAGATCAAGACCTCACCTTAATCATATACAACAAAATTGAAAATGTAAAGACTATATATATATTCAATTAAAGTAATTATAACGTTCACAATTAAATCATAAATTTGTCCAAATTAACTTCCTTGGACATCTGTGATACCTAGCCTACACTAGCTAGCTAACATCACATGCTTTGCAAGTACATTTTAGAAAAAATAATCCAATGGTGCACGAATCACTTGGCATGGATAAGTTCAATCATATTCGATCGATCTTTTGCACCCAACTAGAGAATACTGTATATCTAATCAAATTTGTTTTGTTCACATAGAAGATAATTAACTAGGAGTCTTACAAAGAGTTCTCTGATCACAAGCCAAGCCCATGCATATATATATGCATTGTCAAGCCTAGCTGATTTAGTATATATATATATTGCAAGTACGTACGTCATGCATGCAAATGATTGACGGTAACGTTTAATAGCAAAAAAACAAACCAATAATTGAGAAAAAAAAAGTATATACTATAGCATCACTTCTATTGACACTATATATAGTACCATACCGTATTTCACATACAAGAAACAATTTCACCTGCTAGTCCCCATTGAACCACAAACACAAAATAACCCTAATCATGGCCGGATCTGAATCCACGAAAACAACCATAGCCACCACGAACATGGCACAACCCACCAAATCCGCGGTACGCAGATTCGTCGGCGTAAGACAAAGGCCGTCCGGGAGGTGGGTCGCTGAGATCAAGGACTCGTCTCAACGCGTCCGTCTATGGCTCGGGACTTATGACACCCCCGAAGAAGCTGCCCGAGCCTACGACGAAGCTGCCCGAGCCCTCCGCGGCGAAAATGCTCGCACTAATTTCGCGATGGTGAGCCCGGGCTTGTGCCAATCGGGCACTTCCCCATGTAATGGCGGGATAGTGCCCGAATCGGACGCGAGACACGGGCTGAGCTTCTCTTCCTTGAAAGCCAAGCTAAGTAAAAATTTGCAAAACATTATGGCTAGGTCATCGGATAATAAATCATCTAAAAGTAGGGTTAGTGACCACTTCACTTTTGCAAATATATTTCACTTCAAGAGCTATCAATACAATCAAAGTCAAGTTGATATGAAGAATATTGATAAAGTGGTGCAACCTAGCATCATTGTGCCACACGTTGCAGCTGATATTCATCAGCCATCATCTCCATGGGAGAACTCTAGTGTGTCGGATTGTGGGAGCGGGGAGTGGATTGGGTTCCGGCAGCACGGGTTGGACTCGGACGGGTCGGATATAGGGGAGGTTTTTGGAGGGGATCAAGGGTATGCGGATCCGATGGTGGGGTGGATGGATAGTCCGGATCATGCGAGTATCGGTCGCGGTGGCGAGGTTTCGAGGAGTAAGAGGTTTAAGGTTTCTTCTTCTTTTGTGGTTCCTCCAACCTTCAGTGAGTCTCCATATGGAAGTGATGGCTTTAATTAAATCCATGTAACCTGTGTGGCACATGATAAAGCTTCTTCCAAAGGGAAGTGAGAAGCCATGCATAGGAAAAACTAGTTTTGTTTTGAGTGTTAATGAAGTAAATTGTAGTTTTCAAAGCATGTAAATTGAGACAGAAATCTAGTAATAAAGGTTAGTTTGTGACTTTGTGTACTAGTGACATAAATTTGATCTCGATGACTCAGATACGTACTCTGATAATTACTTGACTACCAAAACAGATTAACATGCAATTTTTTCCTAATTAATTACAAGGTAACATTTTTGTTCATTTTGTTATTCAATGAGTTGATTAATAAATGCTATATATAATTAGGTATTACCCAGGTTGGCCTAGGTAAAAAGATCGACCTTGGACTTGATGTTACAAGAACCAGCATGAATATTGGTACAAATAATTCGTTGGGTCCATGATCATGGACATAAACCGAGTCGTACCGATCGCAAAGTCATTTTGCCTAGGTTTGATTTGTGAATTAGTCAAGACCAAAATTCCAGACATCTCGATTATGTAAATAATATATATAGCTAGACATTTTTTTAAGTTTCAACTTAAAAGTATTCAACTTGAAATATATTCAAACAATTAACTAATTAGTATGGATGTATGTAATAATGCATCATTCCAAAAGTAAAAACTGAAGTTAGCTCCATTTCTTCATTAAACTCCTGAAACATGCTTTAACATGCAAACAACATAAAAAGATCAAATAATTGAATGAAAGAACATAACAATAATGAGTTAAGGAGTCAAAATGACTAATATTTGACACCTATCAGTCATGAATTAAGACTTTCCGACAAGAATGAGACAGTTGTTGGCCCCCAGATACCCATGTGAACTAGCTCAAGCTTCTCCACTGTGAAACTTCTGTTGTTGCTCTAGAAACTAACTCTCTTCTGCTTACACTCACAGAAGTCGATGTCAATCGATTTCACTGGTAGTTTTCCCTTTGAGAACATAGTTGAGAGCTCCTTTTCACTCATGTGACCAGGCCTCTGGTGCCACAAGTTGTGATCCTCCTTGCCTCCTGCAATTACAATCATTGTGCTAAAATTGGTAGTTGTGTAGAGCGTATCTTCTTTCTTCCCTCGTGTATAGTCATAGCCCTTCTAGAAATCTTCCATTTATCTTCACTGAAAGTGGTCACATAACCTTCACTCGCCAACTAGTCAACTGAAATCAGGTTCTTCCTTAAGTCTGGAATGTGTCTGACATCCCTCAACTTCCATATCAATCCGTTGAGTCTGATATGTACTTCACCCTTGCCAACAACACTTTAGGGTTGATCATCACCTAGATAAACCTTGCCAAGGTTTTCAGGTGTATAGATCTCGAAGAGCTCTCGACTTGAGGTAGCATGGAATGATGCTCCAGAGCCCAAGACCCAAAATTTTGTCTTGCTCTCCAAAAAGCATATCAATGCATCATATTTTGAAACAAGATTCACTCTAGTCTTGTCATCCGCTACACTGTGCGGGGATCTACACTGGTCTCTATAATGACTAAGTTTGCCATAATTCCAATACTCAATGGAATTTTGAGACCCCTGTCTCGACTTGGAACGACTACGCCTCTGACTTCTGTCTTGTTTTCTACTCAAACCTCTGCCTCTACCTCTGCCTCTGCCGTCGACATTCAATGCTGAGCCACTATTAGAAGAGTCTGACTCACTCTGTCTTCTGATCTCATCTGTGAGTATCATACTCACTACGAAATCATACTGTAACGGTTCTACCCTTGAACAATTACTGATTGCAGCCTTTGTGGCGCCAACTCTCTGGCAATTGGCTTATAAGAAAAATCGCTTTCATTTTGCTAGTGATTGGCATCTCAACTGATTCCAACTGCTCAACAATTTCATTAAGAACATTGATGTGTTCACTGACCTTCCTATTCTCGGACATTTTCAAATTTACTAATCTAGTGATGAGATTACCACATTTGTTCCAGATGGCTGTTTGTACATGCTCGAAAAAGCATCCATGAGAGACTTTGTTATCTTCTTATTCTTGATGTTGAAAGCAACGGACTTTGACAACGTCAGTCTGATCGTACCGAGAGCCTTTCGATCTAGGATTGACCAATCATCTTCTTTCATTGATTCTGGCTTCTTCCCATCTAATGGCAAGAACAAATTCTTCTGGTATAACACATCCTCAATTTGCATATTCCAATAGGCAAAGTTTGCACCATCAAACTTCTCGATCATTGCTGTTTTTTCTTTACCCATAGCTCCCACTGAGCCTATTCGATGTGTTCAGAGTCAAATTACGCAAAACCAATCACACGATTGCGTCTGGGGCGATCCACAACCTTAAAAATGCCTCTACCGATGTGACACTGACGTGGCACTGCTGAAGTGGTCGAGTACTCGGTAAACACTTCATCGAGTACTCGGTAGTTCTTCATCGAGTACTCAATATGACTTCGTCGAGTACTCGGTGAAGACTTTACTCGTCTTTCTCAGGGAACACGTGGCCAGACTGGTTTTGTCGATAGTCACTTGCGACGGCGCGTGGATCCTCCGATGGTGACGCATTTTTCGTCTTGACAAGACAAAGCTTCTCGTATGGCTAGTTTCTGATTTCGAACAACTTTGATCTTTGAATCTAGACCAGAACGTACGGGCTTCTTCTTTGCTTCAACCTGAAGCTTTGATACCACTTTTTAGGGTTTTTACACCCGCCTAAGAACAAAAACTAGGGTTTGTTAACCCTATTAGCAAAGCCACTAACACCTGCAAATCAAAAAATGCATACAAAACACACACTAAACACAAATGACACAAACATATATAGTGGTTCGTCCAAAACAAGCCTACGTCCATTGAGAGCACTGTTTCACTATAATCAATTAGAGGATTACAAGGGGTTGATCAGTAGATCAAACACACGTACACACATACTGTATACTCACGCCTGTATCGCTCACCCTCACCGGTGTTTCACTCACACCAAGAAATACCACTTTGTATCTCTTCTTCTCTCTCTATATTTGTATCTCACAAATCTCACTTTTTGTGCTAGATCACACAACGATCTTTTGTTTGTGTCACACACATAACCACACCACAATACAATAGGAATAACCCATGTATATATATAGGAGAGGTAAACTTGATGGACAAGTCAATAGGATTAACTTCCCAATTACAATAGGAGTCATTAAAAGTCTTCCCATAAATTTCCCGCATCTGGGTCACTGAGTACTCGGTAAAGATCCCACCGAGTACTTGGTGCTTACGTAAGTCTGCACAAATGCGCGAAAATACTCTACCACTTTTTTCACTTTTGTGCAAGTGCGCCCGTGTTCGCACTTTTACCAAGTACTCAGTAAAGAACCCACCAAGTACTCGGTGGTTCAACATGCAGACTTCGTATTTCTCCAATTTCTCTTCTCGAAACTTCGAGGAAAGGAGTCACCACTAACATTAACTACCCAACTGTTCTAAAAGCTTAAGTTGTTAGAAATGGTGTAACTTAAATATTTTATATCCTTCAATACGCCCCCCACGTGTGGCCTTCAAGTCCAACACATGGAACAACAATTTCAACAAAGGGTGGCGGTGAGGTTTGAACACAAGACCTTTAGCTCTGATACAATGTTAACTACCCAACTGTTCTAAAATCTCAAGTTGTTAGAGAGTGTATTTTAGTATACACCCTCTCATACCCCCTCTCACGTGTGGCCTTCTTTGAGTCCAACACGTGAAAAATACAATAATTTTTCAACAAAGGGTGTGGCCTTCTTTGGGTCGAACACGTGAAAAACACAATAATTTTTCAACAAAGGGTGGCGATGAGGTTTGAACACGAGACATTTGACTTTGATACCATGTTAACAACCAACTACTCTAAAAGCTTAAGCTGTTAGAGAGGGTGTAACTTAAATATTTTATATCCTTCAACACACGGTAGAGTAAAATTTAAAATATAAAAAGTGCCGGTAATTTGGTGGGACACTTATGGAAGTTCAACACCCCTAATATAATATTTGGCTTTGAAGATACCTGACATCCTTATTCCTCTTCATCTTGTGAGATGAATTGGAGTACCTATTCATTTGATCCACTATTTAAAGATGAACAAGATACCACAAAGATCAAATATTTGATATTTGTACATTACAATATTTATCTTCTATCAGGAAACTTTCTATAACATAATAAGAGAGACTAAGATGTGAGATGTTGGGGGGTGCATTTGTTTTCTTGGATGGTAGTGAAATACCTGAGATTACAAATATCTCACTTGATGAATAAGAGTTGTAAACCATAGTATTTACCGATGGTAATGGAATCGATGAAAAGTTCATGGAAGATCCAACTCAATGAAGAAGTTATAAATTTCCTTTTATTGTGTTTTAAACTCACTTGAGAAAGATAGAAATATTATAGATTTTTTATTTTAATCTTGTGTCTTTTATGTCATCAAATAGAAAATATGAAATTATAAATTTTTATTGTTAAAAACTTGTTTTGTTATCAAGGAGAAAGAACTAACAAGTTATAAATTTCAACTTTTGATTTTTGTGTATGGAATGAAGAATATTGAACATGTTAGACACTTCCATTTAACATATGTAAAAAAATTAAGGCATTTTTTGTAGACGTGTCTCAGACATGTCGTGTCTTATATTTTTTAAACTTGTCGTGTCGTTGTGTTCGTATCGTGTTGTATCTGTGTCTCGTGTTCGTGTTTCATAGCTTCCCGATTTGACCTCTGTCACCACCTTTTTTTTGTTTTTGTTTTTTAGATTATTCAAGAAGTACAATCTCCAAAAGGATACTTATTCTTTCAATGAGCCTTGGACGGTCCCACTGAATCAATGGAATATATATTTATACATATATTGTAAGAATATTTATTTATGTAATGACATTATTATGATAAAAAATCACGTTGAGAGTTGAGTGTTTTGGATCGGGTTGTTAAAACGTTGTATGGTAAGGGGTTTATATGTCAAAGGGTTAATTTCAGTAAACCCCCCTATACTATCCAGATTAATAAACTAACCCTTACTCTGTCAACTTTGTCCCCTATACTATCCAATTTCATCACTATGCCCCATCACCTCTCAAAATGTCAAACTACCCTCAATAGTATAAGGGGGTTTACTGAAATAGATATATTTCTGAATTTATAATTTCCAGATTTTCCGAAAATTCCGAAAATATTACAAATATATTATAATTTCCGAAAATTCATAAATATCAAAATATGAATTATTTCCGAAAATATAATATATATTCAAATTTTTTTTTTTTGAGAAATATGAATTATTTTCGAAAATAATTCATATTTTGATATTTATGAATTTTAGAAAATTATAATATATTTTTCATATTTTCGGAAAATATGGAAATTATAATATGAAAATATTTTTCGAATATAATATAAATTCAGAAATATATATATATTTTGCTAAAAAAATATTTTTCGGAGGGAGCATATTATTTTCCAAAATATGAATTATTTCGGAAAAAATAATATATACTTTTTGCAAAAACATTATTTTTCGGAAAAAGATCATATTTTGGAACATAATAGTATATATTTTTTGCAAAAAAAATATTTTTCGGAAAAGAACATATTTTGAAACATAATAGTATATATTTTTTGCAAAAAAAAAAATTTCGGAATAAAATTCATATTTTTGAACATAATATATACTTTTTCAGAAAAAATTCATATTTTGGAACATAATATATACTTTTTACCAAAAAAATTATATATTACACAAAATATTTTTTTTGCGAAAATGTATATATTATGTTCCAAAATATGAATTTTTTCCGAAAAATAATTATTTTGCGAAAAGTATATATTATGTTCCAAAATATGAATTTTTTTTGCGAAAAATATATATATGTTCCAAAATATCATCTTTTTTGGAAAATATTTTTTTTGCGAAAAATATACACTATTATGTTCCAAAATATGATCTTTTCCGAAAAATATGATTTTTCGGATAAAAAATAATATTTTGAAACATAAAATATATTTTTCGAAAAAAGATCATATTTTGGAACATAATAGTGTATATTTTTCACAAAAAATTATTTTTCAAAAAAGATGATATTTTGGAACATATATATATTTTTCGCAAAAAAATTCATATTTTGGAACATAATATATACATTTTCGCAAAAAAAAAATATTTTGTGTAATATATAATTTTTTTGGTAAAAAGTACATATTATCTTCCAAAATATGAATTTTTTCTAAAAAAGTATATATTATGTTCAAAAATATGAATTTTATTCCGAAAATTTTTTTTTGCAAAAAATATATACTATTATGTTTCAATATATGTTCTTTTCCGAAAAATATTTTTTTTGCAAAAAATATATACTATTATGTTCCAAAATATGATCTTTTTCCGAAAAATAATTTTTTTGCAAAAAGTATTCATTATTTTTTCCGAAATAATATGCTCCCTCCGAAAAATATTTTTTTGGCAAAATATATATATATATTTCTGAATTTATATTATATTCGAAAAATATTTTCATATTATAATTTCCATATTTTCCGAAAATTTCGAAAATATGAAAAATATATTATAATTTCAAAAATTGAATATATATTATATTTTCGGAAATAATTCATATTTTGATATTTATGAATTTTCGGAAATTATAATATATTTTTAATATTTTCGGAATTTTCGGAAAATCTGGAAATTATAAATTCAGAAATATATCTATTTCAGTAAAGCCCCTTATACTATTGAGGGTAGTTTAGGCATTTTGAGAGGTGAGGGGGCATAGTAATGAAATTGGATAGTATATGGGGCAAAATGGACAGAGTAGGTGTAACACCCCGTGTTATTTTCCTTTTTTTCCTGAAATTATTTATAATTTTAATTTCAGTAATGACGTCACTTGTTCATGACGTATTATTTATTCTTGGTATTTGATACCTGTAAATTTTTTGCGTTTAGTTTTAAAGTCGACTGGACGACATTACGCGAAACTTTATTCTCGACTACGCGGTTTCGATTCGACGTTTAATGATTAGTGTTTCGATTGAATGACGACGCGTTTTAATTGGATCGGGCGTTTAGTGTCCCGACGTTTGGGTTTCTACCCCGGTGTATTTAATTGGGCGTCCCGTTATTAATTCAGGTTTGTGAGATTACATTTTGGTGCTCCCGGTATTTATTGGAATTTATTGTATATATATATTTAATTATATATATATATATAGTTTTGGGGTTAAAATGGTGAATTGGCAAGATATGAGGGTTACTTTTGTAATTAGGGGAGACTAACTAGTCACTTGTGTAATTAGTAGAAGTATGTATATCAGATGTATACGAATGTATGTATCTTCTCTTCACGCGCAATAGACGACCTAGCCTTCTTCTCCACGGCTGGCGCCTAATCCTTCTCTTCTCTTCATGCACGACTGGAGTAGCAGCCCTCCTTCTCCATTTTCGCCGGTCATGGCGAGAGAGAGAACCGGAGGGAGAGAGCAGTCGGTGGACGCGGCTGGTGGTCGCCATGGCTGATGCGGCGAGAGGCGGCGGCTGGAGCAGGGTTGGGTGGCGACGCAGTGGTGGTCTGGTGGTGTCGCATAGGGGCGGCGACGTGCAGGGGCGATGCCGGTGGTCGCGCACTGTAGCAGTTCGCACGACAGGGCCATTTCGGCCAGGAACTTCGCGGAATTGTTCGGTCGACTTCCCGACCTCGTTTTGGGCTGATTTTCGGAGGGTAGCTTCGCCTATATGTCAGGTATGACGTGTAATTTTTCGTTGAACGGTTTGTTGGGAAATTCGATTTGAAGTTTCGAATTTTCGTTTGGGCTATTTTGAGATTTAGCCAAATTAATTAACCTATTGTTAATAGGCTTTGTATATATCGTATAGGTTGTCGAGCCGGACATTTCGATATATTCGAAATAATTTTAGGACGTCTTTGGTCGGCGGGCTCTATAATCGGGCGCCGACACTGTTTACGGTGGGCCCGAAACGGCTGTTCTGTAAGCGTATTTCAGGTGGAAAATTATATTTCTCACTCCGCATTATTGAAGTAGTTTAGGGGTGTAAAACCCTTATTTAATTTAATATAGATATTTTAAATCGTTAATTTAAATATCTATAATTCGTTTAGAATCGGAATTTGGACTTAGGAATTAATTTAAGAAAATTAATTAAATTATTCCTACGAGATTAGATATATTCCTAATTGAATTGAATAGGAATAGACGACTTAGAAATTCCCTTGAGAATTAAATGAGCTAGAAGAATTTGTAAACGTTGGACGTGAGAGACTTAGACGCTATTTTATGTCCCTTTTTATTACGTGGATTATCTGCTTAAATTATTTTTAAAATGCATGTTAATTGAAAATTGAAAATATTTTCTAAGGAATTAAAGAAAATATATTTTGAAAACATGAAATGTATATGAAACTGTTTTCATATGATTTAATTGTCTTATTGTATGTTAAAGCATGAAAAGAGATTTTGAGACTTATATTACCATGTGGGTATTTTTATAAATATGATGTATTACATATTTATGATTGAGATATGATTTGATTGTACACCATGTCGTGTGAGCATATGGGTGCTGGTGCATGTAGTGCACGGTTTCACCAGTGACAGAGAGAGTTTATTTGGTGTGGTCTACTTCCCTTGTGCGTGGGGCACGAGTAGACGTTTGTGTCGAATCATCACAACAACTGGCCAGGAGGTATCACGCCTACGGAACTAAAAAGCCGACAAATGTGAGTTAGGAGTCCAGGTAGAGGCTCATGTTCTTGACTTTATGGTAGTCATGGCGTACGGAGTTGCAAGCTGGGCTCTCGTACAACCGCCTTCCCTGTTGAAGTGATAGAGAGAAAAATCACTTGGGAAGGGTCGGTGTGGTAACTCTACACTACTTGATGAGCTTGTATCCTCATAAGTATGTGGACATGGTCTGTATCCGTTACCCTTGGGAAGGGTGTGTTGTGTGTGAGTATCACGGGGAGTGTTAAGTCACATTACACTGCACACTGTTTATGTGATCTCATTTGACATGTATATGTGTTATATTACATGTGATGTTGGAGCATGCTAGTTATGAATATTGCGAATTAAATTCATATTTTATAAATGCTCAGATGAAAATGAATAATGTGAAACAAGACTTTAAATGTGGTAATTATTAATAAGTATAAATGAAACGAATATATTTATACTTGTGGTTGTATACCTTAGTACCCTTGGGGGAGGTTATGCGTGTTGGCATAGTGATTCATGTGGCTAGCGGAGGCTAGTGGTGGACCGTAGGCTTGACTTGAGTTGAGGCCTTAGAGATTGTGGTTAGCAGCCTTGTGATTGTGGTTAGTAACCCTGTGATTGTGGTTGGTAGTTTGGTGATCGTGGTTAGTTGTGTGAACTCTTTTGAAGATTTGAGGTTAGGGATGATTTTTGTGTCAATTGATAATTGAGGCCTTAGAGAAGGCGAGTGATGAGTTGTGTGAGATTTGATTGATGAGAAGAGGTTATGATTAGGGATTCATTAAGTACTCGAGGTACTGTAGTCTGACAGTCTTGATTCTTATGCTTAGTCCCTTCCCTTAAGCATTCCTTGTACTGTGTTTTGTACGCTAGTACGTAGTCGTTGACTTCTATGTCACTCCTTGAGTTGTCGGTTACGGCGTGGTGCCGAACCTCTTCCATGTGTTGTCATTTGATTTGGTGGAGTTGGAAACGGATGGTTGTCTTCCGTGAGTCCAACGTGTTGTTCTTCCTTTACTGTCCTTTTGGGCATTATAGGAATCCGTGGATTTGTTCATTCTTATGTGGCTGTCATTTCGAAAACGGTGTTTTCTAAACCTTGAAACAAACTCTTTATATTTAAAAGGAAAAACCCGTTTTCGCCTACCCCGTAAAATGAAAAGTTTTAATACTTATAAACTGATCTTAGGATCTTTTTTGGAAAAGATTTTCAACTTTTAAAAGCCGGTGATGGCAACTGACGGAGACCGGGGGCAAGACGGTCATTTTTACTATATGGTTTCTTAAAGAAAAACTATTTTATTACTTTTCTTGGGATTCTGAGATTTCGAGACTTCTTTCTCGATATCTCATCCTGTAGAGTTTTGAAAGGTGTTTCATTGTTTCACCTTTGCTTCCTATCATTTC
This sequence comes from Cornus suecica, assembly GCA_963922005.1. Lineage (NCBI taxonomy): Eukaryota > Viridiplantae > Streptophyta > Magnoliopsida > Cornales > Cornaceae > Cornus > Cornus suecica. The sequence goes on along the minus strand of OY998240.1, from coordinate 13,592,430 downwards.
TAAGTCTCGGGTATGAGGCTTGGTGTTGTTCAGTGCACACATATAGTGTTGCCCTTCCTTTCTTCTTGGTTTTTTGACGTCACCACTTAGGTGATTCGAGTTGTTCCACATGTTGTGGGCATGGATACCGAGTGGATTGGGTTCCTTGTCCGGGTGTTCTCACTAAACACTTGTGGTGTTTTAACCTTGACATTGTTGTCTCGGTTATCTGTTGATTTAGCGTTAGGACTTTTTTCCCCTCGCTTTGGTTTCCTTGTTCGGGTGTTTTCACTAAACACTTGTGGTGTTCTTTAACCTTGACATTGTTGTCTCGGTTATCTGTTGGTTTAGCATGGGGAAGTCTTTTCCTTCGCCTTGCTTTGGTGACCCTGAGGTGGTCGTTCTTGTGAGTTGAGTTCGTGTACTCTTAGTGATTTGATTGGGTGGTTTTCCTCGCCTAAGGTGAGAGTGTTAGTGATGTGATTGACCCTATTGATGATAATATCATGAGGTCGATATGATTTATGGTATGGTGATATGATTGAGGTGATCTAGCCTTTGAGAGGTAGATTTTCCTTAGGAATGGGATGAGGTTTGTTATATATATATATATATATTGTACATTTACAATATATATATATATATATATATATGGATGACGGTTGTGTTAGTACGCAAGGACGTGAGTACTTTTCCTCCTGTGTTATCGGGGAGTGAGTTATGAGTATTCCTTGGTACTAGTGATGGATTTTGATCCCTGTGGATATTAGAGGTGAGTGTGTTTCCCCTCTATTTAGATTTCTGGTTAGCGTCGTGAGTGCTTGAGAACTTGTTAGATTTGACCTGGGTGTCGTGTACTTAGTGTACGTTGGTGAGAGTAGTGTAGACTACCGGTATGAGTACTTAGAGTACGAGTCTTAGTCGTACCTTGTAGAATCTTGTTGTGTATTTATACTTATATATATATACGTGTATATATATATATATCCCCGTTATATACTTATGTACGGTAGTATATGAGCGTGCCTTGAGTTTTGCGTGGATGGGATTAGTTGGGCTATATATATATCTTGCTAGATAGTTTAGCATTACCTAAACTGTCAGAGGATGTGGTAGTTAGAGTATCTTTTCCCACTGAGCTTATTTGCTCACAGGGGAATTTCATTCGCCCCCTGGTATTCCACGCCAGGTTGCAGGAAATATACGGCTATGAGCAGGATGCAGTGCAACGACAACTTTCTTTTGTTTCCTTGTTACAGGTTTTGGAGTTGCGTTGGGTGATGCGGTTACGGTTGCAACACGACTGGGATTGGGGACGATAGGTATCCACTTTCAGTTTCTCTACCCATTGTTATGGGATTGTTATGTATTTTTTTTTGGGAGCCAGTCTGTTGGCATATCCCTGTTGATGTATTCTTTAGTTCATGTATTTATTCTTTCTGATGGTTATTGTATCTATTCTGCACAGCTAGGTGCTTTACTGTATCTTATTCGAGTATTTGTGGCTCTGTTGATTATTAGAGGGTTTAGAGGGGTTTTGGTTTCTTTCCATTATCTCGGCCCTAGTAGGATTGATGAATGTGGGGCTTGGAAGCCATTGTGATTATTGAATTGCTATTGGCAGGTTCTTGTGTTGTGGTTGTTGTCCGGATGTTCCATTTACAAACGGAATTCTGCCGGATTTTCGTTAGATTCCGCTGCTTTGTTTATTATCCATTTGGGTATTAAATATACCATTTCTACCATTAACCCATATGTTTTCTTGGTTAATGATGTCTTAGTTGGTCATTTGTATTAAGGATCACATCCTGGATTCCTCGGATGTCCCTGTTCGGGAGTCTTAGGAATTTAGGAGCGTGTCAGTTGGTATTGGAGGATGCTAGTGAGTTTCTAGCATTCTACTTGACATGGAGTATATTTTTATTGTTATTCCATGTGTCTCTTTGTTGTTGTTGACTCTAGTAGTCGCTTGACTAGCGTCATCCCTTGGAGATTCGCTGATTCTCTAGATTTGAGTTTCGGGAATCTTAGGGGAGTGACAGCGTGGTATCAGATCATTTTACCCTTTCGTGGGTATTTGATGATTGAATTTCGTTGGTTCTCATTTCTTTTTACTTCCGCAATCACTCCCTTAGCTCTTAGGCTTGGGTTTCGGAGTCCTAGGAATTTGGGGCGTGACAGTAGGGGTTAGTTGATTAATCTGGATAGTATAAGGGGGTTTACTGAAATTAATCATATGTCAAATAAAGTATAAAGAGTTGAAGATATAGTGGTGAATATACAGTAGTGGAACAACGGTTTGAAGGAAGAGGAAACGTGACAAAGTTATATTTTTATATATTTTCGCAATTTTGTTCCACCGAGTACTCGGTGAGGATATTACCGAGTACTCGGTAAAGTGCGAACTTACGGTCGTTTACGCAAAAGTGTTGAAAACCTCCAGAACGTTTGGCGAACTTGCACACACTTGCGCACGCATACAAGTTCACCGTGTACTCGGTAGAACAGTCACCGAGTACTCAGTAAGTGGCTACGCATATTGATTTTTGGAAAGCATTATTTATCTATACAATCATATCCTAACAACTTTGGGACATGATTAGATGTTATTATCAGTATATTAAACTATGATTGATATATTAGTATATATTTGGAAAATTTAAATGGTAGAAATACGAATCCTGATTGGAAAATGATTCTTACCATTAATTGAAAACTCTTCTCTATATATATGAGTTAAATCTAAGAGAAGGGGGTGGTTTTTAAGAGATCTCTGCAGTTCTTCTACAGATTCATATTCTTCTACAGAGATATTTAGAGAGAGAAAATTATTGAGTGATTATATATTTTCTAGTTCTCTCTTGGTTTGAGTTTTTCCAATTATGCTTCTACACCGAAGATCGTTATGCACAAATGAATGATCTAGTTATTGAAATATCATCACACCACCTTGATCAAAGCAGGAGGCTTCATAATTTTTTGATCCGTTGAAAAGCGGAGCCGTCAAAGTACGGAGATCAGAGCGAGAGCTTCATAGAGCGCGAGTGATTCAAGACTTTCAGACGTCGAGTGGAGAAAGGCAGATCAGGAGTGATTTGTAAGTCTAAAACTTCATAGAGTCTTGTACTTCTTGATTTATAGTGCATCGATACCTGAACGTATCCGTGATTTTTTACTTGGAGTCTTTCCAAGGTTTTTCCACGTAAAAATATTAGTGTCGTCTCTGATTTATTTTTTGCACTTATATTTATTATTGGTGATTTATATTGTGATAGAATTGAATTAAAATTGACTATTCCTCAATTAAAATTTTAATTTATTAATTAATTCATAAAAAACTTATTCACCCCCCCTTTAGGCTTATTTCACCATCTTCTAAATAATTTCATATATGTATCTAACTAACAATACAAAAGTTAAAAGCTCTCCCAGAAGTTGCAAAATAAAAGTTAAAAGTTTCATGACGAGGGTCATTTGACCAATGGTATAACCTCTCCTTTCAATAGAGAAGGTTAGGGGTACAGTATTTTTGAAGATAAAATGGATGTGTGTGAAAAATAAAAATAAACATTTACCTTTCAAAAAAAAATAAAAATTTATTATACTAGGATGTTTTCTGTCTTATTATTTTTATTATTTATATATATATATATATATATATTTAAAACAACTTTTTTTTTTTCTATTTGTCAATGAAAAGAAATTATAGTTGCATTTTACATAAACTCTCCTACTTTCATATTTTGATCAAAACTACCTGAGATGCAATATTATCTCCTGCACGATTAAAATCTTTCACATATCCCCCATTCTGTCTCCAACCGTCAAGTCCTTTAATCGTGCTGTAAATTTACTAAATTAACCCTGACATAAAAAATAATTTTAAAAATTGAAAAATCAACATTTTGCTGCAATGACAATATCACAGTGCCGTTAAGAGACTTGTAGCAAAAAGTTGATTTTTTATTTTTTATGTCAATGTTAATTTGGTAAATCTATAGTGACGTTAAGAGACTTGACAGTTTTGGAGAAAAAAAAGGGGATTTGTGAAAGATTTTCATGGTGCGGGATAATATAACACATTCGGGGTATTTGATCAAAATCTAAAAGTAAATGGATATATAAATAGCTCTCTTAACAGAAATTATAAAAATAATGAAATATATAGAAACAGAAAGGGAGGGATAAAAAGTTTGGGTGGGCTCCCAAGTAATTTCAATTCTGAAATTATGTACTCCAAAGTTTCAACGTTGATGCGGCAATGACATCACTTGACGACGGGTCATTTGATTTGAGATAGTGTCATTGCTTTTTCACACCAAGCCCAAAAAAAAATAGTATAGCAATAAGTAGGGTGTAATCACTATCAATTTGACATTTGTTGTGACTCGGTTTCAAAATTTTAATTTTTAGAACAAACGTAAATAACTATAATATTTATTTATTTTCAAATACGCAACCGATACAACTAAGTAATATATCAAACGATGGAAAAAATCTCAAAGAAAGGGAATCCACCACCCGGGATTATATAAATAAATATTATATATTTTTAATGTAAATTCTCCTACAAAAACCAATTATTTTACCAGTTCAATTACAACTTGAAAAGATAAAGAAAAATATGGTATAAAATAAACACGTCGTTATGTAAATGAGTTAATCTAGCGATATTTTATCAATTACATCTTATTAAATACAAATATAAATAATGGTAGGCATATTCCCCTTATTATCATTAGTTGGCAATTAGGAAGAATTTTTTCTTCTATGTTTAGCTTCTAATCTCTATTCAAAAGTTTTTGTCATTGATATTTGTAAGAAAATACTTTCTGAAAGAAGAATTATGCAATATAAATATAATAAATTTACTGCTTTTTCACCCATGGTGTTTCATAGAACACATTAAAAAAAGTAATTTTTCATTAACTACGAGAAAGATTACAAAAAATATAGTACAGTCACAATTGCACATTACAATCTTTGTCTTGCAAGTTGCAACCGCTACCTTAGCCTCTCCAAAAAACATACCTCCTTTCAAGCTCTAGTCCATCTATATATATATATATATATGTATGTATGTATATATATACACACGCTATTACATGACCTAATTGACTAATTTACATTTGATTTATCGGAAACGGATCCTTTACATTCGAGACATCTCTCCGCTGAAAATATATGTGGATGATGGAGTGCCACGTGGACATCAACTTACTCTCTTTCATTTTGTAAAAATGGATTAATACCATTTATTTTAGGATAAATTACACTTTCACCATCAAAATTACACCCGCACCCCCTCTCATTTCGTTAATTATAATTTTACTCCCTGAAACCGCGACCGGATATGTGAAATTACTCTTATACCCCTTTTTTATATTTATTTTAAATAATCAAATATTTTTTATGTTAAATTACATATTTACCCTTCCATCATCTTCTTCATCTCACCCCTACTCTCTCCTAAAACCCCTCAAATCAAACTCTAACCGTAAAATGAACTACCAATTATCAAACCTCAATTCCTACCCATACTCAATTAATTGTCCATTTTCAATGACAGAAAAATCAAAACAAAATGACATATATATCTATATATATCTCTATCTCTATATATGTCTATCTATATATATACGCACATATATATACAAGCACATATATATACATATATAATTATATATATATCTATATATATACGCACATATATCTTTATCTTTATATATATCTATCTATATATATATACGCACATATATATCTAAATGGGTGTGTTAATTTTTTGATATTTTTGGTCTAAATCATGCTTCTTATAGGAAGTGTTTGTTGATCTTGGACCTAATTTATGCTTCTATGAATATAGATTGAATTTGCCCAATACCCAATACTCAATTTCTTCATACATATACATCTCTATATTTATGCATATATACATATATATATAAGTGATGAGGGTAGTTTAGGCATTTCATATCATTTTGGATGGGCAAACAAGTCTTTACACACATATAAGGGTAATTTGGTCATTTCGCATCTCAGATTTTGGTTGACCTGGTTTGACCTCGCAGGAGAATGAGTTGAGGGGGTGAAAATGAAACAAATAAAAGATAAAATTGTAATTAGCGAAACGAGAGAGGGTACGGGTGTAATTTATACTAACAATAAAAAATAAAAGTGTAATTTATCCTTTATTTTATACTTTAATAATTCCCTCTTTCGAGTTGATTGAACTACATAGCAACAACAAAAATAGTGCATTAAATGATTAAAAGGATGGCAATTGTGCCAATAAAGTTTTTTGAATAGCTTGTAGCCTAATGGTAAGACCTACTTTGAGTGTGTGGGAGTTTAGGAGATTGAGTAATATGGAACTCGTGTGGGTGTGTCACCAGTGTGTGAGTAAAATAAAAATAAAAATAAAAAAAAGAAAAGATTTTAAAAAATTATCAAACCCCACGAGTAACTATTCTTGTTTGTTATAATGCTCAGACTAATGTGTACATGAAATTTAACGCTTCTTGACACAAAATCTAGTGTCTTTTTCAACTGGACCAACTTATTTGGGTTATAAATTATTTTTTATAATATGAAGGATTAATTTTATTTACACCATTTCAGGTATGTCCTAAGTTCAATCACATTCTCTTATATTTGAGTATCTTCAATAACACCCTTTGTGATTTGAGATTCTCATTATTTACACCCCTGATCACTTTTGGGACTAAAATGCCCTTACCCAAATACCCACTATCCATATTCCCAAACACCCACTATGTCTATTCCTAAAAATATTCATATTCCCAAACACTCATTATCCTTATTCCTAAAAATATATATATAATTCGAAATATATATATATATATATATATATATATATATATAATTCAAAAGTAATATATAAAATTCGAAAAATATATATATAATTCAAAAATAATATATAAAATTCGAAAAATATATACAACTCGAAAAAAATATTTAAAATTCGAAAATATATATATAAAATTCGAAAACTATATAAAATTCAAAAACAATATATAAAATTCGAAAAAAATATATAAAATTCAAAAATAATATATAAAATTCAAAATATATATATAAAATTTGAAATATATATATAAAATTCATAAATAATATATAAAATTCGAAAACAATATATAAAATTCGAAATATATATATATATATAATTGTTTTCGAAAAAATAAATGGTGAGGGTTTACAATACGCAATATAGAAAGGAAGTGTGAGGCTACAACACTTAAGTTCCAACCAATGGTGTCAAGTGCACATATAAACCGTGGAGGCTTTGATTATTTGAAGGCAAATGATGCAGTTGTCCCTCAACTACCTTTATTTTAGTACAACACCAAGCAAGCACATAAAATATATTGGCAATCTAAGCAGTCTAGATTGAACTTCTCAAGTGGCACCATCATGTGCTTCCCCATGATGGTTTAGAAAAATAAAATAAATAAAAAATTGTTCGAATTATATATATATATTTGAATTTTATATATTATTTTTGATTTTTTTTTTTTGAGTTGTATATATTTTTTGATTTTATATATTATTTTTGAATTATATATATATATTGAATTTTATATATTATTTTCAAATTTTATATATATATATATATATATTTCGAATTTTATATATTATTTTCAAATTTTATATATATATATATTTCGAATTTTATATATATTTTTAGGAATATGGATAGTGGGTGTTTGGGAATAGGGATATTTTTAAGAATAAGGATAGTGAGTGTTTGGGAATAGGGATAATGGGTGTTTGAGTAAGGGCATTTTAGTCCCAAAAGTGATCAGAGGTGTAAATGATGAGAATCTCAAATCACAAAAAGTATTATTAAAGATATTAAAATATGAGAAAGTGTGATTAAAATTAAAATATATATGAGGTAATGTAAATGAAATTAACCTTTAAATTAAATTCTCTTTCCTCTCATCCATAAAGTTGATGGGCGGATGTTCCTTTCTATTTGAACTTTGTGCTATTTTGAATCACTGATGTATCGCTTTACTAACGTGCCATGTAGGTAATAGTGGAGAGAAGAAGCGGAGAGGATCCCTATCCCAATTTATTCTTAGTTTCAAATCCAACCTTGAATTGTGGGATGGATTCAACAACCAATCTTCCGCCAACATACCAATCTTTGTTTCTTCTTTTTCAACTAACTTTACTCCATTCAATCTGTGTCAACCAATTTGTATGTTTCGTGTCACCTATCTTTAGGGTTGTAAATGAGCCGAGTTTCGAAGTGTCCGGGTTCGGCTCCTTCACAGGTGACCTCGAGCTTGGTTTGAGCTCGATCAAACCGTGAGAAAAGTTTGAACTCGGCTCACTCATTGTTCGAGCTCGAGCCGGCTAGACAAGCTGCTTATTTGCTCATGGGTCGATCGAGCTCAAGCCGACTCAACAAGCTCCGCTTTTTTTTTTATCCTAAACATCTGGTAAGAAGAACAATCATTGTAGCCGAATTCAAGATGGTCAATTCCACCAAAGCTGACTCGAATGGAGGAAGAACCTCGATTTTGCTTCGCCTCGACGGTTGCGATTGCGGTGCCGATGATGATTGCTATGGTGGCGGTGGTTGTTGTTGAAGCCATGAGAGATCACATACATACATGGTAGCGTTGACAATTGTGGTATGAAGAAAGGGGGAGAATATGAATCACAGATATATATATCTCAAAGGTCATGCTCGATTTACCGTTGATCAGCTCACATGGTCGGTTAAAATAATGATTTAATAATGGAACCTTAGAATGACATAGTTTTACCTATCACAAACGCACGAATCGTATTGTAATATAGTATGATTTGAGAAATGGAATGTCAATGCCACATAAACTTAGATTCACTCACTTTAGTATGCTAGTACCGTTGAATTATAGTTTTAATATGGTTTGATTGTATTATACTTTAACTAAATTAATCTAAACTAATCCAAGTAATTTAATATTTTGGTTGAATTCAAGAGAGATAAATGGTCTGATTACAAACAGTTTTTGTTTCCTGTTTTTGTTTATTATGATTTTGATTTCTGTAGGAGAAATAAAAATTAAAATCATGTTTACTAATTATTGATTATTTTCATAAACAAAAACAAAAAAAAAAAACAGAAAGAATCTTTATTAAAAATATGTTTAACAAAATCATTAACAAAAGAATTAGAAATTTTCTTTTTCAAAAATATTAAAATTATTTTGAAAAAAAAATTAAGCATTTTTTTCAATTGTTTATATTTATTTTTTATTTTTATTTACTTATCATTTAATTAATTAATTATTATATATTTATATTTTTATTTATTATTTATTATATTATATTTTTTATTAATTAATTTTTTTATTTATTATCTATTCATTTTATTTTATTTCCTGCAGACTTTCCTACACTCAACATATGATTAAGCTTAAGAGTTCCACTAGACCACTTTTGAACAGTTGAGTTAACATATTTCAGCTCTTTTTCCAAATTTTCAATCTTAGTATATTTCTCAACCAATTTTTCATTGAGACCATCTATTAACTTCAAAGCCTCTGTTTTTTCAAGTTCAGACTTAATTCAAATCCTCAATCAACTTGACCTTTTGGGTCTGTAGAAGATTTAGAGTTTGAGAACTATTGGCTAATTTGTCTTTTAAAGAATGCAGTTCTTTGTCCATGTTAAGGCTTTTAGTCAACAATTTCATGTGATTCTTGTGAAGTTGTGTGGTCTTATCAAGTAATTTATTATAAGACTCTTGAAGCGTTTCATCACAATTTTCATCATTCTCAGAACCTTCCTATTCAGACATCGCCAAACTTGAAGCAACTTCGTTAACCTCCTTACTCTGTATAGCAAACACAGTGAAATTCTCGTAATCATCACCTCCTTCTGATTCTGTCGCATTACTAGCTGATCCATTGTCAGAGTCATCATCCCAACTGATAGCTAATTGATGCAGGGGGATCCGAGTCAGACGATGCCGAGCTATTAGATTGCTCATTATTGGCGCTGAATTACCTGGAGCGGGAAGATCAGCGCAAAGATGGCAAGAAATCGTGATCTAGCCTAATTGGGGCGGTTTCCGTGCACGTGTCGATTTTTTTGGCCATAACTGTAGCTACAAATGTCCAATTCGCGCCCGTGACCCCAATTCGGAAAGCTAACTTCGACGCGCACGTCATGGCCACCGAGCCCCGCTGGGTGCACCTCGTTTCGAGCCCTAAATTTGTTGTTTTTCTTTTCAAATCTTTATTTTTAGTTAATTTTTGCTATTTATGGTAATCTTTTATTTGTCGATTAGGAAATGATTCTGAACCCGATTTGGGCCAGATTTTTGGCAATCTTTTGATTTCTTTCCGTATTTCATTTTGGTAAGACTTTTAGGGTTTTGCTATTTTTGGTAAAATCCCATTAAGGGTCGATTTTCAGCTATTTTAACCCGGCTTGTGGGTTGTTTTTTGTCATTCTTGATTATAAACAATTTTATTGAATTCCAGAGTGTTCTCTGAATTTTGGGTCGATTTCTCCTGTTTTTCCTTGCAAATTACCTATTGCACTAGCCTGCAGAATAATCTTTATTCTGTTCGGCGTCACTAATCCTTTGGATTTCTTCAGAGTGTTTGCACACTTTGCAGCTATATGACCATATCTTTGACATTCAAAATATTTGGGTTTCTTCTTTTTAGGATCAGACTTGTCCTTCCTAATTTGAGTCTTATTTCTACTTCTAGACTAACCCAACTTATCCCCAAATTTTTGTCCCTGGCTATTCTGTTTAGCCCTAACAAATTTGTTCAATCTCTTAGCAAATATGGCAATATCATTCAGACTCAACTCATTTTCTTCATCAAGTTCAACCTGGTCCTCCTTAGTGGTTTTGAAAGCTATGTTCTTCTCTTTTGTGTCACTCGCCTTTTTAGGGGGATTTTTGAACATCTCCATCTCATAAGATTTTAAATTTCCAGCCAATTCTTCAACCTTAATTTCTTTAAGACTCATAACCTCGGAGATGACAGTGACCTTAAATCTAAAATGTTCAGGAAGAAACCTAAGGATTTTTTTTTCTATGGTAGTCTCATGAATAGGCTCACCTAGGTTATGACAACCTATTACAATATCAGTTAACCTAGCCTCAAAGTCTACGAAGACCTCATCCTCCTCCATCTTCAGCTGTTCAAATTGAGAATTCAAAATTTGAAGCTTTGATTGTTTCACCTTCGACGTTCCTTCATGAGTGACTTGGAGAATGTCCCAAGCTTCCTTGGCAATTACGCACGTAGCAATCCTCTTGAACTCACTTGGAGTTACAACATTGTATAACGCATTCAACGCCTTCGAATTCTAATTCGCGCTATTCGTCTCGGCAACAGTCCACTCGTTCGACAGTTTTGGTGTTGATTCATTGGTCGCGATGTCTTTCACAGTAGGAGATGAATATCCTACTTCAACAGCATTTCGCGCTCTCTCATCGAAAGATTTTAAAAACGCTCTCATTCTCGCTTTCCAATATGTATAATTTAAGCCATCAAACAAAGGAGACCTAGATATGAAACCTCCTTCATGAGGCATCTCCATCATCTAACCACGCTCTGATACCAATTGAAATTACCTAAACTATAGTAAAAATAGCCTAGAGGGGGGTGAATAGACTTTTTGTCGATTTTATGATCAATTAAAATTATTTAGCGGAAATTCAATTTTAATTAGTCACAAACCCTAATTCTCAATTCAGTTCTCAAAAACAGATCAATCAAGCAAATACGAATATAAGTGCAAAAAATAAAGCAAGAGACAACACAGAGAATTATACGTGAAAAAACCAAGGAAACATTCCAAGGAAAAAGTCACGGGTACACTCAGGTACCGATGCACTATGAATCAACAATTATAGACTCTATGAGATTTTTAGACTTACAATCACTCATGATATGTCTTCCTCTACTCGCAGTCTGAAACCCTTGAATCACTCGTACTTCACCAAGCACGCTTGCTCCGCCAGACACTATGAGAGACTCACAAATCACGCCTGATTTGCCTTTCTTTACTCGCGTCTAAAATCCTCGAATCCCTCCATACTCGAACGGATCAATGCAACCTCGTTGCAATGGACGGTGTGATAATTTTTCAGCAATCACTCATCCAATCGTGCATATAGAACTTCGATGTAGAAGCACGATTGGAGAAACTCGACACAAGAGATAACACCAATATGTATGATCACTCCATAATCACCTCTCTGTGTGTATCACTCCGTAAAAAAATATGAACTATAGAATATTGCAGAGCTCTCACCAAAAACCCTCTTGAAAAATCGTCATCAAAAAATCATAGCCTCTTTTCTTGTAGAACCTTGGTATTTATAGACCAAGTCATAGAAAACCCTAACCTTGCCCTCTTACATAATTTCACAATACCTTGATAAATCCTCCAAAATCTGATGTAAATATGTGTATATGCCAATATATAGAGGTTTGAAGTCGTCGATCACTTAAAAACTCGAAGTAGGGACCAAATTGGAAAAATCCGAAAGCACCCCAAAACAAATCCTGCGTAACAAGTGATCATGTGACCAAGCATTGGGACCTACTCTTGGGCGTAGGTCTAGAGCGTAGGGTCCATTCCCATATCCAAAAACCAAAGCGTAGGTTAGAGCCATTCTGCCTCTTTTTGCCTCTGACAACGTAGGTATGTTGCATCTTTTGCAGTTTTTTCATATTTGAGCTAGACTGGTCATCTCGAACTCCCGATGCTTTTGGATGAAGTCATAATGTCTGGAAATGACATTTTAGGCCTCTGGTGAATTGACGATGTCTGGAAATAATGATTTTACCCTCCGGTTGCTTTCTTTGCTTTGACACACTTCTTAACTTCTTTCTCGAGATAGAAACGAACATACTAACAAATCTATTGCAAATACACAAAACTCTCAATATGACAATTCATTCAATATGGTTATTGTCTAGAACATGCCAAACACAAATAATATTATAAATGTTCTTACAAATTCTAATTGCCACCATAATCCAAATTAAAATTTTGCTTATATACTGGGCAGACTCCAAACTTTGAAGAATCACACCATAGTCTTCCAATTTTTGCGATACAAACATCAATTCGCAAAGTTTTGCTTCTTTTGTTTTTTTACCTTTTTCTTTCGGTTTAAGCTCCTTATTCTTTGATTCTTCTAGGCCTGAGTTCTTGCTCCTACAGCAATCTGATCGCATTGTTGTTTCTCTTCTCCACACTAATTCATATCCGTGCATGTCTGAATAGTACGAACACCATGAATCAAGAGTCGAGAGAAGGGGACAATAATCCATATATGATGACCCGTGAAGCGACTGAAAAAAAAAAAAAAAAAAAAACTCAGTAGGCCGCGACCCATGAATCTCCATTGATGTGGTGAGAGCAAAGCTTCTAATGTAGCGATGGCTCGGAGAAGGCTTCAAGCGATGACGTGGGTGACAGCTTCATTGACGCGGTGGCAACGAGTGGGAACTCCATATTCGACGAACAGAGTCTCTATGCTGGTCTTGTAGTGGCGATTTCCTCTCTGCAAATTGGATTTCATTGGGGTGGAGTGAGAAGACCCATGAGGCGGCTAACAAAGTGTCCATGTAACAGTGACAAACCGAGACTCCACGATCCACGGCGAGTTGGAGTGCCAAATCCAGTGACGATGGGTGAACCGAAGTTGTTGTTCTGGTTTTCTTGTAGTGGCAGAAGAGGGAAACCATGCCGCAACACGAGTTTCCTTTGACACCATGAGAGGGATGATTCCGATGTGGCGAATAGCCGCGGCGACGATTGGAGAATGCACCAAACGGTGGATAATATATGCACGACGAACTGAAGGCTTCAAGGTTTACCGCTAATTGGTTCTGTATATGGGTTTGTGGATATGCCTTGTATAAGTTTGTGCTTTGAGGAATTGGGTTCAGGTTTTTTTTTTTTTTTTTTTCAGCCTTTTCACTTTTTCTTCTTTCTTTTTCGTGTAGTACTGTCAAAATTCGGGCGCCATCAAAGGAGTTGTCACCTGAACAGAAAACCAACCGGTATTTTTTTTATGAACTTTCCAACTTTTTTTTTTTTACTTCTTTTTGTATTTTTTTTTTCGACTTTTCTCTTTTCTTTTATTTTTTCTTTGACTTTTTTTTAAACCTCTTTTTTTCACGAATTTCTTTTTTTTCAACTCTTTTTTTTTTCATGTTTTTGTCGCGCCATACCTTTGTCTTGCGTTTCTCTATCAACAGACATTGCGTCATTCACAGAGATAACGCGAGCCTAAGTTATCATTGTAGGGGGGTTGTCCTTGCGAAAACCCTTGCAATGGTAGTTGGTGTTCGACCATAATTTTGCCGCGCCATGCCTTTGTTTGGCGTTTCTCTGTTAACAGACATTGCGTCCTTCATAAAGATAGCGCGGGCCGAAGTTATAGTTGCAAGGGGGTTGTCTTTGCGAAAACCCTTACAATGGTAGTTGGTGTTCGACCATATTATTATTATTTTTTTGTTGGACTGAACTCAAAACAAAATTCTAAGTTGCTTACGTATCCTCAAAAGAGGAATCAAGTCATTACGTAGTTCAATTTTTATTTTTTTTGTGGAATCACAATTTTAAATCATGTGAGCTAGGATCATGGTGCAGTTTAGGCTCATGCAATCAGAAGCTTGTTGCAAGCCTTGATTATTTTTCTGCCTTGCGACAGAGAGAAGACGACTTGAACTTGTGACAGTTAGAGATGACTTTCTCAAATTTCTTGTGTTTGAGAGTTGATGATTTTTGGTGAGTCCTATCTCTTATCGAGATTCTTTGACTTGATACCCCATATGATTTGGACTCCTCGCTTCAAAAGAAGGGACGTTTCCAGTTCTATCGGTGGTTGTAACGATTTTGTCTTCTCCTATTACTATATCTTTAGAATAATTTTTTTTATCACATCCGAAGACTTGATTATTTTCTGTAATTCTTTAGAAGATGAAATGAGAGGGAACAAAAAGAGTACATATATCTATATATATATATATTAAAAAAACAGAATATTTTGCCACTTTACCAAGATATCTAGCCTTCCAAATTGAGCCTTGATAAAAGCAGAAAGAGAAGCAATACTGGATGAGTCCACAACATCAAGCTGATGAAAGACCACATGATCAGACAGACCAGTCTTTGAGTGTTTCAACAGCTCCCATACCCTTCCTCTCATCTCTTGCTGTTAACACCACCATAACTCCATGAGAAGCCAATTGCCTACATATTTCCAATCCTATACCTCTATTTGCCCCTTTAACAACTGCATACCTGCAAAACCATAAAAAGAAGGTGCTTAGTCTTGAGTCGGAGACAGCTGCCACTTAAACAGGCTATGCAAGAACCAAGTAACTCTTTGTCGCGGTGGCAGTGACTGCTCCTGCCATTGCTGATAGAAAATGTTACTTCAGATTCTTCTCTAATGTGTCAATTGCACTATTTCAATGATATCTTGATTACAGTATATTGATACCATCGTGATTATATAGTTGTATATGTAGGCTGCTAGATGATAGCTGTCACTATTGAGATATGGGTACTTCTTGGCTACAATCCTTTTTTGGTTAGGCATTCATGGAGACAGGCTTAGTCAGACTTCGGCATTTTCTTCAAACTGTTAATGTGGAATTATAGCAATTCGACTTTTTTTTAGTCTAGTAATTGTAGACGGAATTGATGATAAGATACAATTCATGAGGAGACAAGGGTACCTCTCAGAAAATATCATCACAGAGGGCTTTGGAATCTTCTTAATAAATAGCAAAGTGTACAAAATTCAATTCTTGAAAGAGTAACGATAGGACGAGAGGATACTCGCTCACTCCAACGGCTGTAAATGTTAGGAAATTTGGATCATTTGGACAATCACAAATTCCCTATCCCATGATCCTCCTTTGCAGAATATCAAAGAACTGAGAAATAGAAAAACAACACACAAGATTTATAGTGAAAAACTCCAAACCGGAGAAAAACCACTGTCGTTGTCAAAGACAACCAGAGAAATATCACTATGTGGAAAATTGTTACAACTACACTCTCAGTAATTTTCCTCTCACCCAAAACCCATACTCCTAGAAAATTGTTCACCCAATTTTCTCTCTATGGAATTGGATACATGATCCCAAGAAAAATACTCATTTACAAAGCATACCCGTAATACCCATATTGGGAAGCCAAATGCTCCCACAATATTTACATGTTTAAGAAGTCATTACATGTCTTGGATACTCTTTCCTTCATGTAGCATCCTCTATTTATAGGTTGGAGGATGAAGAAAAAATCCAAGTTAGGCACGGTTGGCATATTAGGCCATGGTTGGCAAGGTCCCAATTAGCAAAGAGTTCTTGTCAAACTTTGCCACCTCCATTTTTTACTTCTAGAGCACAAGTTTGGCACCTCCAAACTTGACTTCCATGGTATGGACCTTTCAATTCTTACATCTAACATTTGGCAGCCTATCATCAAATTTTAGTCAATCCTAACAGTAAAGGAGTGGTCGTAGTGAGAGCACTTCTATCATTGCATTGTCCATTCTTTAAAAAAAAACACACACACAAATTGGATAAACTATAGATATACACCATACACTTTTCAGCTTATTTACAGGACTGGGATTAAATTTAGACTCAATATAGTGAGCGCTAAATTAGAATGAGAGATCACCACCACAGCATTGTACGGCATAACTTGAATTTCCACAATGTTTTGTTACACGGAAGGTAAATTGACATAGGAAATGGAAAGGAAGTGACATGCAACTATAGATATCTCATAAATTTGGTCTTTACAATCAAGACTTAGAGCTCTCCATTGATCAATATAGTCAACCACATGCTCGCCATTCCTTTACCGAGTGTTAGTGAGTTCTAACATGCTCACTATTCTGCGGGTATTATAGAAGCGATTGAGAATTTCTTGTTCCATCATTTGCCAACCGTCAATACTTCCTATTTTGAGATTTGTGTACCAATCAAATGCATTTTCTTTTAGGGAATGCATAAATTGTTTGACTAAGAGGTCTTCGTATGTGCCAGCATTATTGCAAGTTTCAACAAAATTGGCGACATGTTGTTTTGGATTACCTCTTCCGTTAAACTGTTGGAACTTTGGTGGTTGATATCCTGCAGGCATTTTTAAGTTATTAATTCTTCTGGTGTAAGGCTTTCAGTACCTGGAAATACTTTCAGGGACGCCACCAACTTGTTCTCTTATGCTTGTAATTATCATGTCTTGAAGTTGTTTTAACAGAGAGCAAGGCGACGGAGACATCTTGATTTGTTTGACTATCCATTTGAGCAGTGATGGATGTATGGATTTTGTTGTCAACGGGAGTAGCATTTGGTGTTGAATCAACAAGAAAATCTTGACATTCACTTGACTCGGCAATGCCATACAATTCTAACTTCTCCACTAGCGAGGCAATTTTTAGATCTTGTTCGTCGATTGTCTTTTGCCATCTTTCAATTTCACGAGTCATACTCATTAATTGCTCTTCGCTTGATGTAGCACTAGTCATCATAACTAGCATAATGACTGAGTCAGCAATGCTTTTGAGTCTCAGACGAATCAACGTTGAGTTTGAACTTTGGATAAGACCAACTTTTGAGAAGGTTTTTGAATGACTATCATAGATGCATTTTGATAGTAATAATTTTTTTGAGCAAAATTGAGCCTTTAAAGTTGGAAGAACATTATTTCTTGCCCCCAGAGAGAAGAGAGGTTCCTCTTTGAAAAGTTTGGAGGACTTGACCTTCACCACAATTTGTTGATTTTTGTTTGATTTTTCTTTTATCTTTTGCAAAGTTATTCACTGGTATAGCAACAACTATGATGGACTCTTTGACGGTATTCTTTAATGTTTTGTTATTGTTCTTTCCATTTTTCTTGTCTTGCAACTGTAGGAAAGATAATGACAAACCTGACGAATTTCAGATGTGAGCGCCTGTTGACAGACTTCTGAACGAACATATTGCAATCTTGTCTGTAAAGGATTTTTAGACGATTCTGTCATCTATGCAGAATTTGAAAAAGGTCCCCTCGTCGTCTATGAAGGATTTGCAAACAATGTTGGTCTCGTCGTCTATGAAGGATTTGTAGACGGTTGTGTCGTCTGTGCAGGATTTGAAAAAGGTCCCCTCATCTTTGAAGGATTTGCAGACCGTCTCGTCATTTGTGAAGGATTTGCAGACGATGTTGGTTTCGTCGTCTATGAAGGATTTGTAGACGATTTCATCGTTTGTATAGAATTTGAAGACGAGTCCATCATCTGTGAAGGATTTGTAGACGATTTCGTCATATGTCTAGAATTTACAGACGTTCGCTTCGTCTGTGAAAGATTTGCAGAAGGACGAATCATCTGTGAAGGATTTGCCGACAAACGATTCGTCTTTAAAGGATTTGCAAATGGTCTTGTTCTCTGCGAAGGACTTGCCGACGATTCCGTTGACATAATTTTGGATTTTGTGCGACTTGTCGTGACAGCCTTGACAGAAGTCTTTGCACCGTCATCTTTCTTACTCGTCTGAACCTTCGGGGATGCCATAGATCCTAACAAGGAAATGGTTTGCGGATTTAACGTAGGAGAAAGAGATGAGAGGCAGAGGGGTCCCACTAGGCGTGCCAAAAATTTGTAGACAACAAAATTCGAGTCCGAAAATATAGGAACAAAAATTGGAACAAATCAAAATTTTATTAATTTAAAATCAATGGTAGTACAATCCTCTGTTCTATTATCTACAACAGAAATAAAATAATCCTCTGATTCAATCTCCTTTGTTGGTCGGATCCAAGGGCTGACGGAGCTTGTTCTTGAACCAGTTGTTTAGAGAGATTCAAGGGCCGTCAGGCTTGATCTTGAATCGAGTTGTTTGATTTCTGGTCGAGTGCTAATGAAGCTTGATCTTGAACAGTTTTGTTTGATTTCTTAATTTATGGAGGAAGAACGGCACGACTTAGATGTGTTTGTTGTTCTTCATCTTCGATATTTGGATTTGAGTGATTCTTTGGAATTTGTTGAATCACAAAAAAGAACAACACGATTTGGATGTGTTTGTTATTCTTCTTGTTTTCTTGATTTCTTGTTGGGAGAGAAAAGTGTGTAGAATTTTTGTATTTTTGCTATGGCAGAGCTTCTCTAATTTTCACGTGAATTCTCCTCTTTCTTTCATTCTCCATCATGTTTATATTTATAGACAACCTGGACCAATAAAATGATGACAAGTGTTCCTTTTGATAATTATCAAATTATAATATTGAAATAATATTATAGTTCAATAATTATCTCTTTTATTTAATTAAGTGAGTTTGGACTTAGTCGAATAATTTAAATTAGCTCAATAAGAGTTGGACTAATTAATTTAATTTGAACCCAATATTTTTTGTGTTGGGCCTTATTTGTTTTGGGCTTGAACCCACAAAATTTTAGTGTCTACAACATGTTTTTATCCTAAAAGCATTATTTTAAATTTTTCTCCAAACTTATAGATATAACTTATTTTACCAACACCTCCCACGCCTATATATGAAGTTTTATGTGAAGAATTGATGAATTAACCTAATTATTATTGACGGCAAAAAGTTTTAATATGAAGAAATTGTGTAACGTGATAAAAAAAATGATATATACCAATCACTTATTATAAACCAATGTGTTAACAGCAACACTAAACAAACAGTCTGAGATAACAGCTGCATGCTTTTGTTAAACCCTCATTTGGTTTGGTTGAGTGTGGATTATTTGAATTCTCTTTATTTAATATAAAATATTATTCCTTTAACTATGATATGTGATACATGATGTTAAGGTTGTGCGTACGTACGTACGAGCGGGTAGTTCAGGAAATAATAATGAGATGTTATTATTCTTTAGAAGCCTTAAATTCAAATTTTCTAAGCAAAATATGCTCTAAATTCTTTTTGCATGCTTTTAAAATAATCTATGTAACAATTTTAATTTCAAAATTCAATTTTAATTGCATATTGTCAGAAAAAAATGCAACAATTTTTAATTTATTAAATATTTTTGTAGGACTTTTAGTCTATAAAGATTTTAGGCTAAGTTGAAACTTGAATTTTTTTAATTTCAAAATATTTAATTTTTTTATTTATTAAAAGGGCTTACATTGGATGCTGAAATGGTTATAACCGTTGTATGTTGGGTTTTGTCGCTACTTTTGTAGAATGTCTTATATGCTGACTATTCTCTATAGAATTGCTACTCTCTATTTCTTTTTTACTATATTATTATCGAATCGAATATTGAATCATTTAATTACATTCAAGTATTTACACTCTTATTATTTAATATAAATCTTATTGTACAATTTTGCTATGAAATGTGTAATTGAAATCCAAAGATAATAGTACAATGAAAACTAAAAGTGCCATTGTCATTAGATTTGCAATGTTAAATACCGAAAGCTTAGAGGCCCAAGTGGTCAGGTTCAATTCGCAACACATGCTAATCTAACATATTTTTGCCAGGGGAAAAAAAATATGTACTGAAAGCCTATATTATTCATGCACAAATGAGAAAGATGGAAAATACTGAAAGTGAACCAGGTCTGAAAGCCTCATTGAAGCTCAACTGAAAAAAATCGAGGTCCCCTAGTTTATATCCATTTGCATCTTTGGAAAATCTCCGTACATTTGTAAGCTTATATTTCAGACTTCTATACAAAACGAGCTTTTTAGTATAGAAACCGCAATTATTATTCAATGCTGAAAATGGAGAATTCATGTGCCATAATGAAATGTTGATGAAATTGGGTTTTTCTTCTAAATATTCCAATGTTTAGCTAGCCATTTAGAAGCATTAATGACTGATTTATTAGTGTAGCTTGCAGTTAATTACTGTATTTAGTTAGCTTCCCCTATGACTATGTGCTACATTCTGGTGTGAAATGGCAGGCTTGTTATATCTAAAATCAGGACAACCTCCAAACCTATTTATATGGACTCAGACATGGGTAAATTTAAACTTTATTCAATAATTTTTGTTTTGTTTTTGTTAAATAGATTTTTTTACTCATGTTAAGTAACAATGCAATATAATAGAATGACATGACTAGATAAGTTTTTTAAGTAGGTGTCCAATCAAAAGTGTGGGACACATCCCATACCCGTATCCGAAAAATATGCTTTTGACAAGCCTCCAACCATGCAAGGACCAAATGAGCCAAAAAAACCTACAAACTATAAGGGTCTGTTTGGTAGAGCTGTGTTTGTGTTTGTATTGAAATAAATAAAAAATACGTTTTTTGTTTTTTTGTTTATTCATCCAAAAACATAAGTATGTTTGGTAGGGATGTTTTTTGGGTCAAAATTGAAAAATTAAAAATCAATAAACACGTTTGGCAGAGCCCTATTTTTCATAACAAAAATAGAAAAACATGTTTGGCAGAGCCTGTTTTTCATAACAGAAACAGAAAAACATGTTTGGCATAGCCTGTTTTTCATAACAGAAACAGAAAAACATGTTTGGCAGAGCCTGTTTTTCATAACAGAAACAGAAAAACATGTTTGGCAAAGTCTGTTTATTCTGAATTTCGGATAACAGAAACAGAAAAACACGTTTGGTGACTTCAAAATGTATTTTTTTTGTTTTTTCAAAATACAAAAATTAATGATGGCAAATTTTTGGCAATTGAAAGGCACTTATTTACCAAATATCTTCTATGACAAGTTGGTATTGTTCATCATGAACACTTTTGAAAATGAAAAAAATTCGGCAGCACCTCCCCATTGAAAAATGGTTGGTGTTGTTATTTATTACAATCTTAATTTCAGAAATAATGATTAAATTGGTTTGCAATTGCAAATTTGTGAAAAATAAAATAAATTTGAGTGGAAGTATTTTAGAAAAACTATAGAAGTAAAGATAATGTTGGGAAAAAAAAAACTTCAATATGGGTTCCGTAACAAAATTTTGTGAATAACTTTTTCATGCTTTTGATAGCTGGAAAGGCCCATAACCTCATTCACAAGTTTGAATTATGAATAACCAAAATGAAATACACAATTTATTGGAACAGTTTACCAACATTGCTCATGAAAACTTCAATATCGGCTCCGTAACAATTTGTTTAATTTTTGAAAATCAAATACATATATATATATATATATATATATATATATATTCGTATATTCAATAATAACAATTCATTGAAGTCCTGTCCACAGATTTAAAATTTTCTTTCTAAATCTAAAAGAAGGTAAAAAGTCTTTCTTCAAGTCTTCGAAGCTTATATATTTTTAATCATCTTATTCACCTAACAATAGCATGAATTATTTGACTCCATTTATGACCTTAAACCATTATACTTTCATCTTCTTCCTCACTTAATATAACCCTTTTGCAATAATAATAATAAAAATAAAAAAATATCAAAATTCAAGAAGCAAAGATCACATCACTTCACACAGTGCAGTTTTGGGCTCACTACACAAGCAACAAATACAAACAAAATAAAATACAAACGGACAAAAATGTTTGATATTGCATAAAATTGTGAATGCTGGGATATGAATCTCTTTACAGTCCTCTTTTACTGTCTAAACAACTGCATGGAGTGGAGGGCAGCACAAGTATAGGTTAAATGTGGCCCTTTCTCACATATGAAAAGGACATCAACATTTCAAATATGTACAGAGCACTACCATGTACCGTCTCAGAGAAGTTGCATGACAGCAGCTATTCGAAGAGCCCCATTCTGGAGAAGATCGCCAAGCTCATCGAATAGCAGAGTTGTACGCCAACCCCATCCCTTGGGAGCTTTTGGTAGAAGAGTTCCCATCTGCTTGAAGCTTCCGAACACCATGACTTCTCTCTTCGAAGGACAGATCAACTGTACAGTGAAGATGCAAAATGCCCAGAGTTAAAACGCAGTGTCCTCGAACAAGTTACTTTTATAATGCGACATGCGAAAAATCGATAGGCGTTTGCTTAAATTTACCTGATAACGGGCAATGACTTTTTCACGATAATAGACATATGTGAACCTGAAATCAGGAGTGTAAATTAAAGCTTAGAATCTAACAACTTACATGTCAATAACTAAACTTAGAATAATCAAAATAGAAAATGAAAATTCCCCTAGCTGATATACAAAAGTCGAGTTAATTGGCAAAAGCATGACAGCCACAAAAATTTAAGTTGATTGCCATGGGTGGCCATCAAACAGGGAAATAAATAAATAAATAAAATACTCTGTCCTCATTGAAGAGAGGTGACAAAACATCCTTTCAGATATGATTCATTAGACCACCTCGTACTTCAAAACATGAGACAAAGGCTTACCTTTCTTAGGGGATCCGTTATCTCTGCTTTCCGTCGGTGAAGAAATAATCCTGACATATTGCATATCGACAAACAATCAAATGTGGAACAGACCCAGATATTAAACATTAGTTATCAATGAAACCAAATTACCTATTAACAATCCCAATAAAATAATCAAAAAGTGAGTTCTTAAGTTTTAGAAATGGCCCTAGGAATTGAAGAGCTTTAGGTTACAATACTAGCCATATCACCTACCTGAGGTAAACATAGGTGAAAAATTATTACTATAGGAGCCCTAAATGGGTGATTTGGCTTGCTTATATCAATTAATTTCTCTGAAAATAAGCTCAAACAGACCAATCCTATTCATATAGACGAATCACTTGGTTAAGTGGTGAGAGTATCCTATACTTTCCCAAATATAACGACTAAGGTTTAAGTTTATACAGGGGCTAGAATTTCACCACTGGATGCATCAACCAAATATCATACTGACAGAGACCATGAAGCTGCCCTGCTTGACATCTTCCAAAATATAAATATAATGATATTGCAAATATGCAGAAATTACTATCTCAAGCAAGAGGATAACTTACGCAAATATGCATCGAATCATACTTTAGCCATAACCCAATCACAAGCAATGATGAAGATGATATTGAAGATCACATTACAAGCAAAACATTCACTATGCAACTTCAAGAAATCATCAGGAACACTGAACCGGAAATACTTAACATATTACAAAGATTTAAATCATTTCGTGCTTCATCACCACCAACTCAAATTCAAACTAGCAAAGCTTCAAGACAATCCAAAAAAAAAAAGTAAAATTCAGCAAAACATAAATTGCTGAATATCTTCTATGACAAGTTGGTATTGTTCATCATGAACACTTTTGAAAATGAAAAAATTTCTCTTTCTCTGGTACATGAATGCGTTACAAGGCAGAGGAAATGTATAAAATTACAGCCGTTTTCCAAAAAAAAAACGAGGACTTGGGAGCTGCAGCCTAATATCTGGTATCGAATGAGTTCTCCATTTGACTCATAGCTTCTATATAGTACAAATATCATCTTCTTTCACTAGCCACTGGTCACTCACCATGCTTACAAAACTATAAAATCCAAATCCTAAGAAAAATTCCTATTAACAGAAGTGATACCAAATTGGAGCAGTGTAGTCAAAAGCAATTGGGAGCTTGCATTAGCATGAAGAAATAAGGCAAATCAAGGACCGCAACTACTGAGTTAAACACCCTATGTGAAGCAAATATGCCGTGCCTAGTGCTTCTTAGTTAAAAGATATTCACTTATATGGGGCTAGAAATTGGGTAATTATATTTAGAGGAGTATTTTTGTCCGCGGAGTTTTCACGAGATTACATAAAAACTGAGAGCCCAAGCCACCGAACCCCCATTAATTGGGCCTAGAATCCCAAACAACAAAGGTCTACAACTATGAAAATACCATTTAAGAAAAATAAATAAACTTTTGGTGTCTAAAGTATGTATTAATTATTTTAAAGGGAGTGTTGCCTTACACGGATGATCACTTTTTTGTCAACTGCAGTTCAACGAAATAGAATCTCAGCACCTTAAGGATGCATTTCACCCCTAAAACACTGATCAGAGGTCTTTTTCATCAAATTGTAAACTCTAAAACATAATTTGTTCATTTTTTTTGTGCTCATAGATTTCGTGCAACTTCTTCTACGGGTTACCACATCTGCTATTGACTATCAAAATTTGCTATAAACAATTGAAGCTGATAATATATTCGTCAACAATAAAATTATTTTCTCTTCGTTTCTTTTATTTACCTAATGACATATGTATTTGACCTTCATTGTAACTAGTAAGCAATTGAAATACCAAAAGATAGGAGAGTAACCAATTGCAATTGAAAAATTTTACGTACAAAAGAAATGTTAAGATGTTTTCTCTCAGTGAAATCTGGATGCACATATCTTTGTTGTGTATTCTATCTTGAATAGTGTAGACACATTCCTCTAGGCACAAAAATTGCATAGTTAGGTCTTTTCTGATTTTTTTGTATGCTGTGCTCCAATGGTCTCAGAGTTTCAACATAATTTTATTACTTACCCCAAGTTTGTTATAATGAATAAACACATGAGACAGAGGTTTTTGTGTTTTACATATTCTCTTATGCAGGCATGTTTAAAAATAAAATGCAAAAGTTACGAACTCTATCTAATGACTAAAACCACTAACATCTTAGATCTATGAAGCAATTAGCAAAATTGACAATAGACCTGGTTCATGAAGATAATGAATTCAATGAAACAAATAATTCTACCACGACTTAGCTTTCAATCAAAAGAAAACACAGAATATGCAACTCCTACAAATAATTAGAATGGGTTTTGTGGCTGAAACTGCACAACAGTCAGCTAATGGATTCTGACAGTTGTGAAAATACTACATTACTAATACAGCTACAAGAATCCTCCTCTTTCTGGAGGAAGGAAATATCACCTAGTACATTAGAGACTCAAAGTAACACTATCAACTTGAGAAGGTTCTATGTAGGACTTCACTCTCTTAAAGATAAACTCTGGCCCATGACCATGTACTTTAATGAATCTTTTACAATATCTCACCCTCCTTTCCATACATTATAAAACGGTTAACTTGTAAGGGATTAACTTCAGGATGCCTTGTGCTTGGTTAATCTTAAAGAGCCCCCAACCAAAACTGAGACTAACCACTAAATAGAGTGAGGACCTAGCTAGACACGTCTTGTAAGGCAATTCAGCCCTATCTAATCACAACATAAATTCCGTCAAATTATGTTAAGGCCTCGTGCTAATTCATTGTTTGTACTTATCCGAACAAAGCAATCACATAAAACTATTATACATATATGAAGGAAAAAGCTAGAAATCCTACTAACATTGATCTCAGGTTATTGGCAATGCAATATCAATTTGCCCCCTTCCGCAATACTAAATAGAAACAATTAGTTGCTCATAGATTGTGCCCCACTAACCAAACAGAACATCAAAACTGTGTCTATATATTTATATATAAGGTGCAGAAACTAGCCTGAAAACGAGGCCATAAGCTCTCTAGCCTCCTGACTCCAATCGAAACCGCGAATAGCCTCATGCACACCACCATAGTCCCTCATCCACAACCGCTGACCTATATTCCATGCCGCCGCCACTATTACTGCACACGCACACGCATATATATACCATCAAATTCAGCAACGACAAGAAATCCAAAACCCTAAAATCGTTCGTTAATACACAACACACACTCACACATAAAGAAATATATATATTTACAAAGGGAACAGATAGCTTACATGTCATCGACGTAAATATACCCTAGAAGATGAATCGCGTAAGGTCATTCGTCTTGAAAGGCAATGCCCTGAGTGGCAGCCTAGAGAGAGAGAGACTAATTAGGGCATTTTTCAATTTGAGAATATTTAGAGTTAAGAGTATATATATATATATATATAATAGTGTATCGATACAGACATATGAAAGAAAGAAAGTAATTAGGGTTTACCTGAAGCATGAGATCGTCGCAAATGTCGGCGATATTCTCGTACAATTTGGAGGGCATTGCGTCTGTGAGGAGAGAGAAATCCATCGGAACTTCATGGCGAAAGTGAGGATGAAAATCACGATTTCGTGGCCGAATTTTGCGTCATGTGTAGAATCGCCATTAACCCTAGCCAGAGATGACGGCTGAAATGGAGAGAGGAGAAACAACTTCGAACATGGTTTTTGGTTGTTGGTTGTGTGTTTCTTTTTGTTTTTGAACAAATTTTCTTTGGTTTTTTTTTAATCAGAATTGTGTTTATTGGTACAGTGCAATAAACTGAAAAAAAACACCAAAAAAAGGTGTTTTTTCAATTGAACTAAGGAGAGACTAGTGTGTTTTTACTGTAGACAAACACCTTGGCCCAAAAATATATAACCAAACAAGTTTTTTAAACAAAAAAACACAAACACAAACAAAAACATGGCAACAAAACAGGCCCTAAGAGAATTGGATTCTTAAATATGTCCATCTTTTGACATTTATCTGTCCCATGTTCAACATTAACATGTTAAGGTTTGAGCAGGAGCAATTGGAGAAGAGAAAAAGCAGATTATGCAGAGAAAATGAAAAACAAGATAGCTTTACTTCGTAAGCAAGCAGAAGAAAAGATAGCGATGGTCGAAGCCAGTCAGGCGGAGGAAATTCTCAAGGCAGAGGAGATGGCTTTGTTTCCTAGACAATCTGCTGCAAAGGGAAGACTTTTCAAGACGCAAGCTGCATTTCATCATCATACGATACATCAGTGGTTACTACTTCATCCTGCTAACAAATCTAGTAGTATAATACCATGACAAAAGTTGACAACTGAACCCACAACAAGAGTTTGCAGTGGAGGAACATGTATCTATCTATAGTATATTAACCAAACTTACGCATCATGAAAAGGTAGATTACATAGCTACCATTTGCCTATTTCAAAGCTGGGAAATACCAAAAAAGAAGTCCAACACAAAATCAAGTTTTCAGTACTGTGAAAAATCCAGAAAAGGTAAGGTAGAATCAAAACCAGGAAGGCTCCTGGTTTTGTCATGGAAGGCTCTTCGTTTTGATTCCACATAGAACCTTGGCTTTTTTGGATTTTTCAGAATACTTAAAACTTGATTTTGAGCTGGACTTCTTTTTGGACCATGACACATTGCCTTCACTCCAGAAATCTAAAAGCCAATCCTACGAGAGCAAAACATGACAGAAAAAACAAGTTAATAAAATGCAAAGGCAAAGTTGATCTCCACTATTATCAACCTTACATTGGTGTCAATGATACATGCTCCAATATATAACTTCAAATCTGCCAAATAAGGCAATTAGATTAAATTCCCATGAAAATTTATAACTATATTTAAACGGGACCATTTAGGAAAGGAAAACAAAAGGAGGAATAAAATTTATGAAGTACGAAACCTAATATAAGACTTTAACAAATTGACCTCAAATCTTGTATTACAAAGCTCAGTTTAACAAAAATGAACTAAAAAAGTCATGTCTGACACAAACTCCTTTCATCTCTCCTCTGATCGAACAAGCAAGAGCCTGAGAATCTCCCTTCCGAAAAATCCAACCTCGACACCCATCTTTCGTCCCATCCACCGAGATGCCTCCCACTCCATAAAACACCCACCACAAATGCTCCAAGCAATCTCCTAAGAGACATTTCCCAACTTCTTTTCTTGCCAACAAACCACTTGGGCTTCCCAAGTTATAACAAAGACAAAAGAGCTGGAGCTCTAATTGGTAATTATTTTTCTTAAGAGTATGAAAGTCATTTATTACCATTGGCTACAAAAAAAAAAAATTAAATGGGGAAAGAGTGATTTGTGTACACCCACATGAGCCCCATGGGGCTCGAACCCCTAACCTCCCCTTTGGGAAGATAGGTGATACCATCACGCTACAAGCTTCGGTGCTTGAACTGCAATCCAGGCCAAGAGACATAAATATAGCATGCACCTATAATTTAGTTTAGTGGAATTATTGGCAGCCCTTTTGGTATATTACTACTATTGTCATGTTGCCTTTTCAATATAAGGTACCAGAATCTTAATAAATAGCTTATAATTGTCCTATGAACCTAAAATTCGCATGTTTAGTTGCGAGATTATCTTGCTTCTACACTAATTTCAGATCCTATCACCTCTCTATGTGGAGACTCGAGAGTGGTTGGAACACCGTGATTTTCTTGTTATTAGCAGGGAATTAGTACAATGAATTTTAGGTCCTACCGTTGATACATAAACCAAAACATTGGGGCTCACGGAGAGGTGATAGGATCTGAAATTAGGGAATTGTGCACATTCGATATCAAGAATCAGTTAACTATGTTACTTCAGCATGTCTTTATTTTATTTCATAAAGAAGCAATTTCATACAAAATATTAGATGTACTGTTACATTTTTCAAAAACCACCCCTGCCATGATTCTACAATTAAATTCTTCTCCTTCATTATAAACAATCGAGTGTAAATAATAGAAAAACCCAATTTAACAGCCTACTCATTAAAGATATATCAAGGGTGAAGACTACTCACAGAATCTCTGCATAAAAATGCATGCCATGCTTGAAAACCAATCGTTTGGCGTTTATTGCCCGTACAGCAAACAAACAATCTGCTACGACTTTACCGTTGATGATACCCTTACGGATGAGGTACTTAAGGCCAACAATGATTCCCAACATCTCCTTAATGTTACCTACACGGCTCCGAACACTAAAGGCCCAAGAAGCAAGCTGCATTTCATCATCATACGATGCATCAGTGGTTACTACTTCATCCGAACTTGGCTTCCAAGTTCCATGATCCAGAAAACTGACATCCATCATTGGTGCTTCCACATATAAGCAAAGACTCCATGACCCCTTATGTTCCCCAATTCCTTTGTGTCATGTCTGATCATGGTTACCAAATCTAATATAGAAAGGTACTTGCTCCTATCTTTCTCTTCTTTAGAAAGAACCCTTGATATCTTTCCATTCATTTTCAAACAGAAAGCTGAGATGTTGGGAATCATTGTTGGCCTTAAGTACCTCATCCGTAAGGGTATCATCAACGGTAAAGTCGTAGCAGATTGTTTGTTTGTTGTACGGGCAATAAACGCCAAACGATTGGTTTTCAAGCATGGCATGCATTTTTATGCAGAGATTCTGTGAGTAGTCTTCACCCTTGATATATCTTTAATGAGTAGGCTGTTAAATTGGGTTTTTCTATTATTTACACTCGATTGTTTATAATGAAGGAGAAGAATTTAATTGTAGAATCATGGCAGGGGTGGTTTTTGAAAAATGTAACAGTACATCTAATATTTTGTATGAAATTGCTTCTTTATGAAATAAAATAAAGACATGCTGAAGTAACATAGTTAACTGATTCTTGATATCGAATGTGCACAATTCCCTAATTTCAGATCCTATCACCTCTCCGTGAGCCCCAATGTTTTGGTTTATGTATCAACGGTAGGACCTAAAATTCATTGTACTAATTCCCTGCTAATAACAAGAAAATCACGGTGTTCCAACCACTCTCGAGTCTCCACATAGAGAGGTGATAGGATCTGAAATTAGTGTAGAAGCAAGATAATCTCGCAACTAAACATGCGAATTTTTAGGTTCATAGGACAATTATAAGCTATTTATTAAGATTCTGGTACCATATATTGAAAAGGCAACATGACAATAGTAGTAATATACCAAAAGGGCTGCCAATAATTCCACTAAACTAAATTATAGGTGCATGCTATATTTATGTCTCTTGGCCTGGATTGCAGTTCAAGCACCGAAGCTTGTAGCGTGATGGTATCACCTATCTTCCCCAAAGGGGAGGTTAGGGGTTCGAGCCCCATGGGGCTCATGTGGGTGTACACAAATCACTCTTTCCACATTTAATTTTTTTTTTGTAGCCAATGGTAATAAATGACTTTCATACTCTTAAGAAAAATAATTACCAATTAGAGCTCCAGCCCTCTTTTGTCTTTGTTATAACTTGGGAAGCCCAAGTGGTTTGTTGGCAAGAAAAGAAGTTGGGAAATGTCTCTTAGGAGATTGCTTGGAGCATTTGTGGTGGGTGTTTTATGGAGTGGGAGGCATCTCGGTGGATGGGACGAAAGATGGGTGTCGAGGTTGGATTTTTCGGAAGGGAGATTCTCAGGCTCTTGCTTGTTCGATCAGAGGAGAGATGAAAGGAGTTTGTGTCAGACATGACTTTTTTAGTTCATTTTTGTTAAACTGAGCTTTGTAATACAAGATTTGAGGTCAATTTGTTAAAGTCTTATATTAGGTTTCGTACTTCATAAATTTTATTCCTCCTTTTGTTTTCCTTTCTTAAATGGTCCCGTTTAAATATAGTTATAAATTTTCATGGGAATTTAATCTAATTGCCTTATTTGGCAGATTTGAAGTTATATATTGGAGCATGTATCATTGACACCAATGTAAGGTTGATAATAGTGGAGATCAACTTTGCCTTTGCATTTTATTAACTTGTTTTTTCTGTCATGTTTTGCTCTCGTAGGATTGGCTTTTAGATTTCTGGAGTGAAGGCAATGTGAAGAAAATTGAAGATAAGGATGAAGAATGCGTTGTATAATTCATACAAACCACGCCAAACTGTTGCAGTTCATATCTAAATTTGAGAAATAAGATCTAAGGAAGTGGAAAGAGCGGTGGACGAAGTGACGGAAAAATATAAAAACTACATGGTAAAGCTGAGGGTAGCTCAATCAAAAGAAATAGTTATTTTGAATTAAGACTAATTGATCGAGATTTCGGAAATTTGGAAAAATCAATAAAATGTCAGGCTGCCCAAATTAATTTTTTTGAATATCTTGGTTACCAGCCATACATAAACTATTGATCCCTTTCTCTAGAGAGGACATGGACATTATGTTTTGAAGTCTTGATAAAAATACACGTACAACCACCATATTATGTTCACCTACAATATTCTCTTTGGTAGATCATATAGCAAAGTCAAATCAGATGAAAGAAGATTGAAGGAATACGGGCATCAAATAGAGATGAGATACTCAGATTGGATTCTGTTTCAAACAAAATAGAAAGTGGAAGAAGAAAAGGATAGAAATGGAAAGAAAGGACATCCACATTAAACAATGGTGGTGAATTGTCTTTGACAGGCAAAAGTGTAAAATAGTTCATCTTGGTTATAAACCAACACGTTTCATCTGGGACTCCATATGTTATCTCTTACATTCTGCAACGTCAAGAAAGGTAGAAGTTGTTGCCCAAATGAAAACAAAGTATTTTGAAAAACGAAAAGAAATAGGGAGAAACCAACAATATTATATGAAAAAGAAAAAAAATAAAAAAATAAAAAGAAAGAAAAAGGAGAGATGAATCTTTGCTACTTTAGATTTGGAATTAGCTCTCTCTGAAATTCCTCCCAACTACTGCTAGGGCTCTGGCAATTTTGAAACCCTAAAATTTGAATTTTTATCATCAAAAAAAACAGAACAAAACAAAGTAAAAAATAAGAATTAAATGCAAACAAAGAAATTTCAAACCTTAATGAGATCAACGATTGTTATGTGAAGATTAAATTATAAGGGTCCTCCTAACATTGAAGAGGATGAAGAAAGCCCTAAAATTTGAAGATCTGTGAAATCTGAATAAAGCATAAGGTTGTCCAATGAGTAAACGCCAAGAATCTTACAACTTACATATCTAACCCCAAATTTGTCATGATAAAAGTCCATGGAAAACATCAAAATCTGCCCATGAATTTTCGAAAAAAGGTTGTAGGGGCTGTAAAAGACTGGACGGATGGATGAAGAAATAAATTTGAACACGAAGTTAGTAATGATTTCGGACCCAAAACGCAAAAACAATCCAGAAAGAGACAAACACTTAATTGAAAAAGAAACATCTGAAATTGAGAGATATTAAAATAAAAATGCTAACATGAACAAAACCTTGGCCGATTCGCACAAACCTAAAATTCTGGTTGAGCTTGAGGGAAGTTTAGAGAGAGAGGAGGAGGCGGCCGCCTTGAAGTTTGACAAAAGAGGAACTAGGGTTTTTTAAGATAAAAATGTTTTCCTTTTTATTTTAATAAAAATAATAATTTTTCACCCATATCCATAAAGGAAAGGCGGTAAACTGTGGACCCCTTTTTATTTTAATATAAATAATA
The DNA here is from genome assembly GCA_963922005.1 of Cornus suecica. Lineage (NCBI taxonomy): Eukaryota > Viridiplantae > Streptophyta > Magnoliopsida > Cornales > Cornaceae > Cornus > Cornus suecica. The sequence continues at coordinate 13,559,413 of OY998240.1, read as the reverse complement.
ATTTTTCATCCATATCCTTAAAGGAAAGGTGTTAAACTGTGGACCCTTCAAAATTTTTAATAGCGTCAACGGCATTAGTGACCCTATACAATAAGGGTCTGTTTGGTAGAGCTTGGTAGAGTTGTGTTTGTATTTGTGTTTGTGTTGAAATAAATAAAAAACACGTTTTTTGTTTTTTTGTTTATTCATTCAAAAACATAAGTATGTTTGGTAGGGATGTTTTTTGGGTCGAAATTGAAAATTTAAAAATCAATAATTAATAATATAAATAATAAATATAATATAATAATAATAAAAAATGAATACAATAATAATAAATAAATATAATAATAAAAAATGGACTAAATAATAAATAATAATAATAAATTAATAAAATAAATAATAAATTACATAAAACATATTTAAAAATATAATAAAAATAATAAATAATAAACAAAATGAAATAAATAATAATAAAAAATAAATATAATAATAAATAAATAATAAGTAAATATAATAACAAATAAATACTTCATAATAATAATAAAAAATGAGTATAAGAATAATAAATTAATATTAAATTAATAAAATATATCTTTAAATAATTAAAAAAGAATAAATAATTTATAAATAAAATGAATTAAATAATGAAATAATAATAAATAAATAGAATAGAATATATTTATAAATTAATATATAAATTAATAAATAATAATATGAATACTAATTTAATAATATAAATAATAAAATATATTATAAAGTGAAGAAATAATAAAGAAAGAAAAATAATAATACATAAATAAATATTATAATAAATAATAAATAAATATTGTTGCTCCAGGAGTTAAAAAACACCAAATTTTGATTTTTTCATTTTGTATTAAAAGATGCATGTGTTTATTTAATGTAGTTTGAAAACACAAACATAAAAAATCCAACCAAACATGTGTTTTAAACTAAAACTCACAAACAAAAACAAAAACAGGTCAACCAAACAGACCCTAAGGGTGTTTTTAGGCACGCTTTTTTGAACTGTCTTTAATGGACTGTGCCTAAAAGCCTATTTCTTGTAGTGACATACGGCAAGTGATAAAAGAGTGGGACTAGAATACACCAAAACACAATGACTGTTAGGATTAGGATGGCAAAAAAACTCGTCCTGCCCCGATCCCGTCCCGTTTAGTTAATCGGGGCGGGTATGGGGCAAAAAAAAATTCCCCGATTATAATCGGGGCGGGTATGGGGCACCCTCGCCCTGTCCCGATTAGCTATATATATTTATCTATATATATATATATATATGAATAAACATGTATTGACGGATTATTTATTATGCTTTTGAAATATTTGATTTTGATCTCTTATAATTAGGTTTGATTTTGGAATTTTATTGTTATTTGGGAGAAAAATAATACGTAATCGGGGCTGGGAGTTGCCGGGTACGGGGCGGGACGGGTCGAAAAAATAAAACATTAATCGAAAACGAGGCGAGGAAAAATAATCGGGTTCGGGGACGGGGCAGGTGATACCCGCCCCGACCCGCCCCATTGCGATCCCTAGTTAGGATAGAAGGCACCTGCACTTGTCTGTTGAATGTAATCGAGAATCAAGTTTACTTTAAGAAGGCCATATATATATATATATATGAGTTTTAAGCCTAGTAGGTAAAGTATACATATATAAGTTGTGTTTGACACTTTTTGGACACTCTATATTGAACAAAGTATGCAATTTTATTATGATTACTTCAATACAAGTGAAATGCATATGTAATAAACAGCTGTAGAGATTGGAAGGTGTATAGAAAGAATAACCTGATAAATAGCTTGCATAAGATAGGCCTAAAAATCCTGCTTCATGGTGATAGTGTTTGTTGGGAAGGGGTTTCTTTGAGTAGGAAGATGAGAGCGTGCATTGTAAAGGGAGGAAGGGAGGGATGCCAAGCACTGATTGCTCGCTAGAGAGAGAGTGTATCGTTTTAGAGAGAAAAATTGAATCTGGTAGATGATGGAGAGTGTATTGTTTCAGAGAGAGAGAAAGAGTAAAACTGGAAGATGAGAGCGTGCATCGTTTTAGAGAGAGTGAAACTAGAAGATGAGAGCTTGTATTGTTTTAGAGAGAAAAAGTGACTCTAGAAGACGAGAGTTTGTATAGTTCAGTGTGTCTCAAAGGAAATACTTGATTATTAGGTTTGTATTTTGCCTTATAATAGTTTGATAACCAGTTGTATTCCAACTGTAACTGTGCATTTTCATCGTTGTAGGTTCATTGTTGCCTGTTCAGTGGCGCACGAAGAAGATCTTTCAGGGCTGGATGTAGTTTATTGATCTTTACTTGTATTTGGTTCGTATCTTCTTGAATTTGGGTTCTTGCATATTGATCTTGACTTGTATTTGGGTAGCTTCTTGAATTTGGGTTTTATTCCAATGATAGATATTGCATATTTGGACAGTGTTCGGCAAAAAATTTGAAAAATTTTTGGATCTTGGAATATCGTTTTAAAGAAATTAAGTACGTAATGTTGGAAGCCAGAAACAGGGTCATAGTGGACATTTTTTTACAAATAGGGTCACAGTTAGGGCTGTAAACGAGCCGAGTAGTGGCTTGTTCGAGCTCGGCTCGACTTGTTTGGAAGAGTGTTCGAGCTCGAGTTGAGCTCGCATGATGTTGTTCGAGCTCGGCTCGAACCTAAAATAGCAAACTCGAGCTCGGCTCGTTAGCTCGACGAGCCGAGCTCGAACTTGAACTTGAACTCGATAACAAGCTTGACTCATTTTCAAGCTTTTGATATCAACCAAGGTCAAGAGATTGGCAAATCAGCAAAAGCCAAAATCACACCAAAGAACGTTAAGAGAAAAATCTATGTTAATCATTTATTTATTTTTTGAAAAAGTACTGTGTCATTTCCTTCTATCAATTACAATAAACATATCATTTCTTATACTTCATACTCACAGATCAATGAAACCAATAGTTCATCACAGTTCAATGCCATGCCAACACGGTGCTCCTATTTGGGATGAGGCATGTTGAAGCCAGCATCGAGCTTGACAATGACATTGCCGGATTGCTTTCCAACAAGGGTCTTCAGAAAACTCTCTTCCAAGTCCAATGCTCTGCTCACAAACTCGGTGGAAAAGCCGGTGAAGATGCCATTTGTTCCGGTGAGAAAGAAGTCGGTGAATGATGCCATTTGTGCCATTTGTTCCGGTGAGAAAGATGCTTTGTGGGCTTTTGAGGTATCACCCAAGATGAGGATCACTAGTTCAGTGTCCTCTTTGTTGTACCACCATGTCGTTACGCCGAAAGGGAGGGCAAGGGCATCACCCTTCTTGATTGCAATAACCTTCTCCTCTTGTTCGGGAAGAACAATTCCATAAATACCATTGCCTAAGGCAAACAATCAAATAGAATTAGAAATTTGGACATGAAAGCATGACAACATAAAAGAAGTTTGATAAAGAATAAGACTTGTGAATTCACAAAGCAATATTAAATAAGCAATGAAAGGAAAAAAAAAGAATGATTAATTTATAATTAGGCTCTCACTTAGTCAAGAAGCTCCAAAAGAACTACAAAAGGGCGACTATTACTATCATCAAAACCTATCAATCAATCAACTAATTATACTAATCACAAAATCCCAATTCCTAGATTAGTTTTCAAATATTATTTCCCTGTTCAGTTTCTTTCAATTGAAAGTATTATATTAATTTAAGAAAAACAGAGACCCAGAATAAATAAATAAGTAATAACCACTGCTTCAAAAATTATTCCAATTGTACCAATTTACTTATAAAACCGCAAATCATCTTATCAGATTTTAACCTAATTTTTTTTTATGTATATAATCTGAAACAACCCATACCACCTGAAAAATCTTTAGATACATAACTATATCTACTAAGATACAAAAAAAAAGAGGAAAACAAATCACAAAACAACAAAGCCATATGAAAAATCTACCCGATAGTCACATATACTCAACGAAAAAAAAAGAAAAGAAAAGAAAAAACAGAAAACAACAAACTCATATGAAAAATCCACCCAATAGTCAAATATCGATTTCCATAAACTAGAATATACTGTATTTAAGTCTATACATCTGCAGAAACAGATACATATCATGATTCATAACCCCCCATCAAGCATCTAAATAACGAAAAACAAATCAAAACATACGTTTAATTTACCCTTCCAATCAGAATCAATCAAGGAATTACCGATCCAAATACAATCAAAATCAGATTGGAAACACATGGCAAAAGGAATCTGAAATATATACACATCAAAAGGCAACAACGAACTCAATGAACTCTTACCGAAGTAGAAGATGATGATGAAGCCGTTGTTGAAGACAAGCTAGAGCCGGTGAGAATCGTGAGGAGAAAGAGTAGAAACCCGTAGAGCCGCCGTGAGTGAGTGAGAGAGACAGAATAAGAGTGGTATCAAATTAGGTTTAGGGTTTCTTAAAGTTTGATCACGTGAAATGCGTATGCCATTGAAAATTTAAGTTGATAAATATATATATATATATAAATGTATAGATATAATATAAAGGTTTTTGTGTTGAAATAAATATAATATAAAAGCTTTAGTTGATTAGTCTAGGAATTTTTGGGTTTCTTAAGGTTAGGTTTGCTTTTTGTGTCTAAATAAATATATATATATATATATATAAATAGATATAATTATAAGTTGATAAATTAATATTTATTAAAATTATAAAATAAGTTATTTTTTTGTTTAAAAAAATTATTTTTAAATTTTTAAATATAATATAAAGGATTCACACTTTTATAATTAATTGAACTAAAATCATATTTTGATTTGAAAATTAGAATGCATCAAATGAGTTCAATTGAGTAGAATTGATAAAATTCTCAATTCAAAGTTGTCTAATTGATTAAATTAAGTTCAATTGAGTAAATCATGAATTCAAAGTAATGAAATTGACTTCAATTAAGTAAAATTGAGTAAATCCCTAATTCAAAGTAGTTTAATTGAGTTCAATTGAGTAAATCCCAAATTTAAAGTACTTTAATTGAATTAAATTGAGTGAAATTGATAAAATCATCAATTCAAAGTAATGAAATTGAGTGAAGTTAAATTCAATTAACAAAATTCTCAATTCAAAGTAGTGAAATTGACTTCAATTTAGTGTAATTAAGTAAATCCCCAATTCAAAGTATTGAAATTGACTTCAATTGAATGAAATTGAATAAATCACCAATTTAAAGTAGTGAATTTGACTTCAATGAGTGAATTCAGTAAATTCTCAATTCAAAGTAGTGAAATTGAATGAAATTAAGTTCAATTGACAAAATCCTTAATTCAAAGTAATGAAATTGACTTCAATTGAGTGAAATTGAGTAATCCACAATTCAAAGTAGTTTAATTGAGTGGAATTGATAAAATTCTCAATTCAATGTAGTGAAATTAACTTCTATTGAGTAAATCCCAAATTTAAAGTAGTTTAATTGAATTAAATTGAGTGAAATTGATAAAATCCTCAATTCAAAATAGTAAAATTGAGTGAAATTAAGTTCAATTGACAAAATTTCCAATTAAAAGTAGTGAAATTGACTTCAATTGAGTGAAATTGAGTAAATACATAATTCAAAACAGTTTAATTGAATTCAATTGAGTGGAATTGATAAAATTCTCAATAGTATAATTTAGTTTGATAATTATTTACTATAAAGTAAGATATTATGACCATATGAGAGAAATTTTAGATGTATGAATTTGAGCTTAACTTGGTGAAGGAGCACAAAAAAAAAAGCCAAAATCTCAAAAAGGGAAAAAGAGCACAATTCCAAAAACCAATACTTAAAAGAAGGAAAAGTAGTTTATGACTTTTTGGAATAATGTGAAGCCTAATATTATTATTTTTAACATTTTTTTATCTAATAAATTAATAATTACGAGCCTGTTCGCGAACATGATTGCGAGCTTTGATTACGAGTATGTTCGCGAGTATACTCATGAACATTTTCACAAACATATTCGCGAGTATGTTCGTGAACGTGTTCGCGAGTATGTTCATGAACATGTTCGCGAACAAACGAGCCGAGCTCATGGATGTTTGAGCTCGACTCGTTTAATAAACGAGCCTATAAATCAAGCTTGAGCTCGGCTCGTTTAGCTGTCAAATGAACACGAGCCGAGCTCTTAGCGAGTCGAGCACTCTGTTCGTTTGTAGCCCTAGTCACAGTGGACATTTTTTTACATTTATAGTAACATATATTCAACTTTTTTTTGTTGAAATCTAGCACGGATACGGACACGGGAATACAACAAATCTAAAACAAATAGGATACGACAAAAATTAAATAATAAATTCATATAAAAAGATACAAATAATTTTATCAAATTTTTTATAATATGAGAAATTTCAATTTATTATATACGATCTTAATAAATTAAGAAAAATTAAATTCAAGATACGATATCATATTAAATATCAAATTTTACTATTAAATTATTCATTAATTTAGATATATAAATCATATTCCTTTATAAAAAAGGGTTAAAAGACGGTATTTTATTACAAAAATATTAGATATATAGTTGATAAACAAATGACATTACAATCAATAGTTTTGCAATCTAAAAATCATGTTCTATTACAAGAAAGAAGTACAGAGAATTTTCTGTATAAGAGGAGGACAAAGTGATCTTTTTTTAAACCACATGGGGTTTACTAAAATTAACTCTCTATATATTTATATTGGCACAACACAACTGACAAGTGGAAAACTAAGGGTCCGTTTGGCAATTCTTTGTTTTTGTTTTTGTTCTGGCCCCCAAAAAACAAGAATAAATTCTTATCTTGTCTTTATTTTCTTACTCTTAAAAATAAAAACACAAAGGCTGTTTGAGACCAATTTTCTCTTCTTCATCTCGCCTTCCTCATCTCCCTCTATCTCCTCCTCCATCGCATGCATATACACAAATATACACATATATATATACACACGCGCATATACACATATATACACACTGATTTAGGGGTTAGGGTTCCGGCGGTGGTGGCGGCTAATGGTGGTTGCAAAAGTGTGTGTATATATATATGTGTGTGTGGGTGTATGTGGGTGTAGGTGGTTGTGGCGTGGTGTGGTGTGGTGGTGCGGTCAATTTCTCCTTTCTGCATTTTTTTTTTTTTAGAAAAATTCCAAAAGAACATCATTTTCATGTTCTCATGTTTTCTGCACTATTCATGAGAAGTATTTCCAATCCAAGAATAAAGTAAACAGTAAAAAAGCCTTCCAAACGTGTTTTGTTTCCGTGAACAGTGCCAAAAAACAAGAACAAGAACGAAAACACCTATCCAAACATACACTACATCTACTTTACCAATCACCACTAATCTAAGTCCCTCACCAAAAACAAAAATGCACCGTAATAATTTATACTTAAAACCAACTTCCATTTCACTAATTCTCCCTTCTTTTTTTTTGTGTTGGGTAATTTAATATATTCAACATTCTTATGTTTATATTTTTCTAATACAATACAAATGGGATTTAAAAGCAAATGAACTTCTAATTTTCTGCAGGCTTCAAGTGCTTTCACATTTAGAGGTATTTTATTCCTGGCTACATATATATATATACCAAAAACAACATCATATAGCCTTTGCACGCACAATGGATGATTAAATATATATGACTATTCCTCACTCAATCCAACTGCTGTAAACTACTTCCCAAGTTTTGTAACCTACCAATACTTCTAATTGGATTCACAGGTTTGATATACTAGAAGTCCATAGATATACATAATGCAATGTATAGTTGGGGCGTGGAACTATGAATTTATTAAAAATAAATAAATATAAAGAAAATAAATAAAAACACAAATTTTAAATAGCCAAGGTATTACATGAAAGAGGTCATATATGGGATATCAATAATATGTAATAATGTAAAGCCAGTGACATGAAAACATAATTGGTATCACCATAGCAAGTGACATGAAAACATAACCTCGTTCACCATAGTCTCCATTTGCCTCAAACTGATCAACATTGGAACTAATAGTTCTCATTCATCATAAGATGAAACCTCCTTGTGAACAAAGAAGCAAGCAGAAGGTCCATCATTAGGCAACATGGATAGCTTCACTGGAATTTCCGCGCTTTCTTCTACTGTCAGTACGCCGGTATTGCAATTTATATCCGTCTTGACGGATCCAGGGCAGACGCAGTTGATGCGGAAACTCCGGTACTTGTTGGCCAGGATTCTTGTGTAGGCATTCAAGGCTGCTTTGGATACTTTACCTGCAGAAATGAAAGCAGGCCAGCCTTTGCTTTCTATTGAGCCCTCCTTGAAATCTTTCAAGAACTCCTTCAGAACCTCATCCACTCTCTCCTCCGTGAGGTTTTCGGCATCACTCAGTATTCCTTTAGCCCATTCATTGGAAATATTCTAAGATAACATCAAAGAAAAATAAACTACAATCAACGAAATTTCGAGATTTAGGGTCTGTTAGGTTCAGTTTTCATAAGGTAGTTTGTTCTCTAAACAAAAGTTCAAAATAATAATAATAAATTGTTCGAGTGACATCGGAAAATACAGTTTACAAAATATTTGGTTTAGAAAATTGTCTTTTATGTTTCTTAAGTTCTTAAAGAATTATTTTTAGAAAGCAAGCCCTTAGTTTTCCATTTCGGAAATAACATCTATATACAAGAATGAGGATGTTGGAAGTGATTTAACATTTTACTTGGAAGTTCAAGTGCAATATGAAGCCAAATATTATGCTTTCAGAACCAACAGATAAGTATTTTGTTATACCTTCAACTTTCCCTTGTATGAAGAAACGTTAACGATTCTTGGTGAATCAGATAATTGAAGAAGAGGAATAAAAGCTTCAACCATCTTTTTCACACCATAGTAGTTAATTTCCACGCACTCCTTCGCCAAATCATAGTTGTGAGTCATTAATTCGTTGATTATTGCTTTTTCTGGCTGCAATTTTTAACACAATCAATCTTCAGAATCTACTATATCCAAATTCACTGCTAAACCAGAATGAAATATGTGGTTATCTATGCCACTAAAACATCATATAAGTTAGTGTCTCTAGTTTCATGTCATATATAGTGATCTCCAATTAGGCCTCTTGTCGAACAATTGAAATTGAGAAGTCGAAAAATAGATTAATAAAGTACCCACCTCACTTTCACCAATCCCTGAAGCTTTCAAAGCATCACCATGAAATACGAGTCCACTAACCCCCGTATTGTTCACCTGCACAGAGTTTGAGGTCAATTTTCATCAATATTAACAACCATGAAAGGAAAAGAAGAAAAAACTAATTCGTTGCAACAAATTCTGCCAGTAGATTTGAGGTCACTTCTGCATCAATAGACAATGCGTAAGTTCATGAGATGATGAAAAAATGATTTTTAGTTGTACTAATAGAGACTACGGTTTCAAGACTGTCATGCTACCTAAAATGCTTCAGATAAGTTGTATTCGGATATAATTAAAGAAATTTCATGTGAAAGGGAAGTTTTACCTAGATAATGAAACAGAACATAAAGCAGCTCATCAAGGACAGTTCAGCATAAGGTATGCTACACCTGGAATCTAGTATGGTTGAATATTGCTCCACAATTCAAGTTGAAAGAGAAAGAACCTACTATGTTAGTTAAGCGTTATAAACATCATCAAGTCCTTGAAGAATTGAATTTCACTCTGGATATCCACCTTTACATGGGAAAGTGTTCGAAGAACAAAGCTAATTGGTGTTGTTATAACTAATCAAATCAGATTATTGCAATTTACAAAATCAATTTTGACTTCCATTATAGGTGAGTGTAGGTTCCATTTCTACTGGATGCACGCCAATGGGACCCTCCAATAAGCCCATTTGGACTCCTCGCTTCAAAAGAAGGGACGTTTCCAGTTCTATCGGTGGTTGTAACGATTTTGTCTTCTCCTATTACTATATCTTTAGAATAATTTTTTTTATCACATCCGAAGACTTGATTATTTTCTGTAATTCTTTAGAAGATGAAATGAGAGGGAACAAAAAGAGTACATATATCTATATATATATATATTAAAAAAACAGAATATTTTGCCACTTTACCAAGATATCTAGCCTTCCAAATTGAGCCTTGATAAAAGCAGAAAGAGAAGCAATACTGGATGAGTCCACAACATCAAGCTGATGAAAGACCACATGATCAGACAGACCAGTCTTTGAGTGTTTCAACAGCTTCCATACCCTTCCTCTCATCTCTTGCTGTTAACACCACCATAACTCCATGAGAAGCCAATTGCCTACATATTTCCAATCCTATACCTCTATTTGCCCCTTTAACAACTGCATACCTGCAAAACCATAAAAAGAAGGTGCTTAGTCTTGAGTCGGAGACAGCTGCCACTTAAACAGGCTATGCAAGAACCAAGTACCTCTTTGTTGCGGTGGCAGTGACTGCTCCTGCCATTGCTGATAGAAAATGTTACTTCAGATTCTTCTCTAATGTGTCAATTGCACTATTACAGTATATTGATACCATCGTGATTATATAGTTGTATATGTAGGCTGCTAGATGATAGCTGTCACTATTGAGATATGGGTACTTCTTGGCTACAATCCTTTTTTGGTTAGGCATTCATGGAGACAGGCTTAGTCAGACTTCGGCATTTTCTTCAAACTGTTAATGTGGAATTATAGCAATTCGACTTTTTTTTAGTCTAGTAATTGTAGACGGAATTGATGATAAGATACAATTCATGAGGAGACAAGGGTACCTCTCAGAAAATATCATCACAGAGGGCTTTGGAATCTTCTTAATAAATAGCAAAGTGTACAAAATTCAATTCTTGAAAGAGTAACGATAGGACGAGAGGATTCTCGCTCACTCCAACGGCTGTAAATGTTAGGAAATTTGGATCATTTGGACAATCACAAATTCCCTATCCCAGGATCCTCCTTTGCAGAATATCAAAGAACTGAGAAATAGAAAAACAACACACAAGATTTATAGTGAAAAACTCCAAACCGGAGAAAAACCACTGTCGTTGTCAAAGACAACCAAAGAAATATCACTATGTGGAAAATTGTTACAACTACACTCTCAGTAATTTTCCTCTCACCCAAAACCCATACTCCTAGAAAATTGTTCACCCAATTTTCTCTCTATGGAATTGGATACATGATCCCAAGAAAAATACTCATTTACAAAGCATACCCGTAATACCCATATTGGGAAGCCAAATGCTCCCACAATATTTACATGTTTAAGAAGTCATTACATGTCTTGGATACTCTTTCCTTCATGTAGCATCCTCTATTTATAGGTTGGAGGATGAAGAAAAAATCCAAGTTAGGCACGGTTGGCATATTAGGCCATGGTTGGCAAGGTCCCAATTAGCAAAGAGTTCTTGTCAAACTTTGCCACCTCCATTTTTTACTTCTAGAGCACAAGTTTGGCACCTCCAAACTTGACTTCCATGGTATGGACCTTTCAATTCTTACACCTAACATTTGGCAGCCTATCATCAAATTTTAGCCAATCCTAACAGTAAAGGAGTGGTCGTAGTGAGAACACTTCTATCATTGCATTGTCCATTCTTTAAAAAAAACACACACACAAATTGGATAAACTATAGATATACACCATACACTTTTCAGCTTATTTACAGGACTGGGATTAAATTTAGACTCAATATAGTGAGCGCTAAATTAGAATGAGAGATCACCACCACAGCATTGTACGGCATAACTTGAAATTCCACAATGTTTTGTTACACGGAAGGTAAATTGACATAGGAAATGGAAAGGAAGTGACATGCATTCATGCAATATAGATGTTGTTGGGTCGAAAGGAAGCTCAAATGCAAACACACACACACAATGGACACCAAATATATAGTGGTTCCCCAAAATATGGGTACGTCCACTTTGACAGAGGCTTCACTAGCTTCGGTTCGAAACAAACCGGGTATGAGGAGGATTACAATCACTCTACTCTCTCTCACTTACAAACATCACAGAGTAATTCTCTGTGGTTCTCTCAAGTGTATAACTCACTATTTTCCACTCTCTGTTTTTCTCTCTGTCTTGTATATTCACACACCATATACATGCTATATATATACAATACATATCATGCACAGACAAGATTCTATCTTCAACAGGCGTGGGTTGAGTAGTCTTCATGCACAGCCAATCTTGACATTCGGTGAAGGCGTGAAGTTTTCTCTCTGCATGCGCATGGGGCGACTGTGTTGTTGTATACGGCTTGTCTTCACATGCACAGTTGCATGTTGGTTGTATACGGCACCTGGGATATGGAACTAACAATTCTCCCCCTTCCATATCAATCAGAGGAGAACGTCTTCAACTGATCTCCCCCTTACTGCCAATTTGGGGCTGGTGTTAAACCAACTTCTTCTTTGCAAACTTCTAGCTTTTCTCTGAACAGGCTCTTGGTCAGCATATCTGATCCATTATCATCTGTGTGAATCTTCTCTAGCTGTAGAAGTTTGTCTTCGAGCACGTCACGGATCCAGTGATACCTGACGTCGATGTGCTTGGACCTTGAGTGGAAGGTGGAATTTTTGCTAAGATGAATAGCACTCTGACTGTCACAGTATATGACATACTTTTCCTGCTCTTGTCCCAGTTCTTGAAGAAACTTCTTCATCCACAAGAGCTCTTTGCATCCTTCTGTTACTGCAATGTATTCAGCTTCTGTGGTGGATAAAGCAACACAATTTTGTAATCGGGATTGCCATGAAACTGCTCCCCCTGCAAAAGTGATTAGGTATCCCGATGTGGATTTTCTGGAGTCACTGTCTCCGGCCATGTCTGCGTCTGTGCAACCTTCCAATAAAGGTTCACCACTACCAAAGCATAAACAAATATTGGTAGTTCCTCTAAGATACCTGAGGATCCATTTTACTGCTGCCCAATGGTCCTTTCCAGGATTTGATAGATACCGACTGACAACTCCAACTGCATGAGCAATATCAGGCCTCGTGCATACCATGGCGTACATCAAACTGCCAACTGCTGAAGCATAAGGCACTTTCTTCATTTCTGCTTTTTCTGTCTCACTTGAAGGACACTGCTTCATATTCAACTTGAAGTGGCTTGCAAGTGGAGCACTGACTGGTTTTGCTTTGCTCATGTTGAATCTTTCAAGAACTTTGCCGATATACCTTTCTTGAGATAACCAGAGCTTGTGTTTCAGTCTGTCTCGAGAGATCTGCATTCCCAAGATTTGTTTTGCCGGTCCCAACTCCTTCATAGCAAATGACTTGCTCAGCTCCTTCTTCAATTTGTTGATCTTGCTGCTGTCATGGCCAACGATCAACATATCATCGACATATAGCAAGAGGATGATAAAATCTCCATCAGGAAATTTCTTGACAAATACACAATGATCTGCAGTGGTTCTGTTGTACCCATTCTGGTCCATGAATGAATCGAACTTTTTGTACCACTGTCTTGGTGCTTGTTTGAGCCCATAGAGACTCTTCTTCAATCTGCACATAAGATTTTCTTTTCCTCTGGTTCTGAATCCTTCAGGTTGCTCCATGTAGATTTCTTCATCCAGATCACCATGTAAAAATGCGGTCTTTACATCCAGTTGTTCGATCTCTAGGTTCAAGCTGGCTGCCAAGCCAAGAACAACTCGGATGGAGGACATTTTCACTACAGGTGAAAATATTTCTTCAAAATCAATGCCCTTCTTCTGACCGAATCCCTTCACAACCAGTCTTGCCTTGTACCTTGGTTGTGGATTGTTTTCTTCAGACTTCAGTTTGAATACCCATTTGTTCCTGAGAGCTTTCCTTCCCTGCGGTAACTTGACCAAGTCATATGTGTGGTTCTCATGCAGCGATTTCATCTCTTCCTGCATGGCTTTCATCCACTCCGCATTTTTACTGTCTTTAACAGCTTCCTGATAGCTCTCTGGTTCTCCCCCGTCACTAAGCATCACGTACTCTACGGAGGAATATTTGCGATTCGGTTGTCGCTCTCTGGAAGATCTCCTTGTTTGAGGATCAACCGGATTTTCTTCTGTAACTGGTTCTGGTTCTGCACCGTCATCAGCTGGATCTCCTTGAATAGCTCCCCCATCATTTTCTGCTCTCGGTGAGGGAACCGGGTCTAGATTAGCTGGTAACTCTTCAGGTGGATCTGATTTCTTCTGTTTTTCAAGATCTTCAATGGTCTGATCTTCGAAAAATATCACATCTCTGCTTCTGATGACCTTCTTGTTGATAGGATCCCAGAGTCTGTAACCAAACTCTTCATGGGCATATCCCAGGAAGATGCACTGTTTGGCCTTTCCGTCAAGCTTGGATCTTTCATCTCTGGGGATGTGGACAAATGCTCTGCAGCCAAACACCTTCAAGTGTTTGTAGGAAACATCTTTCCCTCTCCATACTTTCTCTGGAACATCACAGTTTAATGGAACGGAGGGAGATAGGTTGATTAAGTCAACCGCTGTTCTCATTGCTTCACCCCAGAAAGGAGTTGACAACTTGGCATTAGATAACATGCACCTGATCCTTTCGCAGATGGTTCTGTTCATTCTTTCTGCAAGGCCGTTATGTTGAGGAGTTTTCGGCACTGATTTTTTGAGTCTGATGTCGAAGCGTCTGCAATACTCCTCGAATGGTCCTCTGTACTCGCCACCATTATCTGCACGTACACATTTCAGCCTTTTTCCAGTTTCTCTTTCAACCTTTACATGAAACTCCTTGAACACTTCCAGCACCTGGTCTTTAGTTTTCAAGGCAAAGGTCCATAATTTCCTGGAATGATCATCAATGAATGTGACAAAATAGAGGGCACCTCCATGAGTTCTGGTTTGCATGGTGCAAACATCCGTGTGTACGAGATCTAGAATGTTTGATCTTCTAGATGGAGGGGAACTGCGGAATGCAACTCTGTGTTGTTTCCCCATGATGCAGTCGACATAGGTGTGTAATGGAGTACCTTTCATTCCAGGTAAGAGTTCTTTTCTGGCAAGGACCTTGAGTCATTTCTCACTCATATGACCGAGTCTTTTGTGTCATAACTCGGTGGGGATTTCTTTTTCCATTGTATTCACCTCGACTCTGCACAATTTTGCTTGTGTTGTGTAGAGTGAGCTGGTCTTCTTTCCTCTGGCCACCACAAGATTACATTTGGTGAGCTTCCACTTGCCATCACCAAAATGACTGTTATAGCCTTCATCATCGAGCTTGCCGGTGGAGATCAGGTTGAGACGAATATCTGGAACATGTCTCACATCTTTGAGGAGTAGTTTGCATCCATTGCTGCTTTCCAAAAGAATATCGCCTCTGCCGGTAATTTTGGATGCTTCTTGGTTTCCCATCTTCATAAGTCCGAAGTCACCACTGGTGTAGGATGTGAACATATCCTTCCTCGAAGTGATGTGACAGGAAGCACCTGAGTCAATAACCCAGGTAGAATCTTCGGATGTGAAGTTGACACACTCATCATCTTGAACGATGACGAGCCCTTCTCCGGCTGTTGCTGCTGCTTCGGAGGTACTTTCTTCACCTCTATTTCTGGTCTGTTGTCCAGACTGTTCGGCTTTAAGCTTCCTGCATTCTCTGATAAAATGGCCTGGCTTGCCACAATGATGACAGGTTTTGTCTCTTCTGAAAGTGGACTTTGATCGCCCACGATGCTGTGGCTGATTGCGATGGTTTCTGCTTTTGCTTCTACCGCGCCATTCTTTTCTTTCTCGTCTTTCAGTGACAAGAGCTTCTGACTCCGGATGATATCCTTCTTCCTTTCTTCTTGCTTCCTCATTCAGCATTCTGTCTTTCGCCATTTCCATATTGATTATTCCGTCTGGAGCTGAGTTGCTTACAGAGACAACTAGCGTATCTCAGCTTTTCGGAAGGGAGTGTAATAGAAATACTGCCTGCATCTCATCTTCTATAGTCATTTTCATCGAGTTGAATTGATCCAACAACCCCTGGAATTCGCTCATGTGTTCTGACACACTTTTGTCGTCTTTGTATTTAAGATTCACCATACGGCTCAAAAGATTTACCTTGTTCTGAGATGTCTTCCGTGCGTACATCTTCTCCAATTTTTGCCAAAGAGCATAAGCATCATTGTCGTTGGCAAAATTTTGGTAAATGCTTTTGTCGATCCATTGTCTGATTTGGGCGGCACATTTTCGGTTGAGTACCGTCCAGTCTATATCGGTCATGTCCTTCGGTTTGCCATCAGGTGCATCATCGGTCCTTTTGATTGGCTTCCACAGATCTTTAATATACAAAAGATCCTCCATCTTTGACTTCCACAATGAATAGTTGGCTACGGTCAATCTGATCATCGTTCCGGATCCTGAATCTTCCATCGAAACGGTTCAACTTTAAGCCCTCCTGGCTTGTTTGATATATTTGGAGTGGAATCATGCGAAACGGAGTGTACCGTTGCGTCCGGAACGGTCGAAAACCTTAAGATTGCCTCTGACTGGGCTCAATTCCGAGTTACGATGAGTCCGGAATAGTCAAAACAATGTCGAGGGGCAAAACTGTAATTTTGCAAACTTGGTGATGACGTGGCAGCAGCAGAAGGTGACACATGGCAGTACACGTGGCAAGGTGTCAGTGGTGACACGTGGCAGGTGACGTGGCTGAATGTTTGGTTGACATGTGGCAGAACACGTGACAATGTCAGGGGATGACACGTGGCAATGGGTGACGTCAGCAGTGACGTGGCACCCTTGCTGACGTCAGCAGTGACGTGGCGCGCGGCTGCGCGTGGGCTTCACGCGCGGCTGGCTTGGTGGCGTGTGGGACGCGTGCTGCGCGTGGTCCTCACGCGCTCTGGAGGAAGAAGACGCGTGCAGCGCGTGACACCGTTGCTGCTGACGCGCCGAAGCTTGGGTGGCGCGTGGGGGCGCGTGTGAAGTAGTTTTCGACTGTTTTCAACGGGAATGGATTCCTTGGTTGATGGGTCGGCCGAAAATGTGGAGGGTGTGGTGATTTGAGCTCTGGACTAGTTCGAAATAGAGCTTGAAGTTTCGGCTCTGTTGAGCTTTAATGGCTCTGATACCACTTTGTTGGGTCGAAAGGAAGCTCAAATGCAAACACACACACACAATGGACACCAAATATATAGTGGTTCCCCAAAATATGGGTACATCCACTTTGACAGAGGCTTCACTAGCTTCGGTTCGAAACAAACCGGGTATGAGGAGGATTACAATCACTCTACTCTCTCTCACTTACAAACATCACAGAGTAATTCTCTGTGGTTCTCTCAAGTGTATAACTCACTCTTTTCCACTCTCTGTTTTTCTCTCTGTCTTGTATATTCACACACCATATACATGCTATATATATACAATACATATCATGCACAGACAAGATTCTATCTTCAACAGGCGTGGGTTGAGTAGTCTTCATGCGCAGCTAATCTTGACATTCGGTGAAGGCGTGAAGTTTTCTCTCCGCATGCGCATGGGGCGACTGTGTTGTTGTATACGGCTTGTCTTCACATGCACAGTTGCATGTTGGTTGTATACGACACCTGGGATATGGAACTAACAGATGCAAGTTCCATATACAACATTGGAATTTCCACTAGAAAGATAGAACTTCCTTTTGGGAGAAATATAGGCCAGAAGGCCCGCCCTCAGGCAACAAGGCGAGTCTCACGGGACTTTCTGCACCTTCTTAGACACAATTGATGATCAAGTTTGGGTACCTCTTGGCTAGTATCCTTGTGTAGGCATTCATGGCTGCTTTCGATAATGTATAGGAAGACAGATAATTCAGGCACCCTTTTACTTCTAACGAACCCTCTTTGAAATCTGTAAGGAACTCTTGTAAGATCTGATCATTCTCTCTTCGGTGAGACTCTTGTCGTTGTTTAACACTCCTTTAGCCCATTCATTGGGGATAAACTGACACAACATTGACATGAAAGTTGGGGTCAAGGTCATCTATTCATAGAGTATAATTAATTTTTGGTTTTTTTTATTATTGAAACTCAACCATATATCTACAACAGAATTACATTTTGAGGATGTTAACAGAATGGCTTCACTTTTTCGAGGAAAAAAAAACAGGAAAACTGCATAATCTAATAACAGATTAAGGTTCCTTCCCCCTTCTAGTACAGAGTACTAACAATTAATCCAAAGCACAGTTTTTGTCGCTTTAATACCTTTAACTTTCCAGAAGTGGAAGAAACATTAACAATCCTCAGTGAATCAGATAAGTAAAGAAGTGGAATAAGTGCTTCAACCATTTTTTTTTTTGGCTCCATAGTAGTTTGTTTTCAAGCATTCTTCTGCCAAATCACAAGTCTCTGTCCACGCAATCCGAGCTCCTGCACGCTTCATCCGCAAAAAGCATTTAATCTACTCTATAGCTTCTATTTATGGAATAAATTCAAATAACATGCATCTTGCATGGTTTAGCATATCAGGTACTGAAACCACAATATTCAAAGGTATCAAAAGTCTTAATAGCAAACCATATAGCATATAATAAATTCTTAAACTTAAAAACTAGACAAAAAAAAAAACCCAGCTGATTCTACTTATTTTGGAGCAAATTCAAACTGAAGTAAGTTTTCTGGTAAATACTATAATGAGTTTTGCTAACCTATTTGAAATTAACTTCAAATGAAAAGTCAATATATAGCATTCTTGCATATGCTTCTCACTCAATAAACAAATGTAGAAAGGAAAAATAATAGAAATATGATCTCCCTGTATATGCATTCTGTTCGGCTCTCACTTGCTTTCTAAATAGAGTTTGAGAGTGAAATCCAAGAAATTGTAAAGGTAATTAAGAGAAGTGTACTGTTTTTCTACTCACGTTAAAAATAAATAAAACCAGTACAATTCTTTTTGATAAAGCATCCAACATTTTTATCAAAATAATAGGTTGTGGAAAAGAAACTAATCTTTGTATGAAGCCTTATCCCACCATTAACAATAGCTGAAGCTCTAAGAGCATCGCTGTCCATTTGGTATATTATATAAAAAGAAATCAAACTAGTACTACTTCTGAAAATAGGTGACAAATGAACATTGAATTTAACGAAAATTATGGAATAATTTTTCCTGCATACAAGAAAAGGTGAAGAGTCTCAAAATTCTCCAGAAATAAAGTAAATAAATGAAAAGTAAGAAAAAAAGAAAAGAAAAAGATTGTAATCATACAAGGATATCAAGCTTTCCAAATTGGGTGTTGATGAAAGTTGCAAGGGAGGCAATACTGAATGGGTCCACCAAATCAAACTGATGAAACACCACAAGATCAGACATGACCACTACTAGTCCTTTTCAGATTTTCAACAGCTTCCATACTCTTCTTTTGATACCTAGCAGTTATCACCACTATAATTCCATTTGAAGCTTGTCTACATATTTCCAATCATACTTGAAACCAAATTCTCCATACAAAATTATACTAGTTCAAAAATTTAAAGATATCGAAGTATTGGTCATAGATGGTTAAGCACATAGGGTATATAACACAACTAATATATTACAAGATTATATAAATAGTATGAACAATATCAGTACCTCTTTTTTGATAGAAATGTGGATACTTGAAGTCTTGAAGATACTGAGATATGTTTAAGAGAGAGAGGATAGAGGGGTCTTTTAGTTTGTTAATTATTGCTTTATATGAAATTTATTACAAAATTCTGATTTCAGTGTACTATTTTTTTTAATTTTTATTATATATTAAATAACTCGGCCCATCCTGTCCCAAAACCAAAAGGCTAGGTTTGGGTTCTTGGCCCATTTCACGTGAACACATACATTTGACAGCTAAGCTAACTTGTGTCTTTATATGCTCTGTATGTGTCTTCTATCGAGATAAGAGCTTTGACCTCTCTATCTTATATAGGGCCCGTTTGGGAACCATTATTTTTGTTTTTGTTTTAAGAATAAAAAAACAAGAACAATTCTTGTTCTTGTTCTTATTTTTTCACCCAAAAGAATAAGAACAAAAAACATGTTTGGGGTAAAAAAACACACATATTCTCACACAATGTTTCCTCTCTACCACAATTCATTTTTTTTGGAAAATCCCAAAAAGAACAAAAAAACAAGTTTTTGTTGTTCCCTTGTTTTTTCTACTATTCACGAAAACAGTTTCTAAATTGAGAACAGAACAAACAGTAAAAAGGGCTGCCAAACATGTTCTGTTCTCCTGAACAGTGCCAAAAAACAAAAAACAGAACAAAAACACAGTTTCCAAACGGGGCCATACTCTCTCTCTCTCCCCTATAACATACCTTCGTCGACACCCTAGAACGAATAAGCAAATCAAGATTCTTGGTGTATTCGGGGAAAAGATCGATCCTTGATGGAGAGATGGCTTGGGTATCGAGAGGCGATGAAAGCTTTTATATCCACAATCACAAATCATACTCCTTGCAGATCTACGGTAAATTTCATCACGTTCACCCTCTTTCTCCTTGCAGTATATTCAAAGATCGAGTTTTTAATGACCTTAAGCCCAAGCCTTCCTCCAGATCTACCGGATTTCAGTCCCCACATCAAAGATTTCTTTGGATCCCGCCGCCGCAAAATTCAGAATGGGTCATTTCTTTCTCGGCAAAAATCCAATTTGCCGATAAAGGAGCCCAGACTCGGTCCTTCCGCCCGCCGCCGCAAAAGTCAGAATGGGTTTATTTCTTTCTCGGCAAAAATTCGATTTCCCGAACCGGTCGCCCGACCCGTCGGGTCGATCCGGTGCCCGACCCGCCGGGCTTACCCAGATGTCCGACCCGCCCGATTGGCACTATTTTGCCCGACCCGGTAAAATGGGTCGCCTTCGATCCGGTTTGTAAATGGTCCGGCCCATCTCGTTTGTCTCTACTACAAAAGCTAATTACTCACTATGAGTGTATATATAGAATATACAGTCACATTTAAACAGGAAACGTTTCCTGTTAATAAACAGACCCAATAAGACGGTAACACCCTTTTTTTAGCTCTCGAAAACCATTAATCAGAAAGTCGTAAAACACAAATTTATATTTTTTTGAGAATTTTTTTTAAAATATCTCAGAAAATAAAATTTATTGCCATTAACAGTTGCATATATTTCAAATATTCAAGGTGTTTAGAGCACTGAAAAATATTGTTAGGAATTAATTCTTTTTTTGTTTAAGAATTAATCCTGCCCAATATCACACACACAAGAAAAATCAACAACTTCTTTTATTCAACAATAAAATATCACTCACAAATCTATCACTTTTACTTTCTTTCTCTACCTCTCTAATCTCACTACTTTTCTCTTATGTATTTCTTCTTTACTTGTGCACATAATACAATCGGAGAGGCCCTCTATTTATAGAGAATGATATGAAGGTGATTTTGTCTTTTAATCGATGTGGGACAACTTTCAATCCTTTTAACAAATGAGTTACCCTAATATAACAATCTCCAACTTGACGACTTTGTCTCCATCAATACTATCACCACTTAATTTCGCCGCATCCTAACAATCTCAACCTTGGCGAAATTTCTCCACCTTGACTTAATATTTTAAAATACTTTTATACACCATCTTCGAAATTGCTTCACCTAACAAGTGTATTTCCTAACAACTCATACAAATTGTCAACCTTCTTACCAATGAACATGATACATGATCTTCTTCCTACTTTCAACAATTCATACCTTGCTTTAAACCAACAATCTTTTGACACCAATGGACCCAAAGAAATCACGTTCCTTCTAACATTTGGAACATGATACACATATGTCAACGTTCTTACCAATCCATTTGTTGTTTTGATATTAATTGTTCCGACTCCTACGACTTCACAAGAAGAATTATTCTCCATAAAGATTTTACCAACACATGGTTTCTAGGAGGTAAACCATTCTTTATGAGGACACGCATGATGGGAACTGTCAGAATCAATAATCCATTTATTTGTTTCATTCTTCTTGTCAGTAATTGATAAGGCTTCAAGCACATCATCATCATATTCTTTTTTTTCGGCAACTGCAGCGGTGTTGTACCCACTTTCTTTTCTTTTTTGACACTCTCGTATGTAATGTTATTTTTCTCTGCAATAATAGCATGGTTGCTCCATAAATGATTTCTGGTTCCATGAAGCTCCATCTTGCCATCTATCATATCCTCCTTATCTTCTATCAAATCTTCTTCTATTCTCAACAACAAGAACATGATTATCTCGGATACTTCCTTCATCTTCTCCATTTATTTTCTCACTAGAAAATAAAGCACTCTTCACTTGCTCCAACATCACAGTATCTCTCCCATAAAGTAAAGTATTAAAGAGATGTTTATGAGTTGAGCGAACCGATGTCAATAAAATAACTGTTTTATCCTCATCACTAACTTGTACACCAAGATTAGATAAATCACAGATAATTTTATTGAACTCACCAAGATGAGTATGCAGATCCATATCTTATTTCCTATGAAAGGAATACAACTCTTGTTTTAAGATTAACCGGTTCATAATATTTTTTCCCATATAGAAATCTTCTAATTTCCTCCATATATTTGTTGCAGATTTTTCGCCGACTACATCGTATACAACATCATTTGTCAGAGTCAACCGAATGGTACTCATTGCTTTCGAATTGATTTTTCTCCACTTTGTTGCATCCATATCTATAAGTTTTTCACTCAGCGCATCGTTTAAACCTTGTTGAACTAACAAGTCTCGCATCCGAATTTGCCAGAAACTGAAGTTTTTTCTTTCATCAAATTTCTCTACCGCAAATTTGACATCAGAAGTTGTCGCCATAGCTCTGATACCACTTGTTAGGAATTAATTCTCTTTTTGCTTAAGAATTAATCCCGCTCAAGATCACATACATAAGAAAAATCAACAACTTCTTTTATTCAACAATAAAAAGACTCAACAAGAAAATATCACTCACAAATCTATTACTTTTACTTTTTCTTTCTACCTCTCTAATCTCACAACTTTTCTCTTCTGTATTTCTTCTTTACTTGTGCACATAATACAATCGGAGAGGCCCTCTATTTATATGAAATGATATATATGTGGTTTTGCCTTTTAGTCGATGTGGGACAACTTAAAATCCTTTTAACAAATGAGTCACCCTAATATAACAATCTCCGACTTGACGAATTTGCCTCCATCAATACTACACCACTTAAATTTCGTCACATCCTAACAAATATGTGATTGCATTTGCTTAATATCCAACAAAATTTTTATATGTGACTGTTAGATGGTGACTTTTGGATTCAAACAGGTATATATACCTATTTTATAAATAGAATACTTCAAGGATAAAGTACTCAAAACATCTCAGTAGTATAGATATTGTGCGTATAACATCTCATAGTTTCAAAATGTGTGTATTAGCAACTATTTTTTTGAGACAAGTGCTTAAAACCCCATATAATATGGATATAGTGCGTATAACACCCATTAGTTTTAAAACGTGTGTTTTGGCACCTACTTTTTTGGGACAAGTGTTTAAAACACCCGTGTAATATAGATATTGTGTTTATAACACCCATTAGTTTAAAATTTTGTATATATATATGTTTTTTCAAGTAAGATTTATATATAAAATTAAAGAAATGGCCTAAGCCATACAAATAAAAAAGTGTATATTGACACTTCAATTATTATGAATCACTCCAATTGTATATTTTTTCTTAATTTCATGAGTTACTAAATTAAAATTAAGGTAAAGTGCATTAAACCCTCTGGACTATTTTCTCTCTCTCAACTAACCCCCGTGAACTAACTAATGGCCCATTGAACTATCAAAAACTTATAATTCACTCCATTCCGTTATAACACCGTTAGTTAAATTAGGATAATTTGCACTCAGATCCCCTAAGGTTTCGGTCAATTGCACTCGCCCCCTGAGATTTCATTTTCCTTGCAATGACACCCCTTGAAGGTAGAGCTGGCAATTTCGTGTTACGGGTCGTGTTTGTGTCGAACCCAAAATGACACGAACACGAAATGACTCGACCCGAACACGATACGATTAATATTCGTGTCAAAAATATTAAACACGAACACGACCCGCTATTTAAACAGGTAACACGACACGACACATATAACCCATTTTTTTAAAAAAGATTAATTAAAAAATTAACTAAAATATTGAGAGAATCACCAAAAAAAATTGTTAAATAAATAAATTAATAAAGACGAAATGAGAAAGTATAACAATTAGTTTTGGCATATAGTGTAACATAGGGTTTAGCTCAAATGACTAAACCCTCATTATTATTATAATTTAAAATTTTAAATAGGTTGAATTAACTAAACGGATCGACACGACCCGACACGGGTTTGACACGAACACGACCCGAAAATTTTCATGTCGTGTTCGGGTCGACCCTTTTTAGGCCTTGACCCTTTTATACTCAACCCTAACCCTTTTAAATGGTGTCGTGTTACCGTGTCGTGTCTAATTTTGCCAGCTCTACTTGAAGGGGAGAAATGACCGAAATGCCCTTGTGTTGTCTCCCTTACTTCATGAGACAAATATCTAGGTGGTGAAATTACCTCCATGTCCCAAGATGAAAACCCTATAATATATATATAACAACTATTCTAAAATGTGAAGGGGTAAGAATATTTTCAAACATTTTCTTCAAAATAAAAATTAATGAATTAATATGTATTAGTTGAAGTGCAACTCTAAGAAGTATGTCAAAACGATATAGAGTAAAAGAAAAAGGGTTGGAAATATTTCAATACTTTTAAAAAAAATTAATTAATTAATATACATTAATTGAAATGTAACTCTAATGGATATTTCATAAGATATAGAGTAAAGATATAAGACAAATATATTTCGGTAAGGAAAAATAATATAACTTAAAATACAAAAATCTATATATCTATTTATCTATCTATATACTACTAATAAAAACACAAGAATTGTCTAATATTTTGATTCATTATCACCTTTTACAATATAAAAAATTATAATAAGTAAAGTTTGACATTATTTAAAGTGTATGGGTTTAAATTAACTTTACAAAAAAATTAATAAATAATAAACCATTTGTCATATTTTAAAAAATATATAAAAAATTACAATAAGTAAAGTTTGTTATTATTTACAGTGTAAGGGCTTAAATTAATTTTACAAAAAGAATAATAAATTATAAACCATTTGTAACATTTTTATACATTTATCACCTCTTATAATACAACAAAAACTATAATTAAAATGTATTACTAGTTGTTTAAATTGTAGGATTTGTATATTATTTATTTACAAAATAAATTAAATTATTTGAGCTCACAAATATTTTATACATGTATCACCTTCTAAAATACAAAAAAAAAATAATCATAAATAAAGTGTATTATTATTATTTAATGTAAAAGGTCACAATATTAGTTTTAGGAAAAAAATTAAAAAATGATAACTTTTGGGGCCTATATTACAAAAATGACAATTTTTAAAAAATAATTTAAAGAAATATGATAATATTTCAAAAATCATTGTATTCAAAGTACATGAAAAGTTTTCCAAATTGAGCTTAAGACACAAGGGTTGTTTGGTCCATTAATTTAGCCAACATGTCTTTTACACTAAAGCAATGGCACAATAGTCATTTCATGGGATCTTCACCCCTTCAGGGGGTGTCATTGCAAGAAAAATGAAATATTAGGGAGCGAGTGTAATTGACCGAAACCTCAAGGGATTTGAGTGGAAATTATCATAATTTAACTAACAACAGAATGGAGTGAATTGTAAAAGTTTGGATAGTTTAGGGAGTTTTATG
Source organism: Cornus suecica (assembly GCA_963922005.1). Taxonomy (NCBI): domain Eukaryota; kingdom Viridiplantae; phylum Streptophyta; class Magnoliopsida; order Cornales; family Cornaceae; genus Cornus; species Cornus suecica. The sequence continues at coordinate 13,533,668 of OY998240.1, read as the reverse complement.
TAAAAAATGTAGTTCATGGGGGTTAGTTGAGAGAGAGAAAATAGTCCAGGGAGGTTTAATGCACTTTACCATTAAAATTAATTATCTATTTTTTGTATTCATATATTTTTATAAGGAACAATCCTTGATTTTTCACATTAAAAAATAAAAAATATGTCAACAATTATTTTGGTATTAATTAAACAAACCTATTTTTGTTTTTATTTATTTTTGGTAAATAAACCCACCTGATTTCTCAAATAAGTTGGTAAAAATTTATTTACTATATATATTTTTTTGTTTCAACAATTTAAGAATATATATATAAAAAAATGGCACCAATGCAATCAATGGTGGAGATCGTGAAAAATCACGACCAAATTCAACTTTAATAAATATATATTTTTTAAAATTTAACTCAATAAATATTTTCTTTTGTATTTGCAAATTGCCCCATAATAGTTCGAGGTTTTAACCCCTACACTATTCATACAGTGCATTTAACCCCCTGTGGTTTTACTTGCCCTCTAATATTTAAATGTAGTGCGAATTGCCCCTAAAATAGGGGCAATTCGCACTGTATTAAAAGATTTGGGGACAAATAGAACCACAAGGGTGTTATACGCACTGTATGCATACCATAGGGGGTTAAAAGCTCGCGACCCATACTTCAATTATAAATTTTAGGGTAATTTATAGTGATAGCCCCTGAGGTTTGAGTCAATTGCACTTAGTGATTGGTCAATAATTTTTTAATAGAGACACCCATTGGAGGTATGAAATGACTTAAGTGCCATTTATTATGTTAATTTGCATACAAAATGCCTAACTTATCCCTATTCTTTAAACTCTATACTTCACCAACTTTAATTTACTCTTGTTATTTATATTTTAACTAATTTTTTTTATACAATTTTTTATTTTTATTTATGAAATAAATAATTATCCATTTACTTAACATTTACAGTAAATGTTAGACACGAAATGTATCAAGTATGATTAAATATATTTAAACTATACTTATACTAACTAATATAAAATTCTTTTCAATTTTTCACAAAATACATCAATTATTACAAAATCTCTCTATATACTACTCAAAATACTGAAGCTGTATTTATTTTTTCTATTAAATTTTTTTTTTTGTGTTAGATTTTGTTACATGTGTAAATAATTATACCGATATATTTATTTTATATTAATATTTAAATGTTACAAAACTCTTTTTATATTTTCACTAAAATTAGTAACTATTATGAGATTACATTTAATAATAAATATAATTATATGTCAAATTTCACTAAAATTGTTGATTGACTATAGTATTTAAATAAGTAATAAGATTAAAAATAAAAAAAATTATAAAAAAAATAAATACGGCTTCGGTATTTTAAGTAGTATATAGTTTAGTGAGATTTTGTAGTAACTAATGTATTTTGTGGCAAATTTTTTTAAAAAAATTGTATTAGTTGGTGTAAGTATTTTTAAATTTAATTTGATAATATTTAATATATTTTCTGTTTAACATTTAGTGTAAATATTAAGTAAATAGATAATTATAATTATATAATAAATAAAAATGAAAATTTGTATAAGAAAATGAAAATTACTTAAAATATTAATAATAAGAGTAAATTAAGCTTGGTATAGTGGGTGAAGTAGAGTTTAGGGAATGGGGGTAACTTAGATATTTTGCTTGTAAATAAATATAATTAAGGGCATTTAAGTAAGGGGTGTCATTACAACACTTTTCAAATCTCAGGGAGTGTCTCTGTTAAAAAATCATTGACCGACCATTAGGTGCAATTGACCCAAATCTCAGGGGGTGTCACTGCAAATTATCCTAAATTTTAAGATAAAAACACAATAATACAATATAATAGCATTTACCTATGTGATATAGTTTAAAGTTATAATTAGTTTCACTGAATATTTCAGAAAATCTTTCAATATTAGTAACTATGTATTTCGGCTTTGGTATATCCCGAAACATTTTGTTATAAAATCCGATAATAAATTCCTTATTATTGGAGGCAAATAACACTTATAAAAAAGTGACTACCCGTTTCAGATTCACAAATCGTTCTTGTTTCTTTATGTGTGGAACATCAACTCTTTAGAATAGGAAGACAATTTACTTTGTATTAAACAAATAACTTTTTAGTGTAAACATGACTTTAAGTTTGCCCATAAGAAGATTGGAATTGCCTAATTGTGAGATGTATTTTCCTTAAATAGCTAAAAACAGGTTACAAAGTAAACATTTGATGTAAATCTAGCTAGCCATAGTGTTTGGCCCCACATATAAATAAAAGGGTAAATAGCTTAAACCCCCCTAAATTTTACTCTCTTTCCCTACTATCCCCCCTCAACTATGAAATGAGCTTAAAACCCCCTAAAGTTTTATAAAATGTTGCACCATGGGCTTGCCTTCAATTTTTTTTACCCTTTTACCCTCCAAACTTTTTGTATTTCCACCTTACCTTTAATTCTATCCTTACTATTATATTTCTTAATTCTTTATATTACAAAAATATTATTTCTTTAAGTTAGAATATTATTTATGTCATTTACCTTTAATGTATTAGACTAAATATACTTTCAAATGTTAATTTTTTTTTTTGTAAGTTTTAATTATTTTATTTGTAAATCAATTAACTTGTTATTAAATTTTAGTTTGATTTAAATCATAAAACTCAATCCTAATTAATATATTCATAAATAAATAACAATTTATGAATATATTTTTATGAAAAGAAAGTTTCATTTGGGCAAAAAAAAATTTTAATTAGGACAATGAGTTTTATGATTTAAATGAAATTAAGTTTTATTGGAAAATGATATATATTTTGGAATATATATATATAATTCGTCAAAAAAAAATATTTTTCGAATTGTTTTAAAAAATTATGATTTTTTTCCAAAAAATAAAAATTTTGGGAAAAATATATATTATGTTCCAAAATATGATTTTTTCCGAAAAATAATTTTTTTGAGAAAAATATATATTATTTTCCAAAATATGATTTTTTTTCCGAAATATATATTTTTTATATTTTAGAAAATAATGTATATTTTTCATAAAAAATTCATATTTTTTAAAACAATTCAAAAAATATATACTTTTGACGAATCATATATATATATATATATATATATATATATATTCCAAAATATACATATTTTTTCAAAAAATAATTTTTTTGAAGGTTTGATTTCACTAAACCCTCTTATACTATTGATGGTAGTTTAGGTATTATGACTCAAAATCATATTTTGGAACATAATATATATTTTTCGGAAAAAATTCATATTTTTGAAAATAATATATATTTTTCTCAATAAAATTTATTTTTCAGAAAAAATTATATTTTGGAACATAATATATATTTTTCTCAATAAAATTTATTTTTCAGAAAAAATTATAGTTTGGAACATAATATATATTTTTCCCAAAAAAATTATTTTTCGGAAAAAATTCATATTTTTTAAAAGAATTCGGAAAAGATATATTTTTAACGAATTATATATATATTCCGAAATATATATATTTTGTTCAAAATATATATATTGTTTTCATAAATTGGATTTATTTATGAATATATTAATTAGGATTGATTTTTATGATTTAAATCAAACTAAAATTTAATACCAAGTTAATTGATTTACAAATACAATAATTAGAACTTATTAAAAAAAAATTACATTTGAGAGTATATTTAGTCTAATATATTAAAGGTAAATGGCATAATTAATATTGTAACTAAAAGAAATAATATTTTTGTAATTTAAAGAATTAAGAAATATAATAGTAAGGATATGATTAAAGGTAAGGTGGAAATAAAAAAAATTTGGAGGGTAAAAGGGTAAAAAAATTTGAGGGCAAACCCATGGTGCAAGAAAATGAAAGTTGAGGGGGGTATAATTAATTGAGGGGGTATAGTAGAGAAAGAGAAGAAAATTGAGGGGTATTTTTAGCTATTTACCCTAAATAAAATTTCTATTAAACAAGAAGAAAAGAATAGTTGTGTGTCCCCTAAACTGATTAATGCATACAATTGCCCAGAATGTAGGGCCATAAAGACTGAAACTGAAACCGAGCTCTTTTTGCTCGATACAAATAAAATTTGGTTCCAAACCTGAGTGAACCAAATTGAAAGAGTCCAATACTCAACTTGATCAAAATCCAATATAGTCTGAAATTGGTCAAAACTCCAACTTACTAGTATGATATAGGCTGTATATGACACCATGCATATATATATATATATATATATATATATATGTGTGTGTGAATTCTTCATGTGTTCCAAATCATTCACGTCTCTTCAGTCACTATCCCTATCTAACCTATTAATTAGTTGAGGCCAATAACATGATTTAGTATCTGTTCTAGTTCTAACCCTCCAGTGGGATTCGTAAGGAATTTTTTTTTAAAAAAAACAATTCACAATTGTTGCTCCACCTCCATTTTCATCTGGATTCATCATTCTCACCTCCACCATTTGCAATACCTAACTCAACCACTACACAACACTTTACCCACCCCAGTCTCTATTACTCTGAATTTTCAAACTTTCAAATCACACAAGAATCAAACTAGATAATCTTATTGTAGGGGTCTGAATTTAATGAGATTCATAAATAGTTTCTACACAAAATGAACAGAGAAATAATGATGCTTATGCCTTTATTGATTTTGATGTTTTACAAAAATATGGAAGGAGGAAGTGGCAGAGAAAACAAAAGCTCAAAATGGTGTAAATGGGTTGAGAACACTTTCTCTCTATCTCTCTCTCTAGAAATTTCCCTCTCTAGACCTCGAAAAGTCATCTTCAAGTGAGCTCTAGCTTCTCTATTTATAAACGTCAGCGTCAAGTTGGTTTTCGCGAATCATCCTTGCCACGTCAGCGTTATCTCGCGACATGGACTATGCGATATCAATCCGCGTAATAATTACCATGTCAGTGTCACCTCGTGACCTAGATTACGCGATACCAATCCGCGTAATCTCTTGCGAGGATCATAATATGCTTCGCGACCAGTGATCCGCGCAGTTTCCTCGCGGATCTAATTTTTCCTTAGCCAATGAACCATGATGTTATAGCTTTTTTTCCTGGGTTATGACCTTTTTGCATGCATACATTTTCCATGACCCTGAGTACTATCGGCCTCTCTAAGGTACTTTTTGCTTTGAATTGTGCAAATAAGGTCGCAACCCACTATTTGCATATCCCAAGCATTTCCCGAGATTTCCGAATAGTACTCCCTACGTCAGCAACATATAGGGCTATAAGTTCAGATGTTAGCTATACCCATATCAGTTCCCTCATAGTTACCTCTGTATAATGCTAATTCTCGCGTATAAACCTTATTTATGCCAGTTTCCAAATAATCCATTTCCTAAAAACATGCTTTTTCTCATATATTTTAGGTGCGTGCCACCCCCCTTACATTTTTCCCCATTGCACTTTGATACTTAGCCAAGTATTAAAGTGCAACAACTTTTGCCTCGTGAATTCCCGCCCCCTGTATCATTGTTTGCAATATGCTTTTCCCCATGACCCTTGTACCATAATGGGTCTTCCTCCATTTCTTTTATTTGCATTCATGCCCATCTCCCGAACCTAAGTCCAATCTGCAACCTTCTTTTATTAATTTTATTTCCTTTTAGCCGATCTCATGCATGTACTTACTTTTGCCTTTCTCCTTTTCTGTTTGATTTTTTCAATTTCTCTTTACCCATGGATCCGTGACTTTTTTAGTGCACCTGGCTAGGCGACTTTTTGCCATCCTTGCGCATTTAATGCACCTTTTCATTTTCCACGCCTAAGCCCTATATATTCCACACTTGTCATTTTTTTTCCATCTTTAACTCATCTTATTTTATACCTTTTGCCTTGTCTTCTATTTCTTTCGCGCATATATATCAACTTTATAACCCCTCGTAAGCATTTTGCTTCCCTGCCATCTTATCATGACTAAAGTTTCCACTCCCAAGCTTCTTGCTCCTCCTTCTGGGGTTGTTCCTTCTGTTTCAGAAGCCACAAAATGGAGAAAAGCCCATTTCTTCAATCTTCCTCATGATATCTTCTGGTCATCCATGGATAGTCTTCTTTCTGATACTATTACAATCTCTCTCCTCACCCTCGATCCAGACCATGAGGCCGATCCTATTTTCATTCCTCCTCTTTCCATTCCTCGCCTTATTATTGAAAGGGGTGACGCACCATTTTCTTTCATTGAATACGAAGGCCACGTAGCCCCTATCACCGATTGGAAAATGCGGTCTAGCCATATCCTTAGTCAGGACCGCCATCGCGCCATTCTTATTGAGATCGGTATCCTTCAGTCTATTGAACTTTTTTCAGACTTCTATGTTCGTCGCGACGTTGATGCATTGAACATTATAGTTTTGAGATGGAGCACTTTTTTGCATACTTTTATCGTTTCGTGGGGCGAGTTCACACCAACTTTAGAAGACGTGGTAGTTTTATTCTGGCTTCTTGTTCTTGACTCGCATTCTATCAAGGCTCCTCTAGTTGATCCAGAGGACAAGAGGATTCTCAACCAACTTCGCAACTGTGGCAAGTATGCTTGCAAGTGCGATAGCTAGTTTGATAAAGATGTACTCCTTTCTGAACAAGCGATATCAAGTCGCCCAAAGCTATCTTATTCTGCCTAGTGCCACCACTTCTTCCACGAGTATTCTTCTTGGAAACCAGCTCCTGGTCAGGACCGCGAATCTGCTCCTGCCCCTCAATTTAATGGCCCTTTAGAACTAACAGGTTTCCTTGCGTACTGGCTCGATCGCTACATATTTCAAGACAAACCAGAGGACAGTCCTAGCAAAATGGTATTCCTTCTTGCTACTATGTTGTCCCGAGGCGTGCGTATTACTTTAGCCCCATTTTTCCTTGGTTCATTATATTCTCAGCTTGATACCCTCGCGAATGATTTTACCCGTTCATTAGGTAGATACGACATTAGTACTCAGATCTCATGTATTTTTCTTACTTTATTCCTTTTTGAACGCTTTCCCTAATATGCTCCATTTCCTGTTTCTTTCCTTCCTCAAACTTTAGAGACTATTACTTCTATTATTTTAAAATCGCAAGCTACCTGTTGGACTTCCTTTTCCTCTTCAAAAACCCTTGCTGATTTTATTGATAAATCTTCTAAATTTTCATGGCGTCCCTACGCCACTCCTCTTGAAGGCTTTTATTCTCCTGACTTCTACCCAAAAGACGAAATTGTTTCCTATGACATTTCTTCAGATGACCACCTTATCTTTTCTGCTATCACCCATAGATGTCATCTCCCTATTTTTAGTGAAACATTTGATAGTGTTGCTTCTTACAATCCCTCGCGTGTGTATCGCCAATTGGGCTTCGATCAGGCCATTCCTCCCCCTCTTCCTTTATCACGCGAGGACACCTTTGATAGATCCCTTATTCAGTATCGCGATTCATTAGAGAGAAGCCTTCACATTTTCTCTACAATTATATTTATTCAACCAGGAACTCGCAGGGGTGGTGTAATTGCGGGTTACAATGAATTTTGGAAGGAACAGTTGATCAGATTTCAAAGCTTTATGGATGAAACTCCTACTCCCATCCCCGTTCTTGTTTATGCTTTGGATCCCTCGTTGAAGCTTCGAAAGGTGAGAGGTACCAGAGGTCATAATAGCAAACTCACACTTAAGTCTCATTCCGAGTCCTTTCAAGCTATCAAAGTTTCCTTACCTCAAAAGTCCAAGAAAATAACTCGCAAGTGATCACTTCGCGAGGAAGTTCCTCCCGCGAGATCACCTATCCGCGAGGAGCCTATTGCGAGACGCCTTGTAATTTTTCTATCTTTTCTTTCTTTTGCTATTTCATGTGTTTATCCACATTGTGTTAATACTAACTTAGATATTTCCCATCTTTTTGTAGCGTTCTAGTGCCCAGGCCATAGGTAACATTAGTGTTTCTCTTTCGTATGCTTTTCCTGAGTTGGACCATGTTACCTTGTCCTTTAGGCTTAAAGATCTTTCTTCCGCAGAGTCCCTAGATCAAGTTCCTCTTGCGAAAAGGAAAAAGACTCTCTCTTCTGCCTAAAAGACCCATGTAGCAGGAGAGACTCCAAGCTCGGATGAAGTTCCATTGATGTGAAAGCGTAAACCAACAAATGATATTTCTCATAGAGGTGTTTCAGACCCAGATCTAGATGAGGCGTCCTTAGCCGAAAGACGCAAACTTGCTTTAGCTAAATTGAAGAACATGCGAAAAGCTGATGCAACCTCCTCTCTGCTGAATACAGTGGCCCGCGTGGTAGATGATATTAGAGTTGCTGATTCAGCACATGTACTTGATCATGTGAGCTCTCATGGAGCTTCTCGCGATTTTGCTTATACTAGTACTTGTTTCTCCTCTTCACTATTTTTCCTTTCCTTCTTTATTCCTCTTTTAATTTATTCTACCTGCTACTCTTACCAGATGATGCAGAAGAGACAGAGGTCGCCAACATCCTTTCTACTTTTCTGGAGAAAGTTTTTTCTCAAAGTGGGTTTCTAATCCACTTAACTTCATTCCTATTTTAAAGTTTTATGCTCCTAACACCCCCCCTTTTTTTAGGCTCCCGCGAGACAGTCTCTCCTCGTATTCCTACTTTTCCTGGGGGTGGTCTCTATTATAACCTTTCTCTTAAAGATTCTTCTGAGGACGATGAGGACCACTTCCCTATCAATTATTTGTTAAATAAGTCCTCTCAACTGACCTTTGAAGAGGATAAAGATGATGGTGAGTCTTCTTCATCTCGCGATACTGTAATTTTTTCGACTTCCAACCCTGAAGTAGACCGCGAGGAATCAACAGATCGCGAGCCTGAGGAAACCGCAGTAGATCGCGAGATACCATCGTCTATGGAGTTGTCTTCTCTTCCATTCGCACCTAAGGTTAATGCTACTAATGGTCAAGCAGAAGATCGTAATGTAGATGACATTCATTTATATCCTCTTGGTGGTGATGTTGCGGCTGGAATAGTTGCAACAATGGAAGATTGCCCTAGCATTGAGAGATCCCTCTTCGGCAGAACTATCCCAGAAGTTGAGGAAGGTGAATTTTTTACTTTTTCTCTTCATTTGATTTCGAGCATCATCATCATACTATCATACTTAATATGCATATTTTCTTACTTAGGGCTAAACTCTGAAGATCAAGAAATGATTAACGAGCTTCTTCTCAACGCTCAGAGAATTTCTCAAGGTCAAACAGTGATTCCCTCGGATACTTTTATTGAGCCAAATACAAAGGTGCATCTATCTCCATCTCGGGCATCCGCCTTGGATCCTTGCGAGCCTACATCTATTTCTCGTGACCATGCCTCAACTTCCTGTGAGCCAAATTCTTTCACTCGCGACCCTTCTATTATTCTTGCTCATCAAGCTGCTACCTCAGTGCTGGTACCTTGACATCATTGGCTTTGTTATCCTCACGTCATACTAGTGCTAGATCAGATAGAGGCTGCTCATCCAGAGACATTTTCTCAAATGGAGATTCATGAGCCCCTCCTACAAGCCTTTCATCTCCAGCTCGTTGCAGATGTATTTAGGACTCTTTCTGAGACCTCTATTCAGGACCTTGTCCCTGATACACTTCCAAGATGTCATGCTCGAATAAAATATTGGAAGAAGGTAGGGATGGATGTGTCCTGGTGGGAGACACGGTTGGATGTCATTCAAAGACTCTACGATCACTATCTTATTGAACTAAAGGATCGTGTTATTCGACAAGGGAAACATGCTGAGATTGTAGAGGCTCATAGGCAGTTAGCACTACTTGAGGAGGAAGATAAGAAGCTTCAGGATACAACTGAGCATTCTGAGCAGGCTCATATGTATTTGGAAGAGCATGGGGGTTTTAAACTGTCAGATCCCATCACCCAGAACCTTTTCTAGTCTTTAATTATTTTATACCTTCATGATGTATGTATTCTTGATGCTTTGACTATAACCATATTTTGTTGGATGACGCCATACCATGATTGTAACCCAAAAATGATGTATACATTATTGAGGCTTTGCTTGATACTATTTTATTATTATTTTCACATCTTTATTATAACACCATAATCCATAATGATTTCATGCTTGATACAATTTAATCCACTTCACATTAAGAGTTCCAACCTTTTCGCAAGTAACTTCATGCTTCATCCTGTAATTCCCACTGCTACATTCACTTACAATTACATATGGACATTCCCACTTGGCTTCAAATTTCTTTACCCTTTGTCCCCTCATAATTGCTGGTACTATTTTTAGCACTCTGTCTCCCTCTTTGAACCATCTATACCGTACCTTCTTATTGTAACTCCTTGTTTGTCGCTTATTATATTCTTTTTGATTTGTGAAGGATTCTGCCCTTGTTTCTTCTAATTCTTTTATTTTCAATAATCTTTCTTCTAAACTGCTTTTAGATGCCAGTATTATAGCAGTAACCCCTAGCTCTGCAGGTAGCACAACCTCTGCTCCATAGACTAGTGCATAAGGGGTCATATTTGTCGCACTCCGGTATGCAGTTCGATGTGCCCATAGTGCTATGGGAAGTTCTTCCACCCATTTATTTTGATTATCATGTACCAACCTGGACATGATTCGAATTAACGATTTATTAAAGGCTTCAGCCTGTCCATTTCCTTTTAGATTGTAAGGCGTCAACTTGTGATGAATTACTGAGTATCTCCCCAGTAAATCCGCGATTTTATTATTAACAAAAGGAGTCCCATTATCTGACATTATCACCTTCAGTATCTCAAATCGACAGATGATGTTTTCTTTTATGAATCGAACCACATTATCCACCGTTGTTCGTCGTAGTGGGATAGCTTCCACCCACTTTGTGAACAATTTAGTTGCCACTAAAACCCACACATGTCCCTAAGCTTGCGGCGTGATTGGCCCAATTATGTCCAGTGCCCAAGTGTGAAAGGCCAGGGGGTAGCCAAACTATGCAATTCAGCTCCTGGAGCATGAATAAGATCCCCATGTACCTGGCATATATGATACTTCCTGATGAAATCACTACAGTCCCTTTCTATTGTTGGCCAGTAATACTCGGATAAAAGTAACTGTTGAAACACTTTTCTAGGGCCTTGATGACTAAACTCGTGAGTCTGTTTCAACATTTCTCCTGCTTCTTATTCGTTTATGCATCTCAGTAGCTTTCCTTCAAAATTTTTGCGAAACAATCTTCCTTCATGTAAGACAAATCGCGAGGCCAATTTTCTGAACTGCGGCTGATCTTTTTCAGGTAAACCCCCTCTTTCAAATAATGCACATATTTGTCTCACCAGTCTATCATATTTGTCAAGTTTCCTTCGCTCGTGGAAGGATACACATTACAGTTCTGGCAACTGCTTTGCAATTTGACTGCATCATCCTTCATGCTTGGCCAAAAGAAACCTTCCCGCTATAAAATTCGATAGAGACTAACATCTGTTTGCCCACATATTTTCTTGTGAGTTTTTTGTAGTAATTCTCCTATCTCACTTATTGCCACACATTTGGCTAGAATCCCTTCAGCTGCTCTGTGATACAACACTTCTTTTATGATTTAGAATCCTCATCTCAAGGCATTGTTATCATTTTTTAGTAGGGCTTGCACTATCTGTTCTCTCCAATCATGTTTTTCATACACCTGTGATTCCTTCTCGTGACTGACTACAGAGTTGGTTCTTCGCACTATTTGCATAGTAGACTCTATTTCTTGAAACTATAGTCGTGAACCCAATGTCGCCAATGCATCAAATCATCGATTACCTTCTCGCGGCTCATGCTGAAAACTCACAGCCTCAAAGTTTTCTATCATCTGATGAATAAAGGTTCTAAAAGGCACCAGATAGGGTTCTTTAACAACATACTCTCATTTAACTTGTTTAATGACAAGCTTGGAATCCCCTTTTACATGAAGGATTCTCACTTTTTACTGCTGAGTCATCATCAATCCCAACACTAACCATTCATATTCAACTATATTATTGGTATAAGGAAAATCAAGCTTATAGGCCATGACTAATTCCTCTCTCGTTTCTTCATTCCTTAATACGAACCCAGCCCCACCTCCCTTTTCTGTGAATGAACCATCAAATTCTAAAGTAAACTCTATGCTTTTTGTCGTACTCGCTACTCCCATCTCCTCCATTTTGGGCTCAAATCCCCCATAAAATAAAGCCAATAAATCTGATAAGGCTTGACTTTTTACTACCTTTGGTATAGAACATGTGATCTCATATTCAGATAATACTAACAACCACCGAGCAGTTCTCCCACTAAGTATGGGCTTTGTGAGTAGATATCGGATATGGTCACTTTTGATTATTAACTCCAACGGATGTGCCAGTAAATAATGCCTGAATTTCTGAGTCGTGAATACCAAAGTAAGACAATGCTTTTCCAAGGATGTGTATCGCAACTCTGGTCCCCTGAGTACACGACTGATATAGTAAATAGGTTTCTCCTCCCTTCATGTTCCTGGGCCAACAGAGCCCCTATGGATTTATTGGTGGAAGTAAGATACATTATCAACAGTTTCCTTGATTCTGGCGCCACCATTGTTTTTGGTGATGCTAAAATCTTCCTGATTTTCTCAAAGGCCTCTTGTTGTTCTTTTCCCCAGCTATATATAGATTTTTCTTTTAACAAAGGCATGAGTGGGTGAGTTACTTCTGCCAATGCTGGGATGAACCTCCTAAGATAAGAGATTTTCCCCATAAAAGTTTTTAATATTTTGCGAGTTATGGGCGAGGCCATTTCTAATATTGCCCTAGCTTTTGTTGGATCCATATCAATCCCCTGTTGATGTACAACATACCCTAAAAACTTTTCTTCTGGTACTCCAAAAGCGCATTTCAAAGGATTCATTTTCAGATTATACTCGCGACACCGTTACAGTACTTTTCTCAAGTCGCCTACATGATCCCGTGTACCTCTGGATTTTACCACCAATTCATCCACATAGTCTTCCACGGTTTTATGCATTAGGTTATGACATATAGCCGTCATATCGCGTTGATACGTAGCCCCAACATTTTTAAGTTCAAATGGCATGACCGTATAATGGAAATCCTCCATTGGGGTACGAAAAACATTTTTCTCAGCATCTTCCTGTGCCATTTTGATTTGGTTATACCCGTTGAATCCATCCATTAACGAAAAAATTCTATGTCCTGCGGTTACATCCACTATAGTGTTAACGTTGGGTAGAGGAAAATCGTCATTTGGGCAGGCTTTATTAAGATCGCGATAGTCTACACATACGTAAATTTGTCCATTATTTTTCTTCATAGGCACAATATTCGTAAGCCATGTTGGATGTTGAGTTGGTTTGATAAATCTTGTTTTCAGCAACTTTTCTACTTCTACTTTAATCTGTATCTCCAAATCCGGATGAAATATTCGTTGCTATTGTTTCTTTGGCTCCGATGGGGAATGCACATGGAGGTGGTGGCTTACTAATCCAATATTGAGTCCCGACATTTGACTATAGTCCCAAGCGAAGACATCACGAAACTCTTTAAGTAATTATACTAGAGAATTCTTAGTTTCATTGGGGAAAGTACTGCTTATAAAGGTAGGTCGCGGCGCTGTGCCGTCACCTATATCTACTTCACACAAACCATGCTCTAGTCGCGGATTTATCTTAAGTGTCTCAGGATCAGTGCTAAGTTTTCTTTGTACTCCTACTTTAACTATCTTGGGGTCAGTGCCAACTACATAGTCTTCTGACCCCCAATCCCGTCACAACTTGTACCCCATACACCCGTCAGACATTTTAACTCGTGACCAACTCACCTCTTTGAGCTTTCGCTTAATCGAACCTCCATCCTTCAATTCCCCCCATTTTGGTAATGGTGTACCATAAACACCGGGTCCATCTTCCTCGCCATATTCTGAGAAATAGACTGCATTTGCAAAATGGGCCTCAGACGCGCAAAAAGGGCTCTTAGAAGCTTTTACAGTCATTATTCTTTATCCCCAATTAGCCTTCATTACTTTATGATAGGATGATGGTACCACACCGTAGGCATGTAACCATGGTCTTCCCAGTAACAACTGATATGAGGGTTCCCTTTTAATGACATGAAACTTGGTGAGACCCCTGATTTTCCCAACTTTAAGATCCAATGTAGCGAAACCTACGGTGGCCTGCTGATCTCCATTGAAATCAGTAACTACAATGGTATGATTTACAATCTTGTTTTTAGGAAAATTGATCATCTACAAAGTAGCCAGCGAGATTAAGTTAATTGATGCTCCTCCATCTAAAAAGGCTCACTTCATCTCTTGACCATTCACAGTAGCTGGTACATATAGAGGTTGATTGTGGAAGAATGACACTTGTTTATCTGCTTCAGAGAACGTGATTTTGCTTGAGGTTTTTTCATGTTGTGGAATAATGATAGTATGATTAAGAGTGGCAATTGTTTGCTCTTTTAGGAACTTCTTCGCATGTTCTTGTATTGGGAGCTCGTTAAAGAAAACTTATATCTTAGCATCCTCTTTTGCTTCACAAGCTGGTGGGCATTCATACTTTGCAACCTTGATCATATCTTCAGTATCGTCTCTAGTGGCTACTACTGCCACATGTGTAGGGAAAGGTTCGTGAACTATATTCTTTGTAACTTCTAAATCACCTGATGTGATTTTTCTGTGTACTAATCCGCGAAATGCCCAACATCCATTCAAGGAGTGTCGAACAGACCTGTGATAGGGGCAGTAGTTGTTTTTCATCTTTTCCTCCCTTGTCAGCACCCTTTATACTGAAGGCAGTGATATGACATTATCAGAAATCCACTAATTTAGCAAGGCGACTGCTTCGTTTTCACCGAAAGGTAAAGGAGGTGGTTAGATCTTCTAGCATGCTCTTCCCTGGGCCTTTCATTTTGTGTTGCTGCTACCATTACCACTCACCTAGCACTGATATTTGGCCATGTTGGAGGAGCCAAAACCTCTCCCAATCTCCGTGTATTATCAACGAGTGCATAAAAAGTTTTGAACTCGTGATTGACCAAATGTACCCTATACTTTCGCAGCATTCCTTCTATACAAATTTTGATTAATTGAAGCTCAGAAATTGGCTCATGACACTGTAAAGTAGCCTCACGAAATATTCTAACGTAGGTTGCCACCTCCTCTCCGAAGCGTTGCCTTTGTCTCGTAAGTGAAATCATTGAGACCTCTTCGTCTGCTTGGAAGAACTTAGTGTAGAATTTGATCACCATATCTATCCAACTAGATACTGAATCTAGAGCGAGACTGGTGTACCATGTGTATGCAGTACTTATTAGAGACTTGGAGAACTCCCTAAGTTTCAAATACTCATCATTTATGTGTGGCCCCAGAGCATCCATGAATCTGGATATGTGCTCTCTTTCATTTCCTTTTTTGCCATCGAATTAATGAAAGCTTGGTACTCCATAGTCTTCAGGATAAGGCAAAGCCATAATACTGGGATGGTATGGTGATGCGATTTCCACTTCTTCTATCTCAAATTTCGTATTTAAAATAGCCTAAAGTTGCTCCTTGGTGATATAGGCCTCTTTCTCTAGTGGTTCTGTTTGCGCTCGCGGTGCCTCCCGAAAAAGCTCTTGTGTTGATACCTATGACAAGGTTTGATTCTCCACTTGTGGTGACTCCAGGTTTGGTACCGAAATACGTGAGGCCTCCATGAAGTGAAGTATGGCCTTTTGCGTTTCCTGAATGCTAAGAAGAGTTTGCAGCAGAACTGGTGGCAATTCTGGTGAATTCTGTGTTGGCTCCGCCATCGGAGGAGTCTCTGCCCGAGCCACACCAACGTTTGCACGACGACGCTATTTCCATACTGGTGGAACTAGTTCAGTCCCTTGATTCTATGTTGTTTCTTCTTCTTCAACTTGCTCGGTGTACCGGGTTGGTGGACGACCTCTCCGACGGGTTTAACGAGGCTCAACTTGTGCAGAAGACATCTCCTCCCCAACGGAGTCGCCTTTAATGTAGGGGTCCGAATTTAATGAGATTCAGAGATAGTTTCCACACAAGATGAATAGAGAAATAATGATGCTTATGCCTTTATTGATTTTGATATTTTACAGAAATATGGAAGGAAGAAGTGGAAGAGAAAACAAAAGCTCAAAATGGTGTAAACGGCTTGAGAACACTTTCTCTCTATCTCTTTCTCTATAAATTTCCCTCCCTAGGCCTCGAAAAGTCATCTTCAAGTGAGCTCTAGCTTCTCTATTTATAGACGTCGGCGTTAAGTTGGTTTTCGCGAATCATCCTTGCCACGTCAGCGTTATCTCGCGACATGGACTATGCAATATCAATCCGCGTAATAATTACCACGTCAGTGGCACCTCGTGACCTATATTACGCGATACCAATCCGCGTAATCTCCTGCGAGGATCATAATATGCTTCGCGATTAGTGATCCGTGCAGTTTCCTCGCGGATCTGATTTTTCCTTAGCCAATGAACCATGATGTTATAGCTTTTTTTCCTGGGTCATGACCTTTTTGCATGCATACCCTTTTCATGACCCTGAGTACTATCGGCCTCTCTAAGGTACTTTTTGCTTTGAATTGTGCAAATAAGGTCGCGACCCACTATTTGCATATCCCAAGCATTTCCCTAGATTTTCGAATAGTACTCTCTACTTGAGCAGCATATAGGGCTATAAGTTCAGATGTTAGCTATACCCATATCAGTTCCCTCATAGTTACCTCTGTATAATGTTAATTCTCACGTATAAACCTTATTTAGGCCATTCTCCCAAATAATCCTTTACTTGAGCCAGTTCTCAAATAATCCATTTCCTAAACACATGCTTTTGCTCATAGATTTTAGGTGCGAGCCACTCCCCTTACAACTATTTCTAACCATTTAATATATTGAACCACCAAGCTCCCCAAAATAAGCTGAATTTTGATTACCTTAAATAAAAATACACGTAAATTTGACATTCGAAGACGTATGATCAAAGTTGAACAATTATCAGAAAACATGCATTATATAATTCATTATAAGAATTGCAATTCAGAAGGGAAACATAATGAATGTCATATATGTTTTCCTAGTTATATTGATTGTCCTTTGAGGGTGTTACACGAACTGACACCATAACTCGTGCAACGTTAAGTCGCAGACTTGCGGAAAAGCGGAAATTTAAACCTGTTGTGGAAATTTAGATTAAAGGTTTTATACTGTTATGGAATATTTAGATAAAAGGCTTTAGATTGTTGGGGATAATATTTATTCACATTGAAATCTACTTATATAATAATATAAACAAATCAATATATGATCATGACATAATTCAACTATAAAGTAAAATAGAGAAATATGCTAATATAAATCTCAATAAAAATATAAAGATAAAAAGAGTTAAAAACTTTTGGCTTGTTGATGGAAAGGCACGCAGATGCGTTGTCCTAAAGCCTTTACAGTCTCTCTATGTGCAGGTTCCAACGGACTGTGAAGGCTCCAAGATACAACTCCAATGTCCTCTATGCACACAATCATAGAGAACTAATTATCAAGTTCTAATCTCAAGTTGCCCAACTATAAAACACTATATAGGAAATTATATATATGATATAATAGGGATTTAGAGGAAGAGGATAATCAGTCTATATTTTGATGTATATCTATGTTTAGATGTAAATCATTCTATTCTTGAACCTCTCTCTATATAAACTCTTAATGGACACTAGGTCTAATAAATAATCATTATTCATAATGATTATTACATTTTATTACAATTGTAACCACTAATATATTTATAACCTTTTATTATAATATTAAATATTATAACGGTCATGTAATTTAATTGTCAAAGAGGAGTTTAAAACTTCTCTCTAATAATCCCCCACAAGTTTTTAAAACTTCAAAATAAAATTACACATATAAATATATAGAAAATAAATAACATAGTTGGGCAACTCTATACTACGCAATAGATGTAAGAGTCTTTCGGACTTGAACTTGCACTTACTGTTGACAATTTCCATTTGAGAGTCCTAAGAGACTAGGTCTTGAACTCGGCCCTTAAACCAAATTTTAACATATCACACACATAGTATTAATTACAAACTTGGTACATGGTTTAGTGCTATTAATGGCCATGCACTGGTATCTTGATTCTCATGAGAGTTACTAGAGAACAACCCAATTTTCATAGTTGCGGTCTCACGACGACACTCACATAGGTGAGTCCTCCAAAGGTACATATGAGCATACCTTGCAGGAGAATGGCTGCCTCGGGCTCATTCAGGGCAGCGCCCTTCCTAACATCATATTAAACAACACTTGTGTCATAGGGATAGGTAGGAGAAAATCTTCATGAGAAATCTCCAAAATTTAGTGTTATAATGAGTCACGTAATACGGATTGTTGGTACCCGTTGAACCTAATTCATGGGATCTCCAATCACAAAGGACGGGTTACTTCCGAAGGTGACTATCTTGCGGGTTTAACACTATCCCCCTCGACACTTCTAGAACTACGCTTCTAGAAAATAAAGACTTGTAGTCTTATTATTATTTTCTCGAGAAATTCACCCAACTCCTAGAATAAAAGACATTTAGTCTTTTAACATTTTTTTTTTCACAATCTTTTTGGATGTGTGAATATCATCCGCTTTCAACAATCACCGACTTCTCCATGATATAGTTAAGATGTCTCATCACACACATAAACTCTTCAAAACAACAGTAATTTAAACTTTTAAATTGTTGCAATATAAATATTAACTCATATAATACTTTTTTCTTTCTGTTGAACAAACATCGCATGTTTGCAACCATATTCATCAAATAATCTCATATTATTTTTCAAGTGGCATTTTAAAGAGAATAAAAATGATATAAATAATCACCTTAAATGTAATCACTTTTTTTTCATAATAATAAGAAACACATTGAAGTAATGAATCTCTACTTCTTGTCTTATTACAAAATACATTCAAAATTTTTTCCTCTTTTCTTTTATCGTATCTAAACTTTACCCCCACATCTGAGGATTATATAACAGTAAATTACGAACCCCCACATTGCACTATTATGTCAAAGAATAATCTTCTCTATAATTTAATATGTATAATTTTTTACTCTTGTATGTATTTTTAGCCACGTAGTAAATAACTCAAATAAAATTGCATCACAGGTGAAAATAAAACTTACAGTAAAGTAAGTCCATTCAACATAATATCATGATAAACATACAGGCACTTATAGTATATGTCTCACAAACAATAATTCTTCACTTTGTTCTCACTTCATACTTATATTCAAGTATTTCTCCAATACCTTAATAATGAGTACATCAGTGACTGGTAATAGAAGATACTGTAAAACAAACCCAACTATCTTCAATTAATTTAAAATTCCTTTTAAACACATATACACACATATATTTGCACCCGTGAATATATACAAATATATCTAATTTGTAGAAATTTTTTATGCCCACGTAACCAAAGTAATTTCATCTTGATCTCCATAGTACTTGAATCACAGAATCATCTAGAAATAGAATTCCCAATACTATTTGGCAATAAGAAGCATAAAGCATATTAATTAAAATGAGTCACAGCAAAATATCAGATGAACTGTGCACATTTGAAGTTCATCTTTTTTAGGTAACAACTTTTACAGGAAAATTATGTTCATAACTTCCCAAAAAATTTCGAAGACAAAATAGTAGTAGTAGTACTGTAGGAAATGTTTATGTAAATACCAAAAAATGCACAACATAAGAATGAAATCTTTTATTTGGGTTTTGCTTTTTTTATATACATTCTCTTTTTGGGCTTCGAGCCCATTAGGGCAATACTGCTTTGCGTACATCATTATCTCTATTTTTCAAGGAATTATAAACTAAAATGGGCCTAATTTTTGGATTCGATAACCTTGTTGAACTGTCAGCCTATTGGGCCCAACGCCGGATGGGCTCGAAGATTTCCACACTTGTTGTCCCTCAATCTACTACCTTGATAACTGAAACAAAATCTACTGTATATAGATTTGAAAATTTTAACACACTTTCCCTACAATTGACACAACGTCTTCAAAATAAACAGATTTCTAAAACTGACATAAATTTCAATAGAGTAATAATTCTCAAATTTTTCAAATTTCTGAAAATTTTGAATAGCAGTTCATTTTATCGACAAAATAATTCTAATGTTTCATAACATTCATAAAAGAACAAATAAATTTTTAAATTTATACAACAATAATGATTGTATAAATATAGTAAGCAAATCCACTAGTATTAATTTTAAATAAAAATCATCTGACAGAAAACCCGAAGGTAAAAGATTATGTAAATATTTACTCCAATAACATTTCTATTATAACACAATTACATGCATCAATAGTCTTCACCATACAACACACCACTTTTAATAGAAGCAACAAAATATGAAAAGTCTAAACTATACTGTGAGTGTGTTATCTTTGACAGATACAAACATTAAGCCAATAAGAAACATTTATAAAGAAATGAGAAATTCATGTTCAGAATTTTGTTTTGTCTAGCTATATGATTACATGCAAATAAAATCAATATACAAGTATATCATGGTTCACATACACATATCAATCACAACTACAGAGAGTTTCCATAGTATATCAATCTTACTAAATGAAATTCGTATCTATGCATGATTTACACAAACTTTATAGAAAAATTTATCTATTACAACTCAGTAACTTGGACAGTAAGTTTTTTAAACAAGTTTATTTGAACACCAAATGCATTCAACAGGAAATACTGAATATACATTATAAACACATATCCATGACATATTCACACAAGTAATAAACACATCATACACGTTGAGAAGAATAAAGGCTTTAGACTATTGTGGAAATTTAGCTTAAAGGCTTTATATTGTTACGGAATATTTAGATAAAAGGCTTTAGATTGTTGGGGATAATATTTATTCACATTAAAATCTACTTATATAATAATATAAACAAATCAATATATGATCATGACATAATTCAAGTATAAAGTAAAATAAAGAAATAGGCGGTATAAATCTCAATAAAAATATAAAGATAAAAAGAGTTAGAAACTTCTGGTCTGTTAATGGAGAGGCACGCAAATGCGTTGTCTTAAAGCCTTTACAGCCTCCCCACGTGTAAGTTCCAGCGGACTGTGAAGGCTCCAAGATACAACTCCAATGTCCTCTATGTACATAATCACAGAGAACTAATTATCAAGTTGCCGAAATATAAAACACCATATAGGAAATTATATATATGATATAACAAGGATTTAGAGGAAGAGAAGAATTTGTCTATATTTTTATGTATATCTGAGTTTAGATGTAAATTATTCTATTCTAGAGCCTCTCTCTATATAGACTCTTAATGGATACTAGGTCTAATAAATAATGATTATTAGATTTTATTACAATTGTAACCACTAATATATTTATGATCTTTTATTATAATATTAAATATTCTAACGGTTATGTAATTTAATTGTCCAAGAAGAGTTTTAAAACTTTTCTCTAACAGAACTCACACACGATACACTGGATGAAGGTTCATCTTACCAACTAATATACTAATATATTAATAATATAAAATATAATATAATCTAACATTGTCAAAAAAATAAATAATAAAGTGCCATTTAAAATGATAAATGGAATGAAGAAATGCGAAGGTTCAACTAAAGCATTCTTATTGTTAGACCAAGGCCCTCTTCTCTTCGTCCGCATTTTCAGCTTTTCTATGTTCCTCGATGTAAGAAGGTTTTTCAGTCTTGGCCTTGGGGGATTTGTTATCAGGCAAAAGTTTCAATACAATCCCCATGAATATCACAGCACAAGTCCAGTCCCCTACTGTTCAGTTAATGGCTTTGTAAATGCTTTTGTCACCTGTAAAAAAAATTCCCACGTGCATGGGACGAGTTGCATAACGAAAATTTACATATAATGTGCAAGACATGATTCGATCAATTTGGAATGGGCCTAGGGCCTACTATCTAGTGTTGGGTTGGGAGCATATGGAATCACCTTTCCAAAATCAGTCATACCTCCCAAATAGGCCCAACATGATAAGATACTCACACTCTCGCACATGGGGCTCGAATCCTAATTTTTTTTTTTTTGGGAGAAAATGTGATATCATTAAACTACAAAATATTTGATAAAATTATTTATAAAACTTTGTTTAGTTTGTATTCTTAAACAAATGTTCTTGAGAATTCTGAAAATAATTTTATGAGAAAAATAAAAATGAATTCTCTAAAAATATATATTTTTATATCTGAATTTTCAGAAAAATCAATCAAATTTTAGTATAATTTTCTGATTTTTAATTTTCAGGAAATGAAAAATCAAAAAAC
Source organism: Cornus suecica (assembly GCA_963922005.1). Taxonomy (NCBI): domain Eukaryota; kingdom Viridiplantae; phylum Streptophyta; class Magnoliopsida; order Cornales; family Cornaceae; genus Cornus; species Cornus suecica. The sequence continues at coordinate 13,511,312 of OY998240.1, read as the reverse complement.
AGAAAATTATTTTCATAAATTCAAATCAAACAAGCCATAATATAGGGTGCGTTTGGAAAACCTGTTTTTTGTATTTGTTTTCTGTCTTCAAACATAAAAACTGTTTTTGTATTTGTCTTTGTTTTTTCAGGAAAAAACTAAAAACAAAAAAGCGTTTGGATGAAGGTGTTTTCACCACTTTTATTTGGTGAAAATTGTATTTTATGAATTTGGTGTTTTCATTGTTTTTACCACCTAAACAGTGAAAAAACTAAAAAAACAACTAAAAGTTGTATTTGGTGTTTTCATCACTTTTACACACTATTCACAGAAAACAGTTTTCTTGGGGAAAAAACAGTGAACAGTAAACGTGTTTGTCAAACGTGTTTTTTTTTTAGTCTTGTGAACAGTAAAAAAACAAAAACAAAAAACAGGGTATCCAAACGGACCCTATAATTATCATCATCTTTTTCTTTTCAACTTCTTTCATTTGTAATTGTATCTTAATTTATTTTGAACAATTATTTAAAAAAATGTCTGTAATAAAATTTGAAAATATTTGGTGTTTAGTTAATTAATTTTACTTTAGCATTAATTAAAGATAAAATCACATATCCAAAAATTTAAATGCATCCCCAAGCAGGTTAAAAATCCGGATTCGGATATTTCGGGTTAGGCGTGAACCTACTTGCTCCGCTACCCGGTCGTGAGTTGACAAAAACAACCCCATTACCACGTCAGAGATCGATGCTCTTCCTCCTCTCACTCTTTCAGTCTCACTTAGGGTTTGACTCAGCCGTCCATAGCGCTCAAGGTTCCTCAGGTAACACATTCAGAACTCTCTTTATATCATATGTGTATATAGATATAGATATACGTGTATATATATCATGCTTTAACATATATACATATGTATGTATAAGCGAGGTTTAATTTCATAACTTTGTTCAGAAGATCAGATCTGATTCGTTTCCGATTTTGTGTGCTTACGATACCTTTCATCGAGATAGTCTTATATCATTTGGATCCAATGCTTGATCAATATTATGTTCATCTCTGTTCTGCTTACAACTGTGTTAAATACTATATAACAAATATATAGATTGCTGTTTAATTGTTTGTAGATTTTCTTACACTTTGTGGGTATTTGTTTCAATCTGTACATTGAAATAGGTTCTGCTTTTAAGATACATTAATGAATAGAACGAACCTAGTTGAAGAAAATTATTGTACTTGTGTGCGTCTTTCATAATTTTGTTCCTCTTTTTGCACAATTACTATATATATATAGAAAAATAAAAGGATCCTTTACCTGATAGAGTTGGAAGTTCCTATAACATAAAAAATTGGGGATTTTGGGAAAAAGAGAAGATGCTTTTTCAATAATTTTGCGGTTAATTAAATACTTAATTAAAGATGACACTTTTCTGGATAAATGTTGAATCCAGAGGAAGAGGTGGTGTCGATTCTGTTGAGGGTGTGAAATTACAGGGCTCAAGCTGGAGGAATTTTTGCTAAAAATAGTTTCCAGGGAGAATAAATAAATTGTTTTCGGAATTGTGCTTTTGGTCCGCTCTCTTTCCACTATTAGCTTTTGAAAGTTGCCTGCAAATGAAAATTTGCACTGCTCTCTTGTATCTTTATTCCCTACGAAATTAAATAAAACATTCTTGTAGTTTGGAGCCTTATGTTTTCTTTTGGTTTCTGTGGTGTTGACTTCACATGTACTTGTGCTGCCATTTATGTGTTCAACATTGATGAAGAAGTTTTGAGCTGATTAAAAAGTAATTATCAAATAGCCTGGACGTGGGTTGATGATGGACATGAACTATTTACCTAGGAATTTGTTTGGTTGAACCAAATATGTCCCTTAGCCCTTTCTACTGTCGTATAAGTCTATATTCTAGTGAAGATTGAAGAAGTCACTTTAAAATTGGTAGATACAACATGGTTTAATCCTGGTTTTTTTTTTTTTTTTGTGGTCTGATATGAAACTTCTAGTGTAAACAACGTGATGGTTATGCTAATAAGGTCGTGTGAAGTACATGGAATAAAATTTAACTCTAGATGAAATATGAATGGGTCACAATAGAGAGAAACAATTCCTATGATTTTTTATCTGAAACATGGTGAAAATGGTTGGTAAGGGGATTCATCTGGTTGCGAAATTGTTTCAAGTCTAATTGGTCGCCAGTCGCATCACCGAAAAATGCATGGTCCATTGGTTTTAAGCATAAATTTAGCATAGTTAATGCTTTTCCTTTAATGAACTGTGTTATTTTCATCAAACTGGGCAGCTGAAGTAGGGTAAAAGTTTGACTGGCCTTTTTTCAAGTTCATAGAACTGGTAAAACGTAGGATTGACAATTCGTGTCAACAGGTCGACCCACGGGTTAACAGGGCAATCTGGTACTAGTTGACACAAAAATCAAACATTTTAAATATGATACAATCCAACACGAAAAATAAAAAATAAAAAATAAAAATGAAAATGAAATTGAATTTGACACGATTCAGTAATAGTTTATTAATGTATTTCAATCCATGACCAATTAGAGAATAGAAAAAATCAGCAAATAAATATAACAATAAATATAATCGTGTCAAACGGGTCAATTCATGTCAGAAATTGCTAGCTCTAGGTAAAAGTTTGACTGGGCAAGTTATTTTTGTGTCCTGTTCTCTACTAGTTATATTGGCAAATGTATTATAAGTAAAATGATACATTTCCCCTGGATATTGAGATTACGGGTTTCTGGGTTAAAGCATAAAAAACTGCACTTCGATGGCGTGCTTTTAAAAACTGTGATGTATGTATGACATTGTGCTTTCTTTAGTTACCCTTGTTAGGTTAGAAAGATAGATACACTGTTCTATGATTATGGCTGTTGCTAGAAACTTTGTGGCTTGTGGAGAACTAGTGGTACTTCTCATTTCCTCCTTCTCTTACTTTTTTTGACAAGCTTTTGTGTACTCGTGTCATTTCTTCTTTTACATCAACTAGGTTGAAAGAGTCTATCGTTACAAGCTTGAGGAATATGAGGCCCATATTCTGCGGCAACCTCGATTATGAAGCACGCCAGTCTGATCTTGAGCGACTTTTCAAAAAACATGGGACGGTTGATAGGGTGGATATAAAATCTGGTAAGTTATTTAATTATTTTTTGTGGTGGAGGGGGTTGACGATGCTGCTAATGTCTTTGAATTTTTGTTTTAAGTGTTATGGCTGAAGCTCTAAAAACTACGTATACTGCGAGGATGATGAAGTTAAGCCACTTGTTTGACGCCATGTATACCGTGATGGTTAATGGTTAAAAGCCATACAATGAGACATAAGTTGTTTGATTTGGGGCGAGTCCCATGGCAGCAAAGCAATCCAGGTGGATCAATACCATTAGAGTCCTAGCAGTTTCTAGTATAGAATGCTCTTATCTCTTATTGACATGACATTATGCAGAGTACACAAGACTGCTATAGAAGGGTTCTCTCATGTCGAGGGACATAATTGGGTTCTGGAATGTATACAATAAAGGAAACATAACATTAACAAATCACTGGGAAAAGTGATAATTTTTGAAATATTATGTTACCCGTTGTTATTTCTGTTATTTCTGACCCCACAGCATGAATACAATAGAGTAACTAAAAAAATTACTTTGTATGATGGAACGAGTTGTTCTAATTCTTTTTAAAAAACACTGCCTATTAATAATGCTCTCATAAACAATCAAATGTTAGTTTTAAAAGATGAAGGCTTTTCTACCTTGTGCACTCATGCTTCTGAGAGAGGAAGATGGATTTTTGTTTCTTGCAAGAAATGTGGGCTTGATCTTGTCATTTTCCCCTTTTCGACTCATATCTCAATCAAGGCACTGTTCAAAACCTGTTTAGTGAGGCTCCTGCCTGATATTCAAGGGGATCAATATGCCATTGGAAAAAAATATTTTTGAATGGTGTGTATAAGCTATTTTTCCTTAGAGAAAAACAGGTCTTTCGTTGTTGTGTAAACCCCCATACTCAACAATTTCTTTGCCGCAGGATTACTCAAAATGTCCATGCTCCACCTGGATGGACGGATTCTCTGCTTTCCTTTTCTGGTTTGTGCCCGAGGTTCACCTTGTGTTTTTCCAGAAGAACTAATCTGATCTGCTATGGCACCACCTATCATACAATTTCCCTGAGACACCATTGCCTTTTCATTTCTACATCACTTTTGCTCAGTCTTCAATTTTGGACATGTTTCAACATTGAAATCATGATGATTTCGGAACCAGTTGCAGGTTTTGTGTTTACTTCATGACAGATTTGTTTCCTTCTTGAGTGTGTGTGAGTTGTTTTCTTTTCCTTCTTTTTTTTTTGGGGGAGGGCTGGGACCATGGTTTTTGAACCTGTTAACAGTATATTGTATTTTCAATTTTCACAATGGAGGATCTTGGTTCAAGTTTAATATGTTATATATATTTTAAAATTTGTTCATAAAATGTATATTGTTCGCACAGTTTCCTTACCCTTTTGATAACACAGGATTTGCTTTTGTCTATATGGATGATGAGAGAGATGCTGAGGATGCAATACGGAGACTTGATGGGATGGAGTTTGGCAGGAAGGGGCACCGACTTCGCGTTGAGTGGACCAAGGTATTGTTGCGGAGCCCAACATGGATAGTTGTTATTTTGTGTTCTCAACTTCTCACAATGTTAGATGTACGTACCCATTAATATACAGACAAAATACATGACTTCTAAATTCGATGTAGCAGCAAGATCGAGGAGGTAGAAGGCCTGGTGGTAGCTCAAGTAAACCTCCACCAAATAAAAAACCCTCAAAAACCTTGTTTGTGATCAATTTTGATCCAATTAATACTAGGACAAGAGACTTGGAGAGGCACTTTGATCAATATGGGAAAATATCGAACATAAGGATCAGAAGGAATTTCGCATTCATTCATTATGAATCACAGGAGGATGCCACCAAAGCATTGGATGCAACAAATATGAGGTTCACTCTTTACTTCCATAGTATCTACAGTTTCATTCCTTTTGGAGAAGCATATCCTGTCAATGATATATTCATTTTACAGTGTCTAAAGTCTATTTGTTTAGAATTTGTGTACATTTAAAAATGATAGTAAAGTTTTGTCCAAGATTTGTTGAATATTTCATTTAAGACCACGAAGGTCAGTACCAGATCTGGACAGAGCCAAGAAGTGTTAAGAGGCAAGATGTGCTTATAGTAATTTGTGCTCTATACCCTTGTGTTTTCAGAGAAGCCAGTATTTTTGTCAGTGAAAATTGCACAATGCATTCGAGCATTTGTTCCACTGGTTTTTCAAAATACACCTTTGGCATTTTAAACATTTTTCTACAGTTGTCCTTTTAGACCTTTTTTTTGAAAGTTGGCCTTTTAAACTTTGTAACTAGTGCTTCCTAATCATATCCATCCTGATTTATACTGATTGTGGTTTTGCTTGATTCTGATGCAGCAAATTAATGGATCGGGTTATTTCAGTGGAATATGCAATTCGAGATGATGATGAAAGAAGGAACGGAAACGGGAACGGATATAGCCCTGACAGAAGGGCTCGCGATAAGTCCCCTGGGCGAAGAAGCTACGAACGTGGGCGCTCCCCAAGTCCATATCGTAGAGATAGGGGTAGTCCAGACTATGGTCATGGATCCAACCCACGTTCTAGACCTGAACGGAGGGGCAGTCCCAGCTATGATAGAGCAGAAAGCCCAATCAAGGAGAGAGATCAAAGGTTCGTGTCATTCTGAGTTGCAATGTAGCTCTATTATATTCTTTTTATGCTTGACGTGTGTTTGCTTATGTAGTTTAAGTCATATTAAACTCTGCATTTGCAGTCGCTCACCCCGGCCACGTGGAAGATCTGGATCTTGAGAAGCGGGAAAAAGCTTCCACGAAGATGGGGTTGGACCTTCATTCCTCTGTATCTCCTATCCTCCCTTCCCCTGTGCCCATTTTAATTATGCTTTTTCCTTTCTCCTAGTTAGCCAACTTTCTATTTGCACTCTGTAATGAAAATGTTGCTGTGATATACTTCTGGATTGCTGTAGTAGAGGCCTCTAATGACATTCGGTTTATGGATTTTTCACTTTTTAATAGTTGCCTTTCTTAATTAGGGCTTTATAATTAGGATTTTTTTTTTTCGAGAAAAAGGGAGTTGGCCCCAAAAAATTAGCTGGCCAATTTTAATGACATGGTTGGGAAAAAGAGCCACATAGCTAACCCTCTATCATCCCACTTCGTTAGGGGTAGGGACTCGAAGTACATCTCCATTTTCTTATACTGGCGCTATGTTTCTGTATATATATATATATATATATATATATATTTACTTACTTCTCTAAACATGTATTTGGCTGTTAAAAATTAGAGATAAATCCAAATCTATTTTTCAGCTTAAGCAGATGCTGCTCCAGATTTCTAACTCAAGAACTGAAGCTCAACCAGCGCCATTCGTGTTGAGCTAAAAACCTAAAACTTGAGATTGAATAAAAATTAATTTCACAAGTCTCAACAAATGCATATGCAGCTTGCAAAATTGTTTGTCACCTATTCACACTCCTCATCAAATGAAGTTTCTATATTTTTAGGTGGGTTTGGTTGCGCGGATTTGGAATTGCATTAGAATTGGAATGTCATGGTGTTGCAATTTCACCAATGTAATTTCAAATACATTGTTTGGATGTGTCTTGGAATTCAATTCCAAACTCAATCCAATTTGAATATAAAAATCATAATTTTAAAATTAAATTAGACAATTGAGATAAATATATATACATATAGGTATAAACATACAAGTATAAGTATGAAATATATACGTGTATGTAGGGATGGCAATTTCCCCCGCCCCGCCGAGTACTCGTCCCACTCCATTTATAGCGGTTTTGGGTGCCCCGTTTATATTATATGGGTAGGGTTGGGGTTGGAAAAAAAACCCGCTCATAAACGGGGTGGGGACGGTTTTAGGTGTTCCCGCCCTGTCCCGTCCCATTTAGACATATTATATATATATATATATATATATATATATATATAACCCACCAATCCTAAAACTCTATTTTTGTTGTTATCTAGATTGAAGTGAACCTAATATTGGATCATCTTTTTTTTTGTTATTTTTTTCGGTAGAATGTATCATAATGTGGATTGTTGAATAATTTGGTAGTTTATTTAGTTTTTTATAATGTTGAATTTCGTGTTTTAAGTATCTGATTTTGTGAAGTTGTTTAATTTTAAAATGATATATTTTAAAATTTTCAACAATTAACGAGTATCCGTGGGCACTCAACGGTTTTAAAACACCCGATGGGAACAGGATAACCTCCCACCCCGTTTAGTTGGTTTTGGGCGGGGATGGGGTGGGGGTTTCTTAACGGTTGTGGGGGCAGGAGATGGTACACCCGCCCAAAACCACACTCGTTGCCATCTCTACATGTATGTATGTGTGTATATGTATGTGTATGTGTGTATATACATGTATGTATGTGGATTTGTGTATATGTGTTAATTTATATGTATATGTTTATATGTATATATGTATATATATATGTGTGTGTGGCTATATATTTGTGTGTATGTGTATTCATATTTGTATATATGCGTCTATGAGTATATATATATATATATATATATATATGCATACGTATATATGTGTATATATATTGTTATATATAAGTGTGTGTGTATAAATGCATATATATAGGTATATATATATATGTATGTTTGTGATTGTGAAAAGTTTGTTTTTAGAGAGAATATTTAGTGGGTCAAAGTTTGAAAAATATGTGAAATTGGAAATCACTTATTTTCTTGTGGAATTCAAGTTGTGAAATTTATGTTTTTGGAATTATATTTCAATTCTAATTCCAAGGTATTTTGTTACATTCAAACAGTAAATTTGGAATTGAAACCCCCAATTCCAATTCTAATGCTCCAATTTTATGCTCCCAAACGGACCATTAATGTTAGGGTAATTTACAGTCAGACCCTTGAGGTTTGGGTCAATTGCAGCCAGAGGCTGGTTAATGCTTTTTCGGTCCCATAGTCCCCTGAGGTTTCAATTTCGTTGCAATGACACCCCCTGGGTTGGTGAAATGACTACAATGCCCTTTTAATTTTTTCACTTATTACATTAGGGTAATATATGAAGTGTGAAATTACACATCTGCCCAAACACTTCACCCCTCTAAAATTACTAATTACACTTCCACCCCTTATTACAATATATATATATTACGAAAATTACAATTTGATTTTTTTTCTTTATAAAATTCTAAATAAACACATAAAATTCGAAACAAACATATAAAATTCGAAAAAATATATATAATTTGTAAAAAATATATAAAATTTGAAAAAACATATAAATTTTGAAAAAATATATAAAATTTGAAACAATATATAAAATTCGTAAACAATATATAAAATTCGAAAAACATATAAATTCTAAAAAATATATAAAATTCAAAAATATATATATATAAAGTGTGACTGAAGTTTAAGTGGACAAGCCTCAGAGTCATTAGTCAAGGTAACGGATCTTCTCTAACTCTCTGCAGAGCTATATCGATGGCGACACATGTCCCACGATGGTAACCGAAATTGAAATCGAACCGATACTTTATTAAAATATTTTAATCAAAATTAAATATATTAATATTTGGATCAAAATTAACGGTTCGGTTCCGGTTCTCATTTTTAAAGAACCGAAAGTATCGGTTCGATTCCGGTTTCGGTCGGAATCGAAAGTGAACCGCACCGTGAATATATTAATACTTGAATCAAAATTAATGGTTCGGTTCCGGTTCTCATTTTTAAGGAACCGAAAGTATCTGTTCGATTTCAATTTCGGTCAGAATCGGAAGCGAACCGGACCGTGTGCACCCCTAGATTTGGGTACCAAGGGACCCTTTAATCGGTATAGTTAATCGATTAATTTTTTTATTTTGAATTTTATTTTATATAATTTTGATTAAAACATTAATATATTTAATTTCAATTTTTATTTTATATAACTATACCGATTAAAGGGTCCCTTGGTACCCAAATCTAGGGGTGCATACGGTCCGGTTCGCTTCCGATTCTGACTGAAACCGGAATCGAACAGATACTTTCGGTTCCTTAAAAATGAGAACCGGAACCGAACCGTTAATTTTGATTCAAATATTAATATATTCACGATGCGGTTCACTTTCGATTCCGACCGAAACCGGAATCGAACTGATACTTTCGGTTATTTAAAAATGAGAACCGGAACCGAACATTTAATTTTGATCCAAATATTAATATATTTAATTTTGATTAAAATATTTTAATAAAGTATCAGTTCGATTCCGATTTCAGTCACTATCGTGGCCATTGAAATAGCTCTGCAGAGAGCTGGAGAGGATCCGTTACCTTGGCTAATGACTGTGAGGCTTGTCCATTTAAACTTCAGTCACACTTTATATATATATATATATATATTTGAATTTTATATATTTTTTATAATTTTATATGTTTTTCGAATTTTATATATTGTTTATGAATTTTACATTTTTTTTTGAATTTTATATATTGTTTCAAATTTTCTATATTTTTTCGAATTTTGTATGTTTGTTTCGAATTTTATGTGTTTATTTAGAATTTTATAAAGAAAAAAATCAAATTGTAATTTTTGTAATATATATATTTTGTAATAAGGGGTGGAAGTGTAATTAGTAATTTCAGAGAGGTAAAGTATTTTGGCATATGAATTATTTCACACTTCATATATTACCCTAATGTAATAAGTGAAATAATTAAAGGGGCATTGTAGTCATTTCACCAGCCCAGGGGGTGTCCTTGCAACGAAATTGAAACCTCAGGGGACTATGGTACCGAAAAAATATTGACCAGCCTCTGGCTGCAATTGACCCAAACCTCAGGGGGTCTGACTGCAAATTACCCTTAATGTTAAGAGTGGCTTCAACATATTATTCACAAGGAATTACACAAATATTATGCTTTTGAATTTAATATACAAAGAAAGAGACAATTTTGAGCTTAAATTTTTAAATCAACTTTTCTATTGTTTGCTTTTGAAAAAGGTTCATGGTTTTTTTTTTTCAAAAAGGAAAACTGCATCTTAAAGGACCTAAATTTTTTTGATAAGCGTGTAATACATGGAAGGTGGCGGTTAAAACTTAAAAGTGATTTTGGGTTTGATTGAAAGTAAAGGAGCACTTAATTCAATACAAAAATAATGAGTGAATTAAAAGGGCAGGCTGGTTCAAATACCTAGTTATGGAAATGGTAGGTTGGTTCAATTACCTAGTTAAGTTAAGCATAATTTCATTAGACAAATCATGTTGTCATTATCCATATTTTGTAAAGGAAAGTAGGTCTGTTATACAATTAAGGTTCATGAATGGAAATTCAGAATGGTGGGTTTTTTCTACTTTTCAAGTGAAAAAGGATTCAATTTTGTAAAGGAAAGTAGATCTGTTATACTTTTCTAATTGAATGCGGTGACGGATTTAGGAATTCGTGTAAGTGGAGATACAATTTTTTTTTTAGATTTTTTGGATATAAATGACATATATTTATTTTTTTGGAGTTTAAAATAAATTTTTAGTGGGGGCTTAGTTGTAAAAAAATTCAGTGGCAATTAAGATAAAAAAAAAAATTCAGTGGAGGCTAAATACAAAATATTCAAAATTTTAGGTAAAAAGTATAAAAAAAAAAAAATTCTGGCTCTCACTAGTCTTTAATTAAATCCTGATTGTATGTACGTGTAAATCAAATAATATTAATTTAAAAAATAAATATCTAATTATCGATATTAAATAATAGGGTAATTTGCACTAACACCCCCTGAGGTTTCAGTCAAACCCACTTTTCGGTTGACTTTCGAAATTTCAGCACTAACACCCCCTGAGTTGTGGTTCCTTTTGCAATGACACCCCCTGGGCCAATAAAATGACCCAAATACCCTTGATCAAATTCGAAAATATTATACGAAATGTGAAATGACCTTTATGCCCCAACCCCAAATATATACAATTTCGAAAAACATATATATAAATTCAAAACAATATATAAAATTCGAAAACAAATATTTAAATTTTGAAAAAATATATATAAAATTAGAAAAATAAATATATAAATTTTGAAAAACATATATAAATATCAAAAAATATATAAAATTTGAAATATATATATAATTCGAAAATATATATAAATTTCAAAAAATATATATATAATTCAGAAATATATATATATAATTCAAAATTTATATATATATTTCGAATTTTATATAATTTTTTGAATTTTGTTTTTGAAAATATATATATTTTGAAATATATATATATATTTTCGAATTTATATATATTTCAAATTTTATATAGATATTCTAATTATATATATATATTTTTTCGAATTATATATATTTCAAAATTTTTATATTTTTTTTGAATTTTATATATAGTTTTTGAAATTTATATATGTTTTTCGAAATTATATAATTTTTTGAATTTTGTTTTTGAAAATATATATTTTTTGAATTTTATATATTTTTTTGAAATATATATTCGAATTAAAATATTTTTCAAAATTTATATATATATTCGAATTATATATATATTTCAAATTTTATATATTTTTTTGAATTTTATATATATTTTTCAAAATTTATATATTTATTTTTATAATTTTATATATTTTTTTCAAAATTTAAATATTTGTTTTCGAATTTTATATATATTTTTGAATTTATATATATGTTTTTCGAAATTGTATATATTTGGGGTTAGGGCATAAAGGTCATTTCACATTTTATATAATATTTTTGAATTTGATCAAGGGTATTTTGGTCATTTTATTAGCCCAGTAGGTGTCATTGCAAAAGAAACCACAGCTCAGTGGTGTTAGTACTAAAATTTCAAAAATTAACAGAAAAGTGGGTTTGACTGAAATCTCAAAAAATATTAGTGCAAATTACCCTAAATAATAATATCGGCATTTTCAAAAACATTACAAACCGAGGATACGAAACCGACATACGGCCAATCATGAATAAAATACACTAATTTAAAAGAGATCCGTAAAGACATCATAGTGACAGCCAATTTGATTGCAATAAAAACCATATTTAAAATTTTAGATTGTCATCATGATGAAATAAACATGGATTGCTGTATAATTTCGTTAGTCTCTTACGGATGTCATCAGTATATTTCAAAATTCAAATTTGTGGTCAAAACAAGGTAAGAAACTGTAATTTAGATTATTTTATAAATGGTTAAATAATAATAAAAAAATTCCAACCAAATAAACTAGCCAAAAATTAAAGTTTTCATTCAAAATATACCTTGTATTAAATAAAAACTTGAGTTAATTTCAATAAATCCCCTATAATTTAAAAAAAGATTACTTTGGCTCTCTCCTATACAGAAAACTCCCCAACACTTATCAAATTATATCAGTTTGTCCCCTTCCCTATAATTTTGTACCAAAACACCCCTGAGATTTAATAAAAAATGATTAAAATTTTTAAAAAACATATAGCATTCAAAATATAATATAAAATTCGTAAACAAATATTAAAAAATAAAAAATATATATAATTCGATAAAAACATATAAAATTCGAAATATATATTTAAATTTTGAAAAAAATATAAAATTCGATAAAAACATATAAAATTCCAAAATATATATATAAAATTAGAAACAAATATATAAAATTCATAAAAATATATATATATATATATAATTTTTAAAAATATATAAAATTCAAAAAAATATATAAAATTTGAAAAAACAATATAAAAATTGAAAAAAATATATAAAATTAGAAAACATAACATATAAAATTCGAAACAATATATATAAATTTGTAAAAATGATTTAAAATTCATAAAATGATTTAATGATTTCAAATACCCATGGAATTTAATGAAAAATGATTTAAAATTTAAAAAAACATATACAATTCGTAAATATACATATATAATTTGAAAACAATATAAAATTCAAAAAAAACATATAAAATTAAAATATATATATATATAATTCAAAACAAATATATAAAATTTGAAATGTATATATATAATTAAAAAAACATATAAAATTCATAAAATATATATATATAATTAGTAAAAAATATATATATAATTCAAAACAAATATATAAAATTCAAAATTTATATGTTTGTTTTCAAATTTTATATTTTTTCTTCGAATTTTATATATTTTTTTGAATTTTATATATGTTTTTAGAATTTTATATATATTTTTCGAATATTTTATGTTTTTATCAAATTTTATATTTTTTCGAATTTTTAATATTTTTTACGAATTTTATATGTTTTTTTAAATTTTAATCATTTTTCATTAAATTTTAGGGGTATTTTTGTCCAAAATTATAAAAAATAGGGCAAGCTGATACAATTTGATAAGTGAATGAGAATTTTCTGTATAGAAGGGGGCAAAATGATCTCTTTTAAAATCACAAGAAGGTTTACTGAAATTAATTCTAAAAACTTATGCAACAAAAATACAGCAAAATACAATACAATTACATCACAAGATTCATCATACATGCAAAAAAAAATAGGGTTAATTTCATTTACACCCCTTGATATTTGCTTTTACTTTAATCGCACCCTTTTAGGTTTGCAAATCTTCAATTACACCCCTTCATGGTATGAAATGTCTAAAATACCCTTATACCAAGCCCTTAATTCAATTTAATCCCTAAATCAATTTAACCCCTAAACCAAACACCCCTTAGAATCAATCTATCTCTCAAACCAAACACCCTAACCCCAACTACAATCACAACCACAACCACAATCCCTCGTCTTCTTTCTCTCAATTTGAAACCCTAGAAATTACTAGTTAGAGCACGAGGTGTGAAATTTCAGGTCGTGGAAAGGGCGGGAAAGGATTGGGAAAGGGTGGCGCGAAGAGGCACAGGAAGGTTCTTCGAGACAACATTCAGGGCATCACCAAGCCGGCCATTCGGAGACTCGCCAGAAGAGGCAGTGTCAAGAGAATTTCGAGGTTGATCTACGAGGAGACTCGTGGTTTTCTCAAGATTTTTATGGAAAATGTGATTCGCGATGTTGTTACCTACACAGAGCACGCGAGGAGGAAGACGGTGACCGCCATGGATGTGGTCTATGCCCTCAAGAGGCAGGGAAGGACTCTGTATGGGTTCGGTGGGTAGATTGTGTTTTAGGGATTTTGATTTACCATTGTTGATCTGTTTAGTCTTTGATTTCAATTGTTCTGTTATTAGAGGTTTGAATATTTTATAATTCTGAAATTTTTATATGAAGCTATACAATTTATGTTTTGTTGCAAAATGTTTCAATTCTGTTTTGTGTTATGTTCATAATTGTTGTGTGTATATATATATATATATATATATATGTATAGATCTATATATATATATCTGTGTGCAGAGGTGTATGTGTGTGTGTGTGTGAGAGAGAGAGAGAGAAAGAGAGAATTAAATAAATGTTTGTGAATAAATGTGTTTGTAATTAAATATTTATTTTTGAATATTTGGGGTTGGTGTTGGGGGTTTTGAATTTTAAATGTTTTTTTAATTTTATATTTATTTTTGAATTTAGTATTTTTTTGAAATTTAATATATATATTTTGAATTTTATATTTATTTTCAAATTTTATAATTTTTTTTGAAATTTAATATATAATTTTTTGAAATTTATATTTATTTTCAAATTTTATAATTTTTTTAAATTTAATATATATTTTTGAATTTTATATGTTTTTCTTTTAATTTTATATATTTTTTTATATTTTTATCGAATTTTATATTTATTTTCGAAATTTAATATATATTATTTGAATTTTATATGTTTTGTTTTTAATTTTATATATTTGTCTTGAATTTAATATGTTTTTAAAAAAAAAAATTCAAAATTTATATATATTTTTTATTTTTTATTTATTTTCGATTTTATAATTTTATATGTTTGTTTTTAATTTTATATATTTGTTTCAAATTTTTTATGTTTTTTGCGATTTTTATATTTATTTTCGAAATTTAATATGTTTTTTTGAAAAAAAAAATAATTTCTAAATTTATATATTTTTTAATTTTATATTTATTTTTGAATTTATAATATTTTTCAAATTTTAATATATATTTTTTTGAATTTTATATATATTTTGAAATTTTAATATAAATTAAATTATTAAATGATGAGAGGGGGTCTAATTGATAAAAACACTATCCTTGTTTCCAAATAGAATAAGGATAACACATTGAGGGTAGTTTATGGATTTTAAAAAAAAATTAGGATGATGTCATCATTCAGGGGGTCTAAGTGATGAGAATATTGAAGAGTAGAGAGTATAATTGAAGATATTCAAACCTGAGGGGATGCGATTAAAATAAAAATAAATCTTAGAAGATGTAAATAAAGTTAACCCATAAAAATAGAATAATTATACACAATACAATACCAATGCAATATATTACAGTTATTAAGCTTCTAAATCACTTCCCAAAAAAAACTAGGGTAATTTGAAGTGAGATCCCCTAAACTTTAGGTCAATTGCATGTAAAAATTGGTTAACGCAATTTCGATCCAACAGTCCTCTGAACTTTCAATTTTCTTGCAGTAACACCCCCTGCAGGGTGAAAAGTTCAAAAAATCCTTGACTTATCTCACTTATTATATTAAACAAATATTTAGGTGTTGAAATTACCTCCATGCCCCAAGATGAAAACCTTATTATATACTACCTTTGTCTCATATTAATTGTCCACTATCGCAACTTTACTTATCCCAAAATACTTGTCCAGTTCGAATTCCAATGCAATTTAACCTTCTATTTTCCCTAACGATCCTTCTTCTACTAATTTTAAACAAATATCAGACATCACCATAATAGTATATCATTAAGGGCAAAATTGGAAATTGCACACTAGTCAACCCAAATCAATAAAATGTTAAAAATTCTAATTTGGACAACTATTGTGGGACGGAGGGAGTATATATATTAGTAAAATATTCATGCGATGCACATGATAAAATTTTAAGGTATAATTTGGATTGACATTCTTAATTAAAAATAGTTTAATAAATTATATTTTTATTAAGAAAAAAGAAATATTTTATTTTTTAATGTTAAATAACGAGTTAAATTAATAAGAATAGACGAAAAGAATATAAAGTAGTAAATTACTTTTCATTGTTAATATATAAATCTTATCAAATTAGATGATATGCTTCTAGTATAGGATTCATAGAGAATTAGTGAAATTAAATTTCTTATAAAAAATAATATAAAAAAATAGACTAAAAACTCTAATTCAAAAAAATTATTAAATAAATTACATATTTAAGCACTATATAAAAATTTATTAACAAATTGAAGTCTAAATATTAAAAACTCAAAATATAATAAAAAATTTATAAAAATAAAATTTAACCATAACATACATACCAAAAAGAGAGGATAAACTCAAAATACATGTATTAAATAAATTATTTTATAGACAAAAACGAATGTAAAATTTATTCGAATAATAATTTATTAAAATCATATAAAATAACCATTGAAAGTTAAATTAACACACTCCGAGTCGCAATAATTTTTTTCAGATTCGTCGTCTTCAATTTAATATATGTGATATTGGAATTGATTAGGAGTCTAAATGATTATGAAACCATGAGAATTTTGTACACCTCATTGTGACTTTATTTTATCTTTAACTCAAGCTACATTGATAAAATAATATATAATAGTTTAATTGATACAAGAGTTTAGTTGAATAAAATATTACGAACCACTTAGGTCAACTATAATTATGAGGTAAAATTTAAGTATAATTATCTTTGAAATTAAAATATAATTTAAAAATGAAGAATAATTATATAAAACTCGTAGCACTTTAATATTAGTATAAATTTTAAGTTTTATACTCTAATCAAGTCTTTAGTTTAGTTTAGATAATTAATTAAAATCATTTGGGTAAGAAGATGGCAGTTTGGTCATCTAATTTAACCAACAATATTTTACAATAAATAAATGGTAGAAGAGTAATTTCAAATCCTAAAAACCCTCCGGGGGTGTCACTGCAAGAAAACTAAAAGTTCATAAAACTATTGGAACAAAATTGCGTTGACCAATTTCTACGTGCAATTGACCTAAAATTCAGGGGATCTCACTGTAAATTACCCAAAAAATTACTACTCCCTCCGTCCCAAATTATAGGCCCCTTGTGAGGAATCTAATTTTTTAAGAAGATGACTTTTATTATAGTGTTAAAAAATAAAATATCAACCATGGTCCCACCATAGTGATGTGATGATTTATAGTTGTAAGTCACTAATTAGCCCTAGAAAAAGGGTGGGGGGGGGGGGGGGGGGGGGGGTGAAGGGGGTTATAAAAAAATCTTAGCTACTTTTTGCACTTAACTTGATTTCAACAATTTAAGTTCAACTAGGATTAAGCAATAAACACTTTTGAACAACAATAGATTTTTGACTTATGAAAGCAATAGCCAAGCAATAATGTAAGTCAAGCGTGCAAATAATCAAATGAAAGAGCAAGAGAGAGAAAGATGACACCGCGATTTTTACAAGGTTCGGTAACTCTTACTCCTCGGCTTAAGGATCCCCCCTTAAAACTTTCCCAATCTCACACTATGGCTTTTCCTTGCAGGTGGAATAACAAACTTTTACACACGAGCCCGTCACGCAAACAAGAGAACAAACCCCTCTTATGGATCAATGAGCTTCACTCATTCAAGGATCTCTTCTCCTTTTATAAATAAAGGATACACTCAATAAACACTCAAAACCCTTAGGGCCCGTTTGGGAACTTGGTTTTGGTCTTGGTTTTGGTCTTCGTTTTGGTCTTGAGTGGTTTTAGGTAAATCTAAAACCAATATATAATGTTTGGTAATGAGTTGGTTTTGGTTTTGGTATAATTATATATATATATACTAATATGTATTACAAATATATAAATATGAAAAATATATATATATAAAATTGGAAAAAAGTAATTTTCGGGAAAAAAATATTTTTCCAAAAAATATAAAAAATATTTTTTTGGAAAATAATTAATTTTCGGAAAAAATAATAATTAATTTTTTCCAAAAAATTAATTTTTTCAAAAAAATAATTTTTGTTGAAAAAATATATTTTTCCGAAAATATGATTTTTTTCCAAAAATTAATTTTTTCGACAAAAATAATTTTTGTAGAAATTTTTTTTTTTTTCCGAAAATTATTTTTTTCGAAAAAATATGATTTTTTTCCAAAAATTTATTTTTTGACGAAAAAATAAATTTTTCCGAAAAAATAATTTTTTGGAGAAAATTAATTTTTGTCCGAAAATATGATTTTTTCCCGAAAATTAATTTTTTTCCGAAATTTTTTTTTTCCCAAAAATTTATTTTTTTCCGAAAAAGATAATTATTTTCGAAAAAATAATTTTTTCCCGGAAATTAATTTTTTTCCGAAAAATTTCAAAATAATTCATATTTTCGGCTATATATATATATATATATAGAGAGAGAGAAAAGTCAAAAATGGTGGGTCAAAACCAGGTTTTAGTGGTTGGTTTTAGGGTGTCCAAAACATGCCAACCAAACATGGTCTTGGTCTTGAAATCAAAGACCAAGACCAAAACCGGGTTGCCAAACGGACCCTTAGGGTTTATGAATGATATACAATGTATAAGCTCAAGTGTTTAATGTAATGTGTTTGGTTCTCTCAAGATCTTACACACTCTTAGCAATTAATGACTCAAGAGTTGGAATAAAGATCTTCTCTAACTAGTTTCTCACAAAAATGATTGGAATGGAATGAAAGGAGTCTAGCTTTTAATGCTCAAGCTTTTCTTGTTATAAATTTTTAGAGAAATGAAGATGAAAAACAGCTTTCCTGCAAAGGAGTAAAGAGGTGCGTCTTCAACAAGCAATATCTCAACATATATATAGTTAGGGCAAGAGTTAAGAGAGTGTGTCTCACTTTAGAAGAGTGAGCTGAGAGTGGTGGTAGTTGGATATAGTTGAGAGCCATTAACGCACTAATAAAATCGTTTTTTAGTTACGTCAATCAACTGATTTCTATCTGTCAGTCGCCTGATTTCTGTCTGTCAGTCGACTGACATTACTTTGTCGGTCGACTGACAAATAGCCTTAATGAACCTCAAAACTCTCTGTCGTGGTCGGTCAACTAGCAAGAACTGTCGGTCAACTGGTGAATAGTCGTCGGTCGACTGACAACACTATGTCGGTCAACTGGCAAATAGCCTTAATGAAGCTCAAAACTCTCTGTTGATGTCGGTCGATTGGCAATACTGTGAGTAGACTGATTTGCATGGTCAGTCGCCTGAAAGTGTCGTTTTTATTTCTTTTGATTTTTAGGATGAGCTTATATATGTGAAAACATCACATAAACCCTTTGATAAAATTCACTCACCATCCTATCTACCCTAAATCTTGATTTTTCAATCTTCTGAAGCATAAACATGAAATGACTTTTATGTCCTTCCTTTAAGCTTTTTGCTTTCGATAAAAACATGTTATTCTGTAATGCTCAACTGAGTAAACACATTAGTACTAAACACGTACTTTACATTTTGTTATCATCAAAACGGATAATTGTTCTTTGATTGACCCTCATGCCAACAATAGTGTATACTATCTCTGTCCCATATTAATTGTCCACTATTACAACTTTACTTGTCCCAAAATACTTGTCTAGTTCGAATTCCAATGCAATTTAATCTCCCACTTTTCCCAACTACCCTTCTTCCACTAACTTTAAACAAATACCGTACCATACCATAATACTATATTATTAAGGACAAATTTAAAAATTATAAACTAGTCAACCTAAATCAATAAAATATTAAAAATACCAAATTGGACAACTATTGCAGGATGGAAGGAGTATGTTTTATAACTTTCATGGTTGAATGTTAAATTGGTAAATTGATCAAATAAAGTGCTTTGACTTTTAAAAAGTGGACACTTATTTTGGGAGGGATGGAGTATTAAATATTGCCTAATTATTGTCCTTGTCATAAATAGGTATTTTCGGTATTCTACAATTACTTCAGGTGTATTTAGGTCATTTCCATTTGAACACTAGTGACACGGTGATCTTTTACCAATCACCAACACGTGCTACTGAGCTTATGCAAAGTAACTTAGCTGGTCCCACCATACACGTGGCGTCATCTGCCACGTCACATCCTCTGCAACGGAAATAAATTTCGAAAAAGGACTTTCAAATTCGAACTTATCCCAACGGTTCTATTTACGTTACATCCTCAATCATAGCCGTTGGATCTCATAAGTTGCTCGACATATAAGCTCATTGTCTGAACAGAGCCCACTTTCTCTCTCTACAATAAACACTGTAAATAATAATACAATATTGTATTTATATATTCTAGAGAGAGAATCAAGACGACAGATCGCAGTACACACTGACATTACAGAAATTTGAAGGAGGTTTGATTTTTGAATGTGATTGTTCGGTTACTCTCTTTTCTGCTTAAAGCTCCATTCTTTCTCTGGTCATTTATCAAATTCTGCGGATTTTCTTCATTTTTTTTTCAAATTTTAAATTGTTATTATCAGAAAACAAAACAGCTTTCTGGGTCTCTTCTGGGTCTTGTAATCTCTTTCTGGATTTCAATTTCTGAGAGAAGAGAGTAAAATTTGAGTGTTTTGGAGATCAAGTCTTCTGGGTATCTCTGATTCTTGGAAAATAATTCATGGTTGCAGTTTTGTAGAGAGATTTGAAGATAAAGTCTCGTGGGTTTCACTTTACGCAGAGAGAGGTTTGAGAATCAAGCTATATTGGGTTGCTTTCTGGGGAAAAAGGGCCAAACTTCTTATTTCTGAGTCTTAAAGGTTGATCCTTGAAATTTTCTTTTGGTTGCTTTGTTTCTGATACTTGCTTCAGTAAAAAAAATTTTAAAAAAAATATATATATATACCTTTTTATCAAATAATTTTCCATATAAAATTAGTGTAATTTTGGTTAATTCTTAATTGGGTAGTTAGTAGATGATCTGTATCTTGTTGGGTTTAATTGTTTCTAATTGTACTTCTTTGCTTACAGGAATAGCAGAGAGAGTGGTATTGTTGTTTTGTGGCTGTCGAAGTGCTTTGAATGATAGTAATTTGAGGTACTTTTGTTGTATACATTGCATCAGTATTGTTAAGTACATAATATATATATATTTTTGTGAGGTTGGTCCCATTTCAATATTTTAAATACACTCGTTATATGTAGTGTACAACTTTAATGTAGATAGAGACTCCAATCTTCTCTTCTCTTCTCTTCAAAGCAAAGTCTCTCTGTATGTTACTAAGGCAAAGTCCCTTTCTCTCTTTGAAATACCAGCTATGTATATGTACTATGATAACAATGGCAATACATATTGTACAGCTAATATAGATCTAGGCCGTTAGATTATTATTTAATCCAAGGGATTAGGGCTTTTTATGAGAGTGAGATTCTGGATCTAGTAAAGCAATTAGCTTCCATGGTTGAAAAGTAAAGTTTGTAGCTTTATCCTCATTGACTTACCAATATACCCTCACATTAGACCCCTCATGTTGCACTATACCAGTAGGTCATACACATCATAACAGGTAAAGGGCATATGGGTAATTAAGGAAAAATATGCCGACGGCCTTTATTGGACGGTTGTGGGTGGCCATTGAGAAAGTTCCTTCACTTCACTTTCATGAGCTCTTATTAAAATCCACAGCATTTTTGTATATCTGTGTATATATAAGTGTGTGGGGTCTGTGTTTTAATTATAAAATTTTGTCTTGGTTGGCATCGAATGATGATCACTTGACAAATTGATATATAATACTCGTGGGGGCTTCATTAGGTACTTAGTATTTGTTTGTCGGGTCTCATTTTCGGAAAATGAGCAATATGTGATGATACAAGATTCTCGAAGCTATTAATCTTGGCCCTCTCTATATGATATGAATTTATTGGAGTTGTTTAGTTTATAATTTATTGAATGGGATTGCAACTGCTCCACAGCTATTAATTTTTAATCATAGAAATGACATATTTTACTACTTTTCTCATCTTAGATAGAAGGTTTGGTATCTCTAAAGTTTTAGTTCTACCATCTCTGGTTATCAATTTGATCCCTAACTATTCTCACAAAGATTTGAAGTGAAATCAGCTCTTTGAAGTGTTGTAGTTTATTAAATGTGTGTTCTTTAATCATTTTGTGTGAAAAAGGTCACATCTTTTATTGTTCTTCTTATCTGATTCATTTTCTATTGATTTTATTTCTATCAAACTCTGATCATCAATTTGATCCATAACCAGTCTCAGAAATATTTTCATCTGAATCAACTCTTTGAAGTTATAGCTTCTCTAAATGTGATTTCTTTGATCATTTGGTGTGAAAAAGGTCACATATTTTATTGTTCTTCTTATCTGATTCATTTTCTATTGATTTCAGTTGTTCCAAACTCTGATCATCAATTTGATCCACACCCATATTGGAATTATGGTGGAGGATGGTGGAAAAGATGTTTTGGCCGATACCCAGTCAGCTGAGGAGTGGCTGTCGCGTTCCCAAGAGCTAGTTCCAGTTGCACTTGAGAAGGCAAGGCAAGTCAAGGGGTTTTCTGGGAGGTGGAAGATGATAATTTCGAAATTGGAGCAGGTCCCTTCGCGTTTGTCGGATTTGTCGAGCCATCCTTGCTTCTCCAAGAATGCCCTGTGCAAGGAGCAATTACAAGCAGTTTCCAAGACATTGAATGAAGCAATTGAATTAGCGGAATTGTGTGTTAATGAGAAGTACGAAGGGAAGCTTCGGATGCAGAGTGATCTCGACGCCTTGTCGGGGAAATTGGATTTGAATTTGAGAGATTGCGGGCTTTTAATCAAGACTGGAGTCCTCAGCGAGGTGACATTCTCTTCTGGGGTGGCCAGTTCTTCAGCAGAACCCGAGGCTGCCACACATGGCACTATTAGGGAATTGCTTGCCCGGCTTCAGATCGGTCACTGGGAAGCTAAACACAGAGCTCTTGACAGCCTTGTTGAGGTCATGAAGGAGGATGAGAAGAATGTTTTGTCGGTTATGGGACGAAGCAACATTGCTTCTTTAGTCCAGTTGCTCACTGCAACTTCACCCCGAATCCGGGAAAAGACTGTCACGTTAATCTGCTCGCTTGCAGAGTCCGGGAGTTGCGAGAATTGGCTTGTTTCTGAAGGTGTCCTTCCACCTCTTATAAGGCTTGTGGAATCCGGAAGCGCTGTGGGTAAAGAGAAGGCTACGATTTCGCTACAGAGGTTGTCAATGTCAGAAGAAACAGCCCGTTCGATTGTTGGACATGGCGGTGTCCGGCCATTGATTGAGATATGTAGAACTGGTGATTCTGTTTCACAGGCTGCAGCTGCTTGCACTTTGAAAAACATATCTGCTGTCCCCGAAGTGCGGCAAACTCTTGCCGAAGAAGGGATTGTGAAGGTCATGATTGATCTCCTCGATTGTGGAATACTATTGGGATCCAAAGAATATGCAGCTGAATGCTTGCAAAATCTCACTTCGAGTAACGACAATCTTCGAAGGTCTGTCATTTCGGAAGGTGGAATCCGAAGTCTATTGACTTATCTTGACGGTCCCTTGCCTCAAGAATCCTCCGTCGGGGCGTTGAGGAACTTGGTTGGCTTGATTCCAGTAGAAGTGTTGGTTTCATACGGTTTTCTCCCGCGTTTACTTCACGTGCTTAGGTCCGGATCATTGGGCGCTCAGCAAGCCGCTGCATCGGCAATCTGTCGAGTTTGCAGCTCAATAGAAATGAAGAAGTTAGTCGGCGAAGCCGGATGCATTCCTCTGCTTGTCAAGATGCTCGAGGCCAAAACGAACAGCGCTCGAGAAGTCGCTGCTCAAGCGATTTCGAGTTTGATTATCGTCTCGCATAATTGCAGAGAAGTTAAAAAGGACGATAAAAGCGTGCCAAATCTAGTCCAATTGCTCGACCCGACCCCTCAGAACACTGCAAAGAAGTATGCTGTTTCGTGCCTCGTATCACTATCCTCTAGTAAGAAATGTAAGAGGTTGATGATTTCGTATGGGGCAATCGGGTATCTCAAGAAGCTATCCGAGATGGACATCCCGGGTGCCAAGAAGCTACTCGAGCGATTGGAAAGGGGAAAATTAAGGCGTTTGTTCAGCAGGAAATAGAAGAAATCAGAGTGTGAAGTATATTTCTCTTTTGTGTTTGTCCATGTTTCATTAGCTGTATGAAACATAGTAATCCAAGTATGAACTGAAATGCGCAAAGCTTGCTAATCTCTATTCCAATCAGTGTTATGTCATTTATAAATATTTATGCTCATTTTTTTCGTATGTATATTCGTTCCGTTTTTCCTTCCATGGGGATTAAGTTTTCGTTCTTCGGATATACAAAAATTGAATCGTTGCTGTGTTCTATTATTCTATTACGTACTCCGTCTGTTGTGTGTTAGGTAACATGGAGCTCTCGGCGTCTATGGGGTTTACCTGCCACTCTTGCTGGTATGTCTAATCCTCTTAAAATGCTGTATTTTTTTTAGTCTTTGTTTATCAGAAATAACAACTTCTGAGAAGTCAAATTTAATATTTGCTTCTATTATGAATGTAGTTTCATCTTGAAAATACTTGAAAGGTGGTTTTTTCTACTATGAATATGAATGAAGCCAAAAGATGATGAATATGAGAGTTGTTTTAGAACAGTAAAATTGTACTTGTATGTGAAATTGAAGGTATCTGTGGAATGGGTTTTGAAGTAATTATAGAAATCTGTTTTTATATTATTGTCTATTATGTATAGCATTCTCAGATGACAGATGAGTCCAGCTTTCAGGTCATTGGAGTTGGTATGTCTTTTCTGGATAAGCTTCTTTTGCAAGAGGCTCATGTTTCTAGTGGTGATCAAGGACTCAAATTTTCAATTTTTGAAAAGTTGTTGGCCACAAACTTGGCAAATAAGTGCTCATCGAAAAGAATCAGACTTGTTTCTGAATTCTCTCTCCTATAATGTTTCTCTTGGATTTTTTCCATCAAATTTCTTGGGAACCAAACAGAAACTGAGAATATGACAACATTGAAGATAGTGTTGTTTGTTTCTGAAACAGTACAACAGCAACAAGATTTAGCCCCACTTCTTTGGCATCATCTTTTGGATCAAATTAATTTATAATCAGGAGCACTGGATTGTAAGCAATATATATATATATATATATATATATTTACAAGATTCCATGTGGTCGTTGAATTTGGTCTAGGCCAATCACAATAAATTAAAATAAAAAATCTTTCTGGAAATCCAAATTTCAAGTTTCGCAGTCTTGGTTTAATTATTATTTCTGGAAAATAGTTCCCTGAAAAAGGAAAAGCAAAATAACAATATGTGATGTATAATGCAGTCCCAATCAACAATCATTTAGTACTCCGGTAACTCATTTTCTTTTTCCCACGCCATACAAACTTACAAACTTATTCTCTCTTTTCATATCCTGGAATCAAAAGGAAAATACATGTAAACGACACCGTAAGAAGAAAATCTTTTTGGCGCATAAGTTATCAATCGACCATTCTGCCATGCTCGGGCTCCTAATCAAAGCACCTAATATATTTACCATAAGATAATACAGTTTTTCATAGATAAACAAATATATTATTATATTAAAAGTAAAACTAATTATTTCTGCTCTACCCTCGAAACATAGGAGTTCATGGTCTCATAGATTTTATAACAGTGAACACAACATGAAAGAAAACATTACTAACGGTCTTGTGAGCTCACAACTGTGGAGGATTTGGCCGAGCTGAGAGTCTAACCCAGATCGCATAAATTAACGCCATACCCATATCGCATAAATTAACGCCATACGAAGGAAGCTGGAAAGCAAAACTGTAGCAGAAACTCAGAAAATAAGCATTTCATCTAAGTCATTGTCCTCGTCATCCCATTCAGGAGGCTCCACCCCCTCCACGTCTTGTCCATTTCCGCGCAACATATTCAGCAACTGCTCCAAATTCCTATGCACCCAATTTGTCGGTGATGCAAGCAACTGGTCAGAAGGCTCATCGCTGGGAAGGCTTTGTTGGGCGTCAGGGAAGTATGTCAACACAAATTTTCCAGAGGGATCAACGATTTTCACATCAAATGGTGGCCATAATGACCGCCCCTTGACTTGAACATGGGACACACTGCAATATACCAATAAAAAAAAAAGCAAATATTAAGAGCTAATCGTGATGTTCTACATCAAACTGTACATTCCAGGGACAAGGATAACAAAGTAATTGCTTTGCTCAAATTTAAATAGAGCAGACAAGGACGACACAAGTGATCATATTGATATAAAATATGTCATTTTAGGTTACAAACATAGGAGGACACAGTTTAAAGATCATTGTTTCTTGTTTCGAATTCAATAAAATGGGTCAAGAAGACGTGTCAATGGTGACAAAACTAGCTGGCACCAATGGGCTAAATGCCGCCATGACCGCGAAACAGTTCAACATTGTTCTCAAAACGCAAACGCAAACGCAACGAAACACAAAACCACACTGGCAATTCAAACAACATGCAACTGAGAGGTTATATAGATCAATAACCAGTTTTGAGAAATCCCTTTAATACAACCACCAATATTCAACATTCAAGGAAAGAAAACACTCGAGGCATTAAGGCAAGACACTGTATATTATTTAGACAAAAGTTAAGTGCAAAAGGCTAACTAGCAAAATATTGACATTTTATGTAGGGTCTTGCAAAACAGAAACTAACATGTTGATAAGAAGAGTCCATGGTGTGAGCAATAAAAGACAAAATATTAATGCTATGCTACAGGGTTTTGAATCTGGCAATGGAAACTACAATGTAAACGACCTGAAAAAACCCACATTATGATGTATAAGGATAACCAAACTATGTGATTGAGAAAAAAGAAAATGAGGGACTGACCATATATAGAATAAGCCATCCATTGCTTGTCTCTGAACCCTACCCAACAGTTCAATCTGTAGGAATCCACCAATGCAAAGAACTGGTTCTGGCAGCTTGAACTTCTGTAAGCGATTTTCCTGTTTGCGGAAAAGTCAGTTAAGCATCTGCCTATTCAAAGATGAACATAAGAGCATCTAGGCCAGATGGGAAATAAGGCATGTGAAGCAGGAGAAAAATGAACTATGTCATAAATCACTTGGATTCTATCAAGCAAATAGACATGAACTGTAGTAACCAGTCATCATCACTAAATCATACAGCTTCAAATGGCGTTCCTACCGTTTACCGGGACTAATCTGTCGTTTTCATTTTGAAACTACTGGATGGATGGTCTTAACAGAATTTACGTTTTTTACACTGGCCTTTGAAAATAAATATACCACACAATTTCCCACCCCAACCCCCAAGAAGAAAAGTGGAATCAAAAATCACAATCACCACATACTACCACCATACCCAGCATGCACCAAACTATGAGCTGTCAACTTGATCATCATTAATCCCAAACCCCAACTCCAGGGGCGGAGGGAGGGGGCCAAAAATTTGATTTTGTTTTTACCATCGCATATAAATATGAACAGAAAGAGAGATTGTTAGTGTAGTTGGCCCCTCCAAAACAAATTTTACATGGCCAAAACAAAATTCTGGCCCAACAGTTTATAACATAAAAAAAATTAAAAATCAAGAAAATAGTACTTTGTAGTCTTAATTTTGTAGAAATAATAAATAATGTTAAGATTATATCATAGATTAAAAAAATGGTAAAATTTTGACATTCATTTATTTTTCACTCTAATGTCATTGAATAATAGAATATTAATTTATACATCACTCCAGTTTTTATTTACCCAAAAAATGTTCTTTTTTAATTTAACTTTTGACACACGTCTGGTCATATATTTATCAACATCATTCATGATTATATCATGAAATTATTTTCAAGATGATTGACATTTTTCATTTAAAAAAATAAATTATGATGTATTCCTAGCTATTCAAGTATTAAAATTGCTCATTTGGTAGTTGTTGAGAAAATTGAGACTTGTAGAGGACCAAATAATAATGGTAGCTGGATTTTCAAAATGACAACTTCATAATAAGATGAAAGACGAATTTCTCTTGCAAATTATTTGAGTTCCAGCATTGAAAAGAAATGACAACTTCATAATAAGATGTATCCGTAATTGATTAATTATTAAATATTTTTATTTCAAATATATATACATTACATACAAAACAAAAATATCTTTAATAGTTTGGCCCCCCTATCCTCAAATCCTGGCTCCGCCCCTGCCCAACTCACAGCCTTATTTGCAAACCTTTCATCAGGGACATTTCAAACCAAATCTGATGGCAGCTAAAAGGCCATTCCTTCACTATCTTCTCATCCAATAGCCCTTCTCATTGCTTTGCGAACAAAAAACGCCAACCTTTAAAAAGTTTGGCTGTAAACTCCACTTGCCAGGATGAGAAGATAGTGAAGGAATGGCCTTTTAGCTAAAAGTTTGCCAGGATTTTTGGTTCCTGCTTGTCATTATGGAGAGAAAGAAAACAATCCCATTCCAATTAACAGGCACTAAATCAAACAATGATTGACAGAAATCCTATCCACTTTGAGACATCTAAATCTATTTTCCTTCAATTTCTGATTCATCACCATTGTAAGGCAAAAACACCACCACCACCCGCAGCATTCAACTGACCCTACCATTCACATGAAAACCCAACCACCACTATAAAGAAAGAAACTTACACCATCAGCAATCTCGTCCATTTCAATTAGTGATTTGGTTTGTGTCTAGGGGATAAAGATGGTGATGTCAGTTCGCTGGTTGGATAGGCGCAATGATTAATAATTGGCGGTCAGGTCATGGTTGAATTGTGGGGGTGTTTAGGTGTTCTGGATGCTGATGGTGCTTTTGCACTGGAATGGTGATATTAGTGGTTTGGTATTGGACGCTGGGTCCCCATGTTAATCAAGAGTGCTGGGAGCCTTGAAAGATTGTGGGACCGATTAATACAGATTTAAACTGTTGTCACCGAGAAGTTTGTGACAGTTAAATATATATATATATATATATATATATATATATATATAATCCTTATTTTCTACCTATAGAAACTACCAAAATAAAGTTCCTAAAAACCAATCAAGTATAAGTGGTATACTATAAATTATCCACCACAAAGAAAAGGAAGATTGTTTATCACCAGTTAATAGACATTATTCCTCATTAAATAATTCATACTAAAAATTGCATGGGCAACCGAATAAAACCTAAATAGGTTTAACAAAATAAGTGCTAAATAGGATTTTCAACAGAACTACAACGTGTCAATGTTTTCCATCATTGTCAATACACTAGTCTAAGGAAAGTTCACTTCCAAAAAGACAAAAGCAAAGAAGAAAAGTTGTTCCAAAAATCACAACGGCTATCCATGTGAATATCGTCGGCAGGTTCACAACTTACTCTTGTTCTAGACTTCAAGGAATACACTATATTTTCTACTCCTATTGTCCACATTTCAAGTTGAGAGTTATCAGTTAAAAAAATTCAAATCCACTACAAGCACATTGACAGACAACTCTACACTGGTAAACAGCACAAAAAAGAACAATCGGGCAAAAAAACTCACCTGAGCTATTGGGAACACTTGAGAAGTATACGTCCAGACAAACTTGTCATCTGCAGGTTGTTGCAAAGGCAAATCAATGAGATCACTTCCCATTTCCATTGGAGATTTGAGATGACCAACCCGAAATCGCACGGCTTTAGCTGAGTATATGGGAAAGCCCCACTGGAAGTAAGCTGGATAGGGGCAAAAAATTATCACAACAAGAGGCATTTCAACTGTAAAAATATAGAGGAAGAGTACATAACTAATCCTGGAAAATTTCCAAACAATAACCTTGGAAGGGCTGTAAGCTGAATTCAGTAACAACACAAAGTTCAGACGTCAATTTATAGATTAGTGTCTCAGGCACAGCAGGATTACTCTGCCCTTTACTCGACCAATATGAGGCTCTTCGCTGAATTCTGTCTCTTGGATCTAGAGTATTAAGTATGCTTTCATCAGGATAATTGTCCGTACTTGAAGCACTAATTGCCTCTGCTATGCAGTCACTTTCTGCAATTGTTGTAAGGGCACGACATAGAGAGGCATAGACCCTGTGGTCCCTTTCAAGAGTGCCCCATTCCATGGAACTGCTCGATCCAACATTCATCGGTTCTACCTTTCCATGGCTTGGATCCATGACACAAGCAACACTAGAAAACTGAGGGAACATTCTCAAACACAGCTGCTTACAAAGTCCATTTGCAATCACTGCAGAACAAAACAAGTGATAAGCATTTTTAACATTACCTATTCTATTCAAAATGAACAAGACAAGGTATCTCAAATTTGCTTAGCCTTGACATGCTTAGAACCATTAAACAATTTAACCCATAGAAAATGAGAATTACATGATCAGAGGAAACATAGTCCAGAGCAAAAAGCGAAAAATGTTATATTATCTTTGGGGCTTCAGATCATGAAGACACGAGGCGGGAGGGGAGGGCAGAACCAGAAAACAACTTCATTGAATAACAGTAAGGTAAAAAAAACATTGGCCAAGCCAGTATGAAAGACGAGGTTGCCTGTGATATTAAAAATAATAAATAAAAGCTCTACATAACACTTGAGATGAAAAAAAATTCATGCAATTTGGTATCCTACTGATCTACACCAACGTTCGAAGGTTTCAAAAACATTACATATATAAACACTCTCTGTGGCTTTATTAAATATTTAAGCACAGGCTAATTACCTTAAGTTGCATTGATTGACATGAAGAAAGGAAAAGGAATATATAACTGGGTTCATTCCAATTTTCATGTGTTAGGTCGTCAAAAGTTCGATAACAGTTTTCCTAAAAGAATATATTTCTGCAACTCCTTTCTGTATGCATTACAAGATTACACAAAAAAGAAGTTTCAGCCTTACTTCCCTCCAAAATTTCAAAATCAAATAGAAGTAGAAAAGGCAGCTTTTCATACTTTTCCTTAATTTAATTTTCTAAAAAGCAATTTCACGTATCATATTTGAAACAACCAAACAAAGTTTTTGAGTTTCTAACCATGTATCTTTTCCAAACAATAATAACGTGGCACATGTATCATAAAGGCTGAATCCATCTGATCATTTGTTAGCAATTATAATTTGTAATTATGATAAATTACTAAATTAGGTTTAAGGGTCAAGGAAACACTCCAAAGATGGAAACTCTGGTTGATAAGTCATTGAAATCAATATCATTAATCAGCGGCTAACAGATTTAAGAGGAAAACCTCCACAAAGACTGAGACAAATGGGTTTTGCCGGCTTAAACTACAACAAATGTAAGGAAAGAAATGGACTGTCCTTCCGCAATGAGAATGAAGGCAAATTATGCAGAAAAATAAATAAACGCAAATTTAACAGCTTGTATTATTTAGAGGGACATGTAACTCAGAACCAATGAGCTATAGGGATCCAGACAGATGACAACATAAATCAGCCCTACTTCGGTTCTTAAGAGTTCAACTTAAATTTTTGCCCCGTTTTGGACAAGTATTTCAGCGCAAAATTGCTACTGAACTTGTGTTGAATGTAAGACTATACAGATATCCTTTCTCATCCCCAATACACTAATCTTTTGCTTGTTAGGGAAATTCCATTTGCCAGGTAAAAATCATGATTGTAATTGAAGCCTTTTTTGATTTCATGTTCACCTTTTGGTAATAATATCAACTACCCCAAAGATATTTGAAAGACGGTGTCATTGCTTTCTATTACTTCTAGACGTGCAAATTGAGACAAGCTTGTTTGTTTGCCATTGACTGGATACTAAGATATTACTCCTAAAAGATGGCATGCTGATCAGCCTCCTAACGAAGAAAAGATGGATTGGCTTTCTTTATTTATATGTAATGGTGTCATCAATGCATCAATGTGAGTATGCAACAAGACTCCTCCCAACCAAGCTAAAGGTCTGTTCGCAACTTTGCTTTCTGTTTTAATCACATTCTTTCTAATATAGGGCCACAACTATGTGCAATTTACTTCATTTAGAATTTCAAGACTGGGGTAGAGTATTTCTCAAAGGTTAATCATAATGCTTACCCCATCTAGAACATAAGTTAACTGTTCCAAGTCTCAGTGAGTCACATCCTTAACATACCACTTCTTCTATCTTCCACTAGTTATGTAATTTAGCGATTCATCAATTCTGTAAGTTTAGAGCTATGGTATGAATCATCATATGTGCCAAGTGTGGGTAACACGATAATAGAGACGCAACATAAAATAAAAATAAAATCCAACTAACATAACAACTGATAGAGCAGTAAGTGGGAAAATAGAAGTTTTGGTCCAGTAATCAACATTCATAGCGTGCCATTATTTGGAAGGAAAACAAATGCCGTGAAAATTCAAAAACACATAATACCAACATTAAGTTCATACATTTACAATAATAGATTTAAAGAACCACTAAAGGCTGTAGCCTAGTGGTATTTCCTCTATCTTCTTAACTGAAAGGTCAAGGGTCAAGTCCCTTTAGAGACGCAAGTGTGTCCTTGAATTACAACTAGGGAGAAAAACTAAAAGAATATACGAAAAAGGTTACAGCATCATAGATGACTGCAGGAAGAACAGATTTAAATCATTAAAAAAAATGAAGAAGAATATAGAAGGAGAATGCAACATCACTTTTTCAAAGAATCAAGAAATCTGAAGACTGAAGAATGGAAAAGGAGAAGACAGGATGAATTAGGGAAACATTTTAAAGTTTTTTTTTCTTTTTTCTTTTTGTTTTTCTGGGGTGGGAGTGAAAAAGTGAGACCCTATATCCATCAAAACATCATTCAGCATGGCCATCTTCGTACATAAAGGAGCCATCACTCTATTCCTCGAATTGATGAGCTATGGCCTCACTCAACAATAGAGAAGGCCCAACGGCCCCAACCTATCAGCCTAGGATTTAGGTTGATTGGTAACAACATAAGGAGCGTTAGCGGCCGGAGAAGGCATATGTATAGGTACAAAAAAAGAGGGGAGGGGATAGGGGGCATATTCTAAGATTTCTCAAGATAACATACCTGATGTAAATTAAAAAAATATATAAAAAAATTAGGGGTCAGTTACCCCCTTCCTCCCAGCAGGCTTATTGTGACTCCTTCCTCGGGTATGCAAGTGTCTAGTAAATAAAGGAAGATGGATCACCCTTATGGTTCATTTCTTTTATATTATTCTTCTATTTCCTAGAGCAAGATGGTGTCATGTAACACAGATTCAACATGGCACTTCATATGTTTTCAAGTAATGACATAACTTAAGGAACTTATAAGAAAACATTAGGCATAAACATATAGGCCCCGTTTGGGAACCCTGATTTTGTTCCCGTTTTTGTTTTTTCGGCCCAATTTTGAGAACAAAACAAGTTTGGGATGTTTTTTACTGTTGAGGTTGTTCTGATTTTGGAAACAAGTTTTGATGAACAATGCAGAAAACATGAGAACAACCAAAAGGTGTTTTCTTGTTCTTCATCTCCCAAAAAAAAAAAAAAAAAACCCAAAATTCGAAGTTGCAAACACCCAAAATTCGAAGCTGCAATCACCCAAAAATTTGAACAACTTTTGAAGTTCTTCTCCCCAATTCGATATACACACACACAACACACACACACACACACACATATATATACACACTCCACTACAAACACCTAAACCCTAATTCGAAGCCCTAGATCGGGCCAATTTGAAGCTCTTTTCCCCAATTCGAAGCTCTTCTCTCTCCTCACAAAAACACTAATTCGAAGCCCTAGGTTGGGCCAGGGGCGGAGGACGGCAGCGAGGGAGTAGCGGAGTTGGGTGGTGTGTGAGAGGTGGAGGTGAAGGAGGTGGAGGAGGAGTTGCGCCCCTATGTGTATATGTGTGTGTGTGTGTGTGTGTGTGCGTGTTTTGGTGTATTGGTGTGTGTTTTACGATTGAAATTTTTTTTTCCCCAAAACAAGTTTTTGTTTATTGTTTTTTGGTTCCTAAAACAAAAATAAGAATAAGAATTGGTTCTTATTTTTTGGTTCCCAAAACAAAAACAAGGGTTCCCAAACGGGGCCATAATAAACTTGTTATTAAACATGTTGGTCAAGGGCATATCCAGCTAGACATGCCAGACGCAATTTGAAATCACCATCCCAAGTGTTGTGCATTGAAAACACATACTCCACTCATTTAAAAAAATATACTTAACATCGTCTCAAGAGGAAAGTGTGGTGGGGGGAGAGTTAAAACCATTATAGAAAATTTTGTGCAGCATGGTTTTCCATTAAAAGGACAACAAAATTGCTTTGGAGAATAAATTTATACATGTTTATGTGCATGTATACATATGTATACAATCCAGTGGTTCGTAGAACTTGACAATTCCTTTGGCCTCTCTTTCACTGTAACTGTAACAAAATGAAGGTTTTAAGAAAACGAAAGGAAGGATGCAATTATGTGCATAAATATAGCAAAAATCTCCCAGACACGCTTATACTTTACATAGACTTACTATTCCTCACTATAGGTCCTTTTTCACTAAAAAACAATAGAAAATAAAAATAAAGACAGAAAAAGCTATGTCACTATGCCCCCATCCCATAGAACACTTAATCCATGCCTTGTCCAAGCAATATAAAGATAGAATTGGCACATTAAGGGTACATCTATTTGTACAATTTTTTGGGGCACTTTCCTGCATAAATTCATCTTGCCATGCTACCTTCCCTACCTCTTTCATCCGAATAAATGTTCTACATATTAAATTATAGTGATTCTAATTCCAAACTAAAACAAGGGAAACATGCTTGCACAAGGAATAGACAATTTCAGAGCCCAAAACCCTAGTGTGGTCTTTAAACCCAAAATAACCCCCCCCCCCCCCCCCCCCCCCCCCACCCACACACACACACACACAATTTTTACAATTGGAAACTCAAATTTGGAGAAATAAACCTTCTTTTAGAAGGCATGGAACACTCCAAAAGGTTTCAAAACTTCCATCCTATGGAGTTATGTTGTTTATAAATCTATTTCAACCTTAAATCTGAATAGATTCAACAATTATTCTATTAAGTCTATTTGATAAACATTTTAAACATATCTGAAAACATTAAAGTGCCACTTAAAAATTAGAATAAAATTTTAAGTGACAGGGTCATCACTTATCACTAAAAAGTATACGGAGATACCAAGAAATATAATTTCTTTAAGCACTACTTAAAACCTTCAGTACTTAAAATTCAGTTCTTCACATTTTCCGTACTCAAATTTCAAATTTATCAAACAGCAGGAAAGGTCAGGGTAATTTACCCTAAAATCTAATGCTAAAATCGATACAAACCATGAATTGCTTCTCCCATTCAGTAACTTAAGTAAGACCTCGAAAGAACAAAGTATATGGACATTTTTACCAACTCAAATGGCATGTATACTATTCACTTCTCTTAAAGGGGGTAATCCTCCACTTACACGTCTTCATGGGATGGACATTTCAACAAACTTATAGAATAATATACTGAATGCTCTGCTAATCTAAATTTAAGATAATCGTCCAATTAAACCTTAGATAGGTTAACAAGGTCTTCACCTGTGTTTATGATTTATAAATAGTATTGGGGAAAAAAAATGACTGATACAGTAGACAGAGAATCGTCCAAAAACATTAGCATAGAGGTATGAAATCACGTGCTTAGTAGAAACAAATGCATCAGAACCATGATTCGATTACTAGACCATTGTAGCATGACTTTCATAAAATGAATACTAGACCATCATAACATGTAATTCACAATTCAACCAGTTTCACTCACCGAAATGGCGCCAGTAGCACGAGACAGCGCTAGCTCGGACGAGATCAGATGGATCATCCAGGCACATTAATATCTTTAATGACATGTCAGTTTCAAGCCATTGCAAGAAATCAACTGGAGATCCCATTTTAAAATTAATCCAGCAGGACTTTATCAGAACCTGTGGTCTTTTCCAAACCTCAAAACCTGATTTGACATTGACATCTCGAAATTAGAGCATAGAGCATATTAAGTAACGGATAACACAAAATACACACAGAAACAAGAAATATTTTGATGAGTTCGATCGGGTGTAGGTTATTGAACTGGAAATGAATCAAAGACGAATCAACTGGCAGTAGAGCTCTGAAGTGTTAACATTAGCATGAATATATGGTTATTTTGAAACATTCTTCGTGTTAGTGGACTAATTAAATGGCTAAATTTAATTTTTTTTGGGTCAATTTCACCTAAAAAGCAAGATAAAAATAAGGGAATATACTAAAACAATAGAATTCTGAAATTTATAGCGTGAACATTTTCCCGAGAAAGTTTAACAGTTTGTAATCGATATCAGAAAATATACTACAAATATAATTATATATTTATAGTAATGATAATACACAAGAAAGCGATCAGCGAATTCAGCGATTCAATTGGGTACAAACATCAACTGAACACAAAATTGATAGTTGTGCCAGCACAATTTAAGAAATTAAAACAAATTCGACCGAAAAAAAGACGAAAGCACACAAATCTAGAGAGAGAGTTTGGCGAAAACATATATACTGTTGGGAAAAAGGTATGAATTTTACCTTTGTCGTGGCCAAAAGAACCCTAGAGAAAAAGCATATATGTATATCTATACCTGTATATATGTGTGTGATATACAAAGTATATATAAAACTTGTAGAGAGATAACAAAAAGGTGTTATTATCGCCCACCGATAACTTGTTTTGGAAGATGGAGATAGAGCATCGGGGATCTATTTTTTTATATTATTAAACAGAGATAGAGCAAAGGTGTTATTAAATATATATTTTCAAAAAAGAAAAAAAATTGCTTGTTTTCAATTAAAACTTTCGAGTATTTTTTTGGATAAAAATTTACATATAAGTGATGTTAACACTTATTCATAAAATATTTAAGTGACAAAACTATCTAAATTTGACCTATGATAAGAATTTATAATAGGATAAAATGCATTAATCTTTCTTAATGTTTGGTTTAATCATTCATGGAGGCTTTGTTTGCATTTATTAGCATGTATACACAATATTTGAGACATAATTTCAACAACTTATTTTAGAGTCAGTCAGTAGTGAATTTTTTGTAAAAATTTAAATATTATTAATTGTATAATTAAAATTATATATAATATATTAATAAAAATATTCTTTTATCACGGTATTTAAAATAAAATTTTATAATATAAGAGAGTATTAGGCAACTCAATATGATAAATACCGATTATAATCTCCTATATAACTGAATCAAATATGGAGATCATTGCATTTTACCCATTATACTAATAGATTGTTATTGTTTGAAGTAAAAAAAAAAAAGAAAAACAAAGTTTGCCTCCTATCCTTGGAAGAAGGAAGTTTTTCCTTCTTGTTGATATGATCCAATACACTTTGAACATGTGAGCAAAAAAATTTTAAAAAAAATCTAGACATAAAATTCATAAAAAGAGGAATTAATCTAAATTCTTTTTAAAAAAAAATTAAAACCATGTGTCCAACGTGTATTGGAACACATCAGTTAGGAGAAAGAACTTCCTCCTACCAGGTAGGAAGCAAGTATTGTCCAAAGAAAAATAGAGAGAGCGCGTTAGAGAAAATATATATGTATATAAGAGTGGTGCAATTGGAAATCTAAAGTAATTAAATGGTTGGACCAACCCCAATTAGATGGGTTTAATTGAAATAAACTGGTCGGCCCAAGCCCAACTACAGCTCTAGCGTGATAACTGATAACTCAACTCATCACTTAATTTCAAATAAATTCATGGGCTATTATCAAGAAATCCTCATTTGGTTTAAAAAAATATCAACTTGCCCTCCTTTTATACAAAAAAATATCTTGATATTAATAAAATTTAATCAACTTTCCCTCTTTCCTACAATTTCGGACAAAACTGCCCTTGAAGCTAGAGGGGGATTTGCTGATAAACGATTTTTCTTTTTTTGATTTATGCAAAAAAATAAATATTAATGTCAAAATAAAAAAAAAATTGGAACTACCAATTAGGGTAAAATATATATAAAAAAATAAGTCTAAAATATAAAAAATATTTCGAACTACAATAAGATTTTTTTTTCGTTTTTAACATTGTTTTTTATATTTTACTATAAACGAATAAAAATTAATTTATGCCGAAAAAAAACATTAATGCCAACCAATTAGGGTAAAATATAAAACAAATTAAGTCCGAAATATAAAAAATATTTCGAATTACAAATGAGAATTTTTTTTCGTTTTTAACTTTATTTTTTATATTTTACTATAAACAAAAAAAATTGATTTATGCCGAAATAAAAAATTAATGCATCAATATTTTTAACTTTCCAATTAGATATTTTTTTGGCATAAATCATTTTTTTTTCGTTTATTGTAAAATATATATATATAAAAGAAAAAAAAATCTCATTTGTTGTTCAAAATATTTTTTATATTTCGGATCTAATTTTTTTATATTTTACCATAATTGGTAGTTCAGTTAAAAATATTAATGCATCAATTTTTTATTTGGCATAAATGAATTGATTTTGACATTAATGTTTTTTCAGTATAAAAAAAATAAAAAATTATTTATCAATAAACCCTCTCTAGTTTCAAGGGTAATTTTGTTCGAAATTGTAGAGAAATGGGCAAATTAATGAAATTTGTTAATATCAAAGAAATTTTCTGTATAGAAAGGGGGCAAGTTAATCTTTTTGAAACCACATAGGGCCTGTTTGGTTGGGGTGTTTTTGTGTTTGTTTATGTGTTTTGTGTTTATAAACTTGTTTGGTTAGTGTTTTTTGAATATGTGTATTTAAAAACACTTTTTCACTTTAGGCAAATTTTAGGCATATGAGAATAAAGATGAATTTGGTGTTTATCACTTACACTTTCTTCACTTTATAATATATTTTCTTATTTTATTATTTATATTATTAAATTACTATTTATTAATTTATATATTAATTTATAAATATATTCTATTTATTTATTTATTATTATTTCATTATTTAATTCATTTTATTTATAAATTATTTATTCATTTTTAATTATTTAAAAATATATTTTATTAATTTAATATTAATTTATTATTATTATACTCATTTTTTATTATTATTATGAAGTATTTATTTGTTATTATATTTACTTATTATTTATTATTATATTTATTTTTTATTTTTTATTATTATTTATTTCATTTTGTTTATTATTTATTATTTTTATTATATGTTTAAATATGTTTTATGTAATTTATTATTTATTATTTAGTCAATTTTTTTTATTATATTTATTTTTTATTATTGTATTCATTTATTATTATTATTATATTATATTATATTTATTATTTATATTATTAAATTAGTATTTATTAATTTATATATTAATTTATAAATATATTTTATTTATTTATTTATTATTGTTTTATTATTTAATTCATTTTATTTATAAATTATTTATTCATTTTTAATTATTTAAAAATATATTTTATTAATTTAATATTAATTTATTATTATTATACTTATTTTTTATTATTATTATGAAGTATTTATTTGTTATTATATTTACTTATTATTTATTATTATATTTATTTATTATTTTTATTATTATTTATTTCATTTTGTTTATTATTTTTTATTTTTATTATATTTTTAAATATGTTTTATGTAATTTATTATTTATTTTATTAATTTATTATTATCATTTATTATTTAGTCCATTTTTTATTATTATATTTATTTATTATTATTGTATTCATTTTTATTATTATTATATTATATTTTATTTATTATTTATATTATTAATTTTTAATTATTGATTTTTAATTTTTCAATTTCAACCCAAAAAACATCCCTACCAAACATATTTCTGTTTTTGGATGAATAAACAAAAAAACAAAAAACGTGTTTTTTATTTATTTCAACACAAACACAAACACAAACACAAACACAACTCTACCAAACAGGCCCATAAGAGTTTCCTGATAATAATCAATTTGGGTTTCTAATGTTTCAACATATTCTTAATTTAACCAAACGCAAAGGATTTTCCTTTTTATCATACAAAATGTTAAACCATGATGAATACAATTTATCAAAATAAAATAAAAAAATCGATGTTTTATGTAGTTAACTTGCCTCTACACGCCAAGTGGGCCTAGCTTTTGCTCAGAGGATCCAATTTGAAAAGCAGAGGAAGACTCCCAAAAAGAAAAAGAAATTAAATGACAATTGACAAAAAGTGTACTTTTTTTTTGATAAAAAAAAAAAAAAAGAAAAAAAAAAGTGTACTTGGCCCAAGAAGTGGAGCTGCATTGAAGGTGGAAAACAAAAATTCGAAAGTAAGTAATAAAGAAAAGGGTTAAATTCAGTAATCAAGTAGTTTCAAAAACGATCACGCCTCTCTCCTATACAAAAGTTTTCTATATTTATCAAATTGTATTTGATTATCCTCTTTTTTATAATTTTGGATCAAAATATCCTTAGAATTTAATAAAAATGATTTAAAATTTGAAAAAAAATATATAAAATTAAAAAAAAACATATAAAATTTGAAAAAAATATATAAAATTCGAAATATATGTATAAAATTCAAAATATATATATAAAATTTGAAAATATATATAAAATTCGAAAAAATATAAAATTCAAAAAAAACATAAAATTCAAAAAAAACATATAAAATTCGGGAAAAAAACATATAAAATTCATAATAATATATATAATTCGTAAAAATATATAAAATTCATAAAACAATATATAAAATTCGAAAAACATATAAAATTTGAAAAAACAAGTAAGAAGATATAAAAACAAGAGAAAATATTAAGGTTACAAGTGAATACAAGTAAGAATATATAAATTTCAAATTTTATATATTTTTTACAAATTATATATATATATATATGTTTACGAATTTTATATATATTTTTATGAATTTTATATATTTTTCTAATTATATATGTTTTTTTTTAATTTTATATTTTTTTTGAATTTTAAATCATTTTTCATTAAATCTCAGAGGTATTTTGATCCAAAATTATGGGGAAGTGGATAAGCTGATACAATTTGATAAGTGAAATGGGGGTTTCTGTATAGGAGAGGGGTAAAATGATCTTTTTAAAACCACATGAGGGTTTACTGAAATTAACCCTTAAGAAAATGATAAAAAGGACAAAATGATACACCCTTAAACTTTGTTCAAAATGCATTTTGACACCAACTTTGTATAAATGCATTTAGATACCCTAATTAGGAAAAATTTTATCAGTTTGACCCCTGACCACTTTTGGACGTTGACTAGGTAAGAAATGAAAATTTTGCCATTTGCCAAACAACCCTATTTAAAATTCAAATCTATCAATTATTGGAATAAGGATATCTTTATTCCAATTTTAGGGTTTAAT
The DNA here is from genome assembly GCA_963922005.1 of Cornus suecica. Taxonomy (NCBI): domain Eukaryota; kingdom Viridiplantae; phylum Streptophyta; class Magnoliopsida; order Cornales; family Cornaceae; genus Cornus; species Cornus suecica. The sequence continues at coordinate 13,469,815 of OY998240.1, read as the reverse complement.
TCAAACTCATCCCCAAATACCCTAAGGATATATATATATATATATATCAACACTTGAGATATTTTTTAAATCAAAGCCTAACCCTATCCATTTTCATCTCTAACCTCTCAAACCCTAATGTTTCGTTCTCTCTTTCTCAAACCCTAACCACATCTGAAACCACCTCCATCTCTCTCTCGTTTACAAATCAAGGTTCAATTTCTCAAACACTCCATACTTGTCTTCTTCTCTCATCTCTCAAACACTAAGGCCCCGTTTGGAAACTCTATTTTTGTTCTATTTTTTGTTTTTTGGCACTGTTCAAGAGAACACAACATGTTTGGCAACATTTTTTACTGTTTGTTATGTTCTCAATTTGGAAATTGTTTTCATGAATAGTAGAAAAAACAAGGGAACAAAAAAAACTTGGTTTTTTGTTCTTTTTGGGATTTTCCAAAAAAAAAAATTTGTGGTAGAGAGGAAAAATTATGTGATAATATGTGTGTTTTTTTGCCCCAAACATGTTTTTTGTTTTTGTTCTTTTGGGTGAGAAAATAAGAACAAGAACAAGAATTGTTCTTATTTTTTGGTTCTCAAAACAAAAACAAAAACTATGGTTCCCAAACGTGCCCTAACTATGATTCGTTCTCTCTCACTCAAACCCTAACCATATCTGAAACCACATTCATCTCTCTCTCGTTTACAAATCAAGTTTCGTTCTCTCATAGACCAAACCCTAACCACATCTCAAATCGTTGGTCTGCTCACGTCTTAGTCTGAAACTTCTCAAACCTCTCAAAAGTTCTTTTCGTTCACTCCAGTTCGGCGTTTTCTCTCATTGCGATTTGGATCTCTCTTCTTGTCAGATATGAGACGAATAGTAGATCCGTTGCAAGAGAAATATCTTTTAAGTGCTTTGGCTTCGAAATCGCAAAGAGGTAACACATTTACCTTTTTAGTTACGTTCTTTCTCTCATTTCGAACATGATCTCAGTTAGAAAGTGTTGATTGTATGCGAAACAAATTAGGGTTTTTCAAACGCAAATCCAATTTTAGGGTTTTTTTAAATTTATTCAATTTTTTTGTGTAATAGGCCATAAAAGGTGCTTATTGTGTTTAAATTTGTTTAATTTCATCATTTTTGCACATTAACATACGTTTTAGGGTTTTCTAGTTACTATGTTTTTGTAAAATTGGGGGGGTTTTCAAATTGATGTTATCTTTTGGTTTAATTAGTATGAAATTATACTTATTCTGTTTAGGGTTACTATTTAATGGTGTTTTACCCATGAAATGATTGCACAAGTTTGATTTTATAACCTGATATTTTGTTAAGTGTTGATCTGAATGCATGCATGTAATTTGTTTATGTTTTTTTGTGTCTTTTTCACATTTGACAGCCATAACATACCCCTTCTTTATCCATGACATACATGTTCACTATTCATCAACTATAGTTAGTATTAGAAGAGTTGATCCTAACATATATAGTATATTAGACTTTCTGCAAGACATTAATGAGGCATTTTTTAGTGAGGAATGTGGTATAAGATTTGCATTTACTGTTTATTGTGTTTTACCTGGTAATGGGGGTAATATGCTAGTGGAGACTGACAAACAGGTTATGGATATGTTCTATACACATATAGGTGTAAAAGAAATCAATTATTTTGTTAAGCTAACTGAAGTGACACCCTTAGCTGTAATTGATGAGTTTAATAAACCTAATGTGGGGGTTAATGTTGACTTGAATGAGGAGGAAGATGTTGAGCTGATTGAAGGGGAAGTATGTCCTGACTTAGATGATGAGGAGGACTGTAATGAGCATGAGAAATTAGTTGATTTAGAGGATGAAGATCAAGTATATGGGCTTAAAAAGGAAGAGCAAGACAAGGCAGAAGGTGACCCTGATGTGATAGATAGTTCTAGTTCAGATGAGAAATTTCCACTTAATGAAGACTGCAACGTGGATGATGATGGGCTGTCTAATTATGAGTCAAATGATGAGGTGCATTCTGATTCTAGTGTAGAGGAGGTTGGTGTGAGATTGCCAAAAAGGAGTAGGTCTAAGAGTCATTTATGGGAAAAAAGGATTAAGGGTAAGGATTTTAAAATGGTGAAAGGGCAACCTATAAAGTTGGAAAACAGAACAGGTATTTGAAAATGTTAGGAAATTTAGGGATGTGTTATTAGATTATTGTGTCCAAAAAGGGTTTAAGGTTGAGAAGAGGAAGAATGAGTCCACTAGAGTTATTGGGTTTGCAAAGTCAAAGGTTGTTCATGGAGGGTTCATGCATCTCCACTGTCAGACAAGGTTACATTTATGATTAAGTCATATTATGGAGAGCACACATGTGTTAGGGTTGATAAGAATCCACAAATTAAGTCAACATGGATTGCAAAAAAGTTTTTTAAAAAATTAAAGCAAAACTCACAAATGACAGATGAGTCTATAAAGGAGCAGTTTCACAATAAGTATGGGATTGTGTCAAACATGCAAAGATGTTATAGGGCTAGGAAGAAGGCAATGGAGGTTATTGATGGGAACCATAAAAAGTCATACATTTTGGTTTGTCCTTACAAAAATGAAATTAGGAGATCCAATCCACATACATCTTGGGGAGTTTGAAGTGCATGAGATGAATGCAGGTGTGAGTGTTGTCAACCTTGGGTATAGGACATGTTCATGTAGAGCTTGGCAGGTCTCTAGGATACCTTGCAAGCATGCTGCAGGTGTTGTATTATGGCAGAGAGAGGATTTAGAGATGTTTTGTGATCCAATATATAGTAAGGATACTTATATGTTGGCACATAGTGGGATAATACATCCAATACTGGATGAGAAGTTGTGTCCTAGAGAACCTGGTGTTCCCCTATATCTTTCAGTTTTAAGAAGGCTCCTTAGTAGACCTAGATATAATAGAATGAGGGAACAAGGTGAGGCAACCCCAGGAGTGAAGAAATCCATGGTCATCACATGCCAAGTTTGCCAAGAGTCGGACCACAACAAAAGAAGTTGCCAAAGAACTAAAACATTCAAGGAGAAAATTGTTAGGCAGAGAGCTACAAATATGGTAAGTAAATGAGTAAGTTTTGTTATTTTTCAAGTGTAAGTTTGGTATTTTGCTAAAGCATTTCTTGTTGTGAATTAGGAGGGTAGTAGTTCTCAAATAGTTGGAACAAGTGCATCTCAAGGGGTATCTTCTGTAACCCAACATGTATTTTATTGTATTTTTGGTATAGTATTTTTTGTTCAGTTGGTATTAACTGTTTTTACACATTTGAATATTTGTCACAAGCTGGAACAAGTGCATGTCAAACTGGAACAAGTGCATCTCAAACTAGTCACCCTACATAGGTAATAACATCTTAAATTGTTGTATATTTAACTATGTGTGTTACACTATTGAACTTATTTTCCACTTATTAAAATATGGCAGCGAAGGTAACAATGTGTTGGAATGGAATGCTTGAAGTGTTTTGGTTTTTTGGTTGGTGATAAAGTGACAAATTGCTTTGTGTATTTTGAAGTGTAATGACAATATTTTGGTTCTGTTTTGGACAATGGTATTCTTTTGGAATTGCAATTAGATAAAATTGCAATTGGATAGTTCAAAATGGTCATTTAGAAAGTTTTGTAAAGTTGTCAACTTATTTTGAACTCTTATGATGTTGACTCAACTTAGGTTTGGTGATCATTTTGAACTATCAATTATGTTTGGTGCTCATTTTGAACTGTTATGGTATCTATGAAAAATTGTTATGATATGAATGATGGTGTATTGAACTTCTGGTGTATTCAAATGCCATGATTTTGAAATCATTTACTTGGAAAATAAAGTGTACATAGATAAGATAATACATATGAATAAAGTAAGTTTCAATGAATAATTAGTTGATTCTAAAGCTTTTAATCTTGAGTATATCACTTGACTTTTGGCTTTCAATTCTGCTACTTCTTCAAACATTACAAGTTGTCTTCCATCACTACCTTGATAATCTTCAGAATCAATAGGATTACACCATGCCCATATTGGGCAATTTTGAGCTTCACAAGCATAGTACAACCTCCATTTGTTGTTATTTTTATCATTTTCGGTAATTCTGACTATCGCGAAATTTCCGCAATGACACCTCACATTTTTGTACTGTATATAACCTCTATTCCCACTTTGATAGCTTCTTTAAGACATGAATAGAGATGGAGAGAAAGAGAAAAAAAATTGATGTAGATGAAATGAAATTTGTGTTTAAAATAAGAGGCCATTGAATCCTATTTATAAAGCAAAATATGACCGTTTGTGGGGGTCAAAATGATGAACACAAATCTAAAAAATATGACCGTTTGTGGAATATAACTGTTTTAACAACAAAGGGGGTCAAAATGATTAAATAAAGGTGGCAGATTGGCGCATAAAACAAATTACATGGTGAAGGGGTGAAAATGATTTATTAAAGTTGTCAGATTAACGCCTAAAAGAAGTTAATGTAAGCATTTTTATTGTAATCTAATAAATAATTATTTATATCCATATATTATTAAGAGGTGTTTTGTGATGAGGTGTATTGGTTGATGGAATCAACATGTCCGTTCTCTCATAACCCTTCAAGAACGGTCTCAACCCTCTATATATATATGTGGTAAACAAATCTAGAAACCCATCATTCAGTATCACATATTTGTGTAATTGAAGAACGTTCCTACAGTATCTACATATCACAAATTGTTTCTGCTGCAATATATACCTAAGGAGTTTCCATATACTATGTTTATTCTATTAGTATGTTTATGTAATTGGAGCCATGAGAATCCTATTTGTGTTTAAATTGCTTACATGTGGTATCAGAGCCTACATGAACTCTAATGCATAGACGCATTTTAATGGAATATTTTCTTCTAAGCATGTTTTACACAAAGATAAATAGTGATGTTTGGTAATTAAGACATTCTTTGTTGCCAGTATATAAATGTCTAAAAAATAAAAAATAAATAAATCAGTTGTCTTTGTGTGATAGTTGTGTTTATATAAAATACTGCAACATTTTAGTTGTTTAAATGCATAACATAATTGGTGGAGTTTTCGTAACCCTTTACGTGAAAGGGTAGTATTATGTGTTTATGTGAAACCCGCATCTCTATCATGGTATAGGTTATGCATTTTATATATACACGAGTAGACATGAATAACAAATATTGAAACATGTTTGATAAAATTATTCTGGTTAATATATGTAACTACAAAATCCCCTGGTTCATTATCCGTAGAGATATTTTGCATGTGTTTTGTGTACCCGACTGTTCTGGGTAATATATACAAAACAAATGTCTGAAGCGTATAACAATAATATACCCATTCCGGATATCTTAATGTTTCAATTCCTTTGATCACTTATAAGCATTACGTGATATACATATTATCTATAAAAGGTTGATATGATGTTTATCAGGTTAGTTATAAATATATTCAATATTTTAGTTTGGGTAAACTCTCTGTAATGTAACTAAAGTAAAGAATTGTTTTGATATGTTATTAACAGAATCGGTCAATGTAATTACAATTTACAATTCATATCGAAAAGGTAATTACAGTTAATACCGAAATGGTAATTACAGTTAATATGAATAGATGTGTCTTTCTGCAATAACGTTGATCTACTAGGTGTGTATTTTAGCAATGACAATTTGTATGATTGCATGTAATAACGTGATAACCGTTGTTTATTATTTTTAGGATTAATTTCAAGAAATCCCCTATACTATCCAGTTTAATTAACTAATTTTCAATGTGTCTACTTTGCCTTTTATACTATTCAATTTCATCATTATGCCCCTCACCTCACATTTTGAGTCAAAATGCCTAAACTACCCTCAATAGTATAAGGGAGCTTAGTGAAATCAACCATTTAAAAAAATTATTTTTCGAAAATTAATTATATTTTTCGCAAAAATTATAAATTCAAAAAAATATATATATTTTTTGTAAAAAAATTATTTTTCGGAGGGAGTATATTATTTTCCAAAATATGAATTATTTTGGAAAAATAATATATATTTTTTGCAAAAAAATTATTTTTCAGAAAAAAAATCATATTTTGGAACATAATAGTATATATTTTTCTCAAAAAAATTATTTTTTGGAAAAGATCATATTTTGAAACATAATAGTATATATTTTTCGCAAAAGATCATATTTTGGAACATAATATATATTTTTCACAAAAAAAGTATTTTTCGGAAAAAAATATTCATATTTTGGAACATAATAAATACTTTTTCGCAAACAAAAAAATATTTTTCAGAAAAAAATCATATTTTGGAATATAATATATCTTTTTCAGGAAAAAAATCATATTTTGGAACATAATATATATTTTTCGCAAAGAAGTTATTTTTCGGAAAAAAATTCATATTTTGGAACATAATATATATTTTAAGCAAAAAAGTTATTTTTCGGAAAAAAATCATATTTTGGAACATAATATATATTTTTTGGAAAAAATTCATATTTTGGAACATAATATATACTTTTTCGGGAAAAAAATCATATTTTGGAACATAATATATATTTTTCGAAAAAAAATTATTTTTCGTAAAAAATCATATTTTTCGAAATATATATATATATTTTTTGAAATTTATAGTTTTTACGAAAAATATAATTTATTTTCGAAAAATAATTTTTTTTAAGGGTTGATTTCACTAAACCCTCTTATACTATTAAGGGAGGGTAATTTAGACATTTTGACTCTAAATGTGATGAGGAGGGGGCATAGTGATGAAATTGGATAGTATAAGAAATAAAATTGATACAATAGAGGTTAGTTAATTAAATTAAATAATATGGAGGTTTGTTGAAGTTAATCCTTATTTTTACTGCTGGATGCAATCAATGAGTTGAATGAATAGATACATTCAATTGGTAATATAATTAAATCTACACATTCTACATGAATAGTTTAACAAAGAAATATGCATTTATTTCATTTCTTTTACTTTGTTGAAATTTTTTATTATATGACATGTATACTTGAGATTTGTTTTTGTGCCTTATTTTTGCTATGCCAAGTGAGCCAATTTTATTTGGTTATTATCATGATTAATTATTTTGTATGATTGATTATATATGGCATAGTTAAGAATTAATGTATATAAAGTCCCATGACATGTTATATAAGTTTACATGCTTTTGAAATTGTAAATGCATAATAATGTTTTTGCCTTATGTTAAAATTGTTGGCATTATATGCATATTTATTTTAATTCATTTGGGGAATTGAATTATTTATCGATCCCAAGTACAAATACATTAATATTTTGATTGGGCGTTTAGTCACCAAAGTGACACACTCATGAAAATTTTAATGATATTTGTAGTTTGTGGTGAAATTATTATTTTGCTCAAATAAATGATTGTGTTGGCGTTTAGTAAAGACGAGCAATAATCAAGCCTAAATGTGGGTCATTGAGTTTGTCCAACTAAGCAGATTGGGGTAATTAATGTAGTAGGCATAATTGATAACGGTTACTTCCAAAGAAGAATTAGTTATCGTTGTGTCTTCTATGATTAATTAACCTCAATGATGAATTTTATCACCAGTGGGAGACTAACATATAATAATTTCGGCCCAAAGGAAAATTATTATATGTGATGTTGATCCCATTCAAAGTTTAATTGGTTTGAGGCATTGTATAATTGACTCTGAAAAGTTTAATTGATTTCTCTATCAATTAAATTATGTGTGACCTAAATTATTCTCAAGGTTAGTGGGAGTAAATTATATAATAGTGTTAAATGTGGGTGACAATGCTGATATTATTGTCCATGAGATTAAGTTATTTAAGTCTCGGTATTTGAGAGGAAAGTGTGGTGAAGTCAATTATTTGGCATTAAGTTTCACCTATATAAATCTCATGAAATTATTGGATTGTCAAGAATAACCTACTTGGATAGAGTTATGAAATTACTTGATACATTAACAATACATGACATGGATTTTACTCAACTGTAAAGCTGAGAAATAATTTAAAAGATAATTCTTAGAGCAGGAATAGATAAAAGGCATATTTTACGTCTTTTAATTTGTTGATGTATATGCTCAGGTTGTTGCATATGAGTAAGTGTTATATAACATTTTGTTGTCTGAATGCTAGACATATATCAGAGTGAGTGATCCTGGTTTGGATCTAAACTAAGCGGCAAATAAATTTATAAGATATCTGGAAAGGGTTTAACACTCATATGTTTTATAAAAGTACAACATGTCTTAAGCAGTGGAAAACTGGCTTTGTTGATTGTCAGGACCTTATGAAATCCACTTCATGGTGTATTTATTAATCATATTAGAAGCGGAGTTTATTGCATGTTATATGGCCACTATCATGCATATAATTTTTGTTACTCCATGTTCATTGCTTAGCTACAGTCTTGTTTAAAGAAACAACAAGAGTTGAGGTTAATCTGAAAATATGACGGTTAATACCTTGTTGTGAAATAGAGAATTTAAAACCAACTAGTGTCTATTGAGCACATATATACACAATAAAAGTTATTGTTCCCATAACTAAGTGTTTGTCGCATATGATGTATCGTAAGCATAATTCTTTTTCTTGACGTCAATGATTGGCTTAGTTAGTAGGAGTTTGTATTTGGCTTAGGTGATGGCACTTTATTTTGTGATTACAGTTATTATCCTCATTATTAGATTTTTCATATTAGTGCACGTGTGTATGAAAAATTAGTTAATTTAATTATCCGATATTGAGACAAGGTGTGTCCTTATTGAGACATGGTTGAACCGATACATGTCATGAATATTGTATTCAATAAATGCACATGTAGTATATATATGATTTTGGAGTTGAGTATTGGTGTTTTGTGATGAGGTGTATTAGTTGATAGAATCAACATGTCTATTCTCTCATAACCCTTCAGGAACGGTCACAACCCTCTATATATATGTGGTAAACAAGTCTAGAAACCCATCGTTCAGTATCACACATTTGTGTAATTGAAGAACGTTCCTACAATATCTACATATCACAGATTGTTTCCGCTGCAATATATGCCTAAGGAGTTTCCATATACGGGTATGTTTATTCTATTAGTATGTTTATGTAATTGGAGCCATGAGAATCCTATTTGTGTTTAAATTGCTTACAGTTACATGGTGAGGGGGTCAAAATGATTTACTAAATTGTTCAATTTGGCGTCAAATTCAACCTACTCTTGAATGAAGGTGTCAAAATGATATAAAACATTACATATATGGCGCCAAAATTGTACAAATAAGAGGAGAAGAAGTAGGAATAGGGATAAGGGCATTTTAGTCATTTCACACAGTGTCAGATTTAAAAATGTACTAAAAGTTCGTAAGGGGGTCAAACTGATAAAAGTTTGCCTACTTAGGGGGTCTGACTGCATTTATGTGGAGTTGGGGGAATCAAAATGTATTTTGAACAAAATTCAGGGAATGTAAATGAAATTAACCCATAAAAAAAATGATAAAAAAGAAACAAATTTTTTTTTTTTCTTTCAAGTTAGGTTCACTTATACATGTCAATTGATTTGTTATTTTAGTGTGTACGATGAATGATCTCAATGACCTTCCATTATATTACCGTAAGATCCATCATCAAAATTTTGCACAAAAACTCAATATCATTCCGTTGTATGACAAAAACATAGCATAACATACTGACAAATATCTTTTGCTAGCTAGTCAATCGTTTTGATACCTCTGCAGAAGTAACGCTCATAGGACAAAAATAAGTTATTTTAAACCGCGATAAAATATTATGGACAAAAAATTGTTGAAATCTCTGGATTTATTAATGATAAAAGGGGGCTATATTAGAGATAAGATGACATCATTGCTGAATACATAAAGGAAGTAGTTTAATTAATTGGCCAGGTGACATTTTGTGTATGGCCATTTTTTCTAGGTGACTATAGATAATAAATGTTTCAACATTCTGAATAATAAATAACAAGGACATGCTTTGCACATCCCATAATGTCTGTGTATGTTTCTAACTTTTCTGGGTGTCACGTATTCAAGTTTTGCTTTTTTAATTTCCACATTAAATGAGGAATTGAATTAGGGTTTACAGATTTAGCTAAAAACAGATTGTTCTAGCTTTGCCTATGATTTGAAGATAAGAGTAATTGACATGTTCAATTTAATGATGACATTTGTTCTTTTTGAAACCATAGCCTTTGAACATGGGAGAAGTTATATCTATAGAATAGACTCTAGGGCCACACCGTCACATAGTTCCAAACCATGTCACTCGTGTTTTGTTTAGTATACATATGGATTGCAATTTTGTGTTTTTATTCCTATTTAATTTGGTTATTCTCATTTATTTCAAAATAGCTTATTAAGGGATCATGGTAAGCATCGACGGTTCTAGAAATTCAAGTTAGTGTGGGTATAATTACACTTGTCTTATTCTACTCATGGAGATTTATTTCATGAAATACTTGAGTAATAAACATGATGTAACCTTATAATTGTTGAATAACGCTCCTATTGTATTAGTCCTCCTAATGAAAGATGATGAGTGTAACCATGAATAAAAGAACTTCAAGTGATGGGTTCAAATAACAATGCGACTTAAATTAATATCTTTTTGTCACAAGACATTCGATTGAAATTTTGAATAAGAGCACTTAATTTGTTGAAAATTGCAAGACCATGTAATGATAATACAAAAAATAATACTACTCCTATTTAATTAATTAGAAGAATTACTAATAAAGCAATCTAGGTTATGCAATCATGGTTTTAACCGTCAGTGGCCCAATACTATGGCCCTTTCTGTTGGATGAGGATGTCTTTGTCATCACGTGCGCGCGTGAAGTTCGAACTGTACAATAATGTTGACCATACCAGGACATCTAATTTTGCACATATATATACAATATCCATGTGGTGGTTCTTCTATAATTAATTACGTTGTGATAATATGATGTTAGAGTTTTGATTTTTTTTCGGGTGACTGTGCTATATTATTTTACACCATCAACTCCTATCTAAATAGTAAATGTAAGATTTTTTAAAAGTTGATTTTGAGTTTTTTTTTTTTTTTTGGCCCGAAAACCAAAGACTACAAGACACCCATGAGGGCTAGATAGACCATGGATAATCACCATACTTACAATTTGATGTCCATTTACTCAATAAATGAGCTATGCGATTACAATTCTTGCGAGCCCAAAGCAAAGAACATTTGGAATGCTTTGCAAATAAGAGTTTGACATCTTCAAGGATGATGACAACATGCCCATGACTCGGCTTGAGGCTCATAACCGCGCTGCAATCTCCTTCGATGAAAGCATGATTGTAATCCCAAGAAGACAACAAAATCAAACATTCCCTAAGAACCAGAGCTTCAACAACTTCAGCACTAAAAACATTTGGAAAGAAGAGAGTGACTACAGTGATAGGATGCCCCATGAAGTCACGCAAAATAAGGTCACCTCCAGCATCTTTGTCGGTCCTACAAAAAGAGGCATCAATATTAAGTTTAACAAAGTCTTCAGGAGGAAGAGACTAAATAGAGGGAGGAGTAGGATCAATGCTCGGAGCAGAAATACGAACATCAAGAGAATTCGAGATCCATAATTCTTTAAAACTTTCCACTGCTCTCCCATTTTAATCATTGCCCAAGTTATGTGTCATTTTCTTCTTGTTAAATATAATTTTAGTTTATTCCTTAGGGTTGATTTCACTTTCATTTTTCAAGTTTGTTCTAATCCCAATTTATTTTTTGGAATATTAAATATTTTTATTATACTTCTATGTAATGATGTCGTCGTATGATCACAATATAAAATAGTTAAATTTCCCTTACAAAACACGTATTTTTTAAGAAATAATTACACAAATTATCCTTATTAAAGTTCACATATGTCTAATTCAAGAGGTATAACTGAAATATTTGAAATTTGAATGGGTCAAAATGGAATTAGGACAAATCTAAGAGGGTGAAAGTGAAATTAACCCAAAATTTTATTATACCACCAAAGCAAAGTATGTCATTTCCTTCACTAAAATGGTTCAGGTCTCTCCAAGATAAATAGGGTTACTCTTTGTCATACCTAGAAAAAAATAGAAATATATTGCAAGAGTAATTTCACATACAAATTGTTTTTGGTTAAATATATAGGGATAGCTTTTACTCAAAAAGTTTTAAGTATGTCAATTTCTTTACTTAATCTCACCCCTCCACTGCTATTTTTCATAGTCATAATAAAAGGTAACAACATATATATATATATATATGCATTTAGTCATAATAGTAGTAGGTAACATATATGCATGCCACCATTTTAATTTTTTTAGGAAGGAAGATTGGAGGAGGAAAAATCAATCATACTAATAGAGCAAGTAGTTGTTAAAGCACTATTTCTTATAATTTCATACATTTATTTAAAAGTAGTGGTTATTGTTTTTTTAAAAATATATTACAGATCCAACCTAGTATTGCATTATTGTAAAAAAATGATTTCCGGAAGTCAACCTTAGTTGGTTTATTAGTTAGATTATGGCACATGCTTGTAGGTGTCAAATGAGCCCCTAAGAGCCAAAGGTGGTTCTTATTTGCCTCCCACTAGAAAAATAATCAAAAGTCAAATCTCACCTAATTTATGAAATTAAAATGAGCAACCACACCTATACAAGGCTTATCCCCATCTAGGTGGGACCCTTAAATAAGTTTCTCCCTAGCTCTATACATATGAATAGGGTAAATAACAATTTCATCCCCTGTTAATAGTGTAAATTACATCCGCACTCTTTCAATTTTTATTAATTACAGTTTCACCCCCTCTAGTTTAGGCATTTGTTTCACTTTCACCCCCTCAACTCATTCTCCGGCGAGGTCAAACCAGGTCAACCAAAATCTGAGAAGCAAAATGACCAAATTACCCTTATATGTGTGTAAAGACTTGTTTGTCCATCTAAAATGATGTGAAATGCCTAAACTACCCTCATCACTTATATATATACATATATATATATATGTGTGTGTGCATAAATATATGTATATACCCATATACATATATGTATATGTATGAATTGGGTATTGAGCAAATTCAATTTATATTATAGAAACATAAATTGGGTCCAAGATCAACAAATACGACCTATAAGAAGCATGATTTAGACCAAAAATATCAAAAAATCAACGCACCCATTTTATATGTATGTAGATATATATATGCGTATATATATAGATAGATATATATAGTTATATATGTATATATATATGCGTGTATATATATAGATAGTTATATATATATAGATATATATGTGCGTATATATATAGATAGATATATATAGAGATAGAGATATATATAGATATATATGTCATTTTGTTTTGATTTTTTTGTAATTAAAAATGGATAATTAATTGAGTATGGGTAGGAATTGAGGTTTGATAATTGGTAGTTCATTTTAGGGTTAAAATTTGATTTGAGAGGTTTAGGAGAGAGTAGGGGTGAGATGAAGAAGATGATGGAAGGGTAAATAGGTAATTTAACATAAAAGAATATTTGATTATTTAAAATAAATATAAAAAAAGGGGTATAAGAGTAATTGCACATATCCAGTCACTGAATATGAAATTCAAAAAGTAAAACTGTAATTAACAAAAACTGAAAAGATACGAATGTAATTTATACTATCAACAAAAGGTTAAACTGTTATTTACCCTATAGAATAATACTATCAATCCACTTATACATTTCATGAATTGGTCATAATTTAGTACTAGTAATCATACAAATCCATACATGTACATTATAACAAAATAAGAATAAATAAATAGATAAAAAAGTGAAAAAGATGAGTGTTTTTAATAGGTTAAGATTAAATTGATATTAAATCTTAACTTTCTTTAATTCATGCTATTATTTTTAAAATTATTTTCATGATGTGTAACATTCCTCATTTATAATATATATATGGGGTTATTTGCGAAAAACCCCATGTAGTTTTATATCAGGTGCGCAAAATTCTAATTTGTTACAAAATGTGTGTATAAATTCATTTTTTTCCAAAATATTGCAACTTACCACCATTCCGCTTTAAAATAATATGAAATTCTTAAAATACCCCTTCTAACTTAATAAAAATAATAAATATTAAATTAATAATAAATAAAATATAATAAAATGATAAAGAAATAAAATAATTAATTAAAAATAAAAAATTTGAAAGAAACTGACTTAATTTTTTTAATCATAAATAAATAAATAAAAATAAAAGTTTTTAAAAAATATGCTTTTTTAAACTTTTTTTTTCATATTTTTGAAAATAAAATTGTAATTATTTTGTTGATGATTTTCTTAAATATATTTTTTATAAATATATTTTCAGTTTTTTGTTTTTTATTTTTGTAATTTTATTTTATTTATAAAAAAAACTAAATTGGATTAATTTTTTTAATCAAATGTTAAATAAATAAATAAAATTTTAAAACATAGGCTTTTTTTTCAAAATTATTTTAATATTTTGAAAAAAAAATGTAATTGTTTTGTTGATGATTTTCTTAAATATATTTTTTGTAAACATACTTTCTGTTTGTTTTTTTTCAAAAAAAAAAATTTATTCTAAGCGTATTTCAGACAATTCATATCACAATAGGGTCTCAAAAAACCATAGGAGTATTATACGCACTATGTGTATACTACATGGGTTAAACGCTCCCGACCCTATATATATATATATATATATATAGGCTATTATTAGAAAACCTCTGAGATTTAAATTGAAAGTGAGTTTGTGATAAATGGAATGAATTAGAGTTTTGAAGTAAATGGGTGAGAGAAAGTGGGTTAGTGATAAATGAAATGAATTAGAGTTTAATTAGGATAAATGAAAGAAATTAGAGTTTAATTGGGATTTAAATTAGAGTTTTGGAGGGTGTTTTCATAATCTTATAGAGGGTTGGGGGTATTTGATTAAATTGAAAATCATAGGGGTTTTCGGATAATAACCCTATATATCAATATACTGATGGGTTATTTACAGTGACACCCCCTGAGATTTGAGTAAATTACAGGTAGATACAACGTTTAGAGAGTGCGTTTCAATTGCCCCCTAAGGTTTGAAAAAGTTGACAAAGATACCCTCAACACCTAGGAAATGTCCATAGTACATGTTGACTTTGGATTTACAATATAAATATTTTTTTCTTTTCTTTCTTGCTCTTTTTTCTTTAAGTTGAATAGACTAAAATAACCATGCCTACACTTTAACTTTTTAAAATTTTGTGTTTTACCATTATTAATCCTCAAGTTAACTATTTTTTTATTTATCATAAGTACTTTTTATCATATTCAATATACGTCCTGACACAATTTTTCGGTATGCCCATGTGTGTGTAAATTTTAGTTTTTTTTAACTATTAATGATTATTTTTAAATATAATTGTAATACTTGTTAATTAACTTTATTTATATAAATAATTTTAAATAAACAGTACTCACTCAGAATAGTAATCTCTTCTTATATTTGGTAGAGTTGTTAGACAAAATTTAATTAACTGAATTTCAATAATGGTAATATATACATTGTATTTTATCATCAGTAACTAATGATTTTTACAAATTTTACATATTTTTCACACTTAAAAATAATTAATAAAAAATTTAACCTTTTGGCATAAAGTGTCAAATGCATATATCCAGCAACCAAATGAAACTTTATCATAAAAAAAATACATTTTAAGCAACAAACATTCAAAATTGTTTCTAAAATTTTTATTTTATGCAATAAATCAAAATTTTATTACAAAAAACTAATTATTACAACAACAAAAAAATTATCACTAAAAGTTAATTAATTTACACAAAATAGTTTGTATCTAATTTTTTTTTTGTATGAATTATATTTTTGTTGTTAAGTTCAAAAAGTTTGTAACCAATTGGAACTTTGTTGAAAAAAAATTTTAGACAACAAACATTAAGTTTGTGGCTAAAAATTGAATTTTAGGTAACAATTTTTTTTTTGCAAAAAACTAATTATCTACAACAAAATCTTATGTTATTACATAGGGGGTATATGCATCATTTTATTATTCAATAATTTTACTTATTTAATTAATTTTTTAATTTAAGTGACATATGCGTCATTGGAGTGTCTTTGTCAATTTTTTCAAACGTTGCATTTTCTTATAATTTATTCAAAGCTGAGGGGTGTCAGTGTAAATAACCCTATATTGATTGTCAGTTGTGACTTAGGGCATTGATATCTCACGCGCTTTTGGAAAGTGATATTAACTTCAATTCCAAAAAGGCAAGTCCCAAATTCAGATGACCCCATTCAATGAGAAAAAATAGCATAGATCAGTTACTAAAATCATCAATTCTTCTTACGTACGCAAATTATATTTTTGGACCGTTACATTTACGATTCATACCCCATTAAATCTTTATAAACATATTCCACACGCATAACCTTATATAGATATGGTGTGTTGGATGTTTGTTTCAACAAATTTTGAATTATGCCTTTGTCTAATTATAGTTTGTGATTCTAAATGCAAAGATAAAAAACTATTGAATCAACCACTCTTTTTTTTCTTTTCCTTCTCATTTTTTTATTTTATTGGGGTGGTTCATTAATGAACTATATTCCTACAAATCCGCTACTTTAATAGTTAAATGACAAGTTTCAAGATCAATTTCATAAATTAAGGTCAAGAAATTGTTTCTATTATTCCCTATGAATTCAGGAAATATTAATTTTTTATCTTTTATTTAAAAAAAATAGCTTCTTTTCCACTCTGATCTTAAATGCTTATTTTTTCCGGTCAATGTTCGATTATTCAATGTGTTTACACATATCTATATAACTAGTGTGGCGATCTTGTGAGCGGGTGCAAGAGGCACTGGAAGACTACTACACTAGGTGAGTTACATGTGCACAATCCCACATCGTCTGGGTAAGGAAGACTGTGTGTTATATGTAAATTTCATACCCTTCTATAACACGATGCGTTTTAAAAACGTGATGATTGAGATCCCACTAAAACTCTATAATTAAACGTGTTTAACCTGGAGTAGTATCAGGATGAGTGACCCCGTAGAAAAATTTTAGTCTGGGTGAGCCAAAATATAATATTGTGTTTGGATTAGGAGGGAAATGTTACAAATTTTTGGTCTGGGTGAGCCAAAAGACAATATTGTGTTTAGATTGGGAGATAACTGTTACAAAATTGTATCAGAGCCTAACCCAGCCGTAAGTGTGCCGACAGGGACGCCAGACCTCTTAAAGGGGGTGGATTGTGGCGACCTTGTGGGCGAGTGTATTGTGAGTGGGTGCAAGCGGCACTGACTGACTACCACACTGGGTAAGCTATAGATGCACACATTTTAAAATCATTATGACTGGGATCCCGCCAGAACTCCACAGTTAAGCGTGTTTAACCTAAAATAGTACTAAGATGGGTACCCCCTAGGAAGTCTCTAGTTTGGATGAGTCAAAAGCAAACAATATTGTGTTTGAATTAGGAGAGAACTTTTACTACTAATCTTAGAATTAGGAGAAAAAGTACACCCATAAGTATATTTATAATTCAAGAAAAATTTGGATAGTCATGTTTGATAGGCGGTCTTTCTGGTCTAGTCTGGTCTGGTCTGGTCTGGTCCAGTCCGGTCTGGTCTTGTCTAATCTGATCTGAAAAAGTCTGTTTGGTAAGCGGTCTGGTTTTACTATTTATTTATTATTTATTATAATATTTATTTATGTATTATTTATTTCTTCACTTTATAATATATTTTATTATTTATATTATTAAATTATTATTTATTAATTTATATATTAATTTATACATATATATTATATTTATTTATTATTATTTCATTATTTAATTCATTTTATTTATAAATTATTTATTCATTTTTAATTATTTAAAAATATATTTTATTAATTTAATATTAATTTATTATTATTATACTCATTTTTTATTATTATTATGAAGTATTTATTCATTATTATATTTACTTATTATTTATTATATTTTTAAATATATTTTATGTCATTTATTATTTATTTTATTAATTATTATTATTATTTTTATTTATTATTATTGTATTCATTTTTTATTATTATTATGTTTTATTTAATTTATTATTTATATTATTAATTATTCATTTTTAATTATTTATAAATATATTTAATTATTTATTCATTTATTCATTATTATTATATTCATTTTTTATTATTATTAGGTATTATTTATTTCATTTTGTTTATTATTTATTATTTATATTTTATATTTTAAAATATGTTTTATTTAATTTATTATTATTATTTATTAATTTTTAATTATTTATAAATATATTTTATTAATGACCATCAGGAACCACCTTTTTTTTTTGTCTGAAATGAGGCCATTTTGGTCTAATTTGGTCTTACTTGGTCTAACAAAAAATTTGGGACCAATGCTACCAAACACGGTTTGGTCTCATAAAACACAAGACCAGACCAGACCACCTGAGACCAGACCACCTACCAAACAGGGCCTATGATGATATGGTTCTAAGTATTACAAGTTTGACACATCAATAAATATCTTATATTTTATTGAGACGTTTACGTAAGTGTCTATTTGTAATTGTTCATAATCGCATAATCCTAATTCATGCAATAATTCCTCTTATAATCTATATGATACTTGGTATATTATTTAGCATTGAATAATTAAACGGCATCCCAATTCAACTATATTTACTTGGTTATTTATCTTTAGACTAGATCTAATATATTGTTGTTAGAGGCTGATAAAGGACAAGGATGCCAAGTTAACTACCTTATTAATTTGGTGCAATTAACCCCTTAAAAAACACATTTATCCCTAAATTAAATTAAAAAATCAAAAATTATATATATGATTTGAAAAAATATATAAAATTCGAAATATATATTAAATTTCAAAAAAATATATAAAATTAAAATATATATATATAAATTTTGAAACAACTATATAAAATTCGAAAACAATATATTAGATTTCAAAAAAATATAAAATTCAAAAATAATATATAAAAATCGAAACAAATATATAAATTTCGAAAAAAATATATAAATTTCAAAAAAATATAAATAATTTGAAAAAATTATATAAAATTCGGAGAAAAAAAAATATAAAATTCAAAATATATATATGAATTTCAATATATATATTTCGAAAAACAAAATTCAAAAATATATATATATTGGTAAAATGTCATATCTTTTTTCATGAATTGAATCAAACAACTTACTACCAACATCAATTAGTGGTATTCTTTTATATATATTTTTCCAATATATATATATATATATATATATGTATATATATGTTTCCGAAATATATATATATTTTTCGAAATTTATATGATATTTTCAAAATTTATATGATGTTTTCGAATTTTATAAAAAAAATCAAAATTTATATATTTTTTCGAATTTTATATATTATTTTCGAAATTTATAATTTTTTTCCGAAGTTTATATATATTTTTCGAAGTTTATATTTTTTTTGAATTATATATATATATATATATATATATATTTATTTATTTTTGTAAGGGTAAAATTGTATTTTTGCATTGGAAAATCTTGTGGAGGGGGTACATTGCCTTTAAATTGATAATTGAGAGGGGGTTTTTGCTCCTTTTGTAGTTGAGGGAGATTTCTTGCTCATTGAGTAATAGTTGAGGGGGGATTTTCGCACTTTACCCTACATTATAAAACCTTAAAATAATAAGATCTTTACATATAACATTTTAAGAAGATTTAAAACTCAAAATCAACCACCTTTACTAATAAAATAAACAAATTAATTTTTTTAATAATCGAGGTGCTCAAAATTTTTGCCATGACTAAGTCACAGAGATCGTGCAAACTAAACCCTCCACACACGAATCGGTTAAGACTCCAACTATGTCACTTGGAAATTTGGAACAAAGTATGTAAACCAATTTGAATTTAGGATAAATTATAATTTCACCCCTATTGTTTAGACATATTACACTTTTTCCCTTCATATTTAGATAATTACAGTTTCACACCCTCTTGTTTGGACATAGTAACACTTTGCCCCCCTATAGTATGATTTCAGGTGTAATTTTACCTAATTGCTTTTCATATTAGATTATAATTTTATGATTAATTTCAATAAACCCCTTAAACTATTGAATTTTCACATTGTACCCCACCATAATGGATAAATTACAATTTCACCCCCAAAAATTTGAAAAATATATAAAATTCAAAAAAATATATACAAAATTTGAAAATAAATATATATAAAATTAGAAAAAATATCTAAAATTCCAAAAAAATTATAAATTCAAAAAATATATATATAAAATTAGAATATATATATAATTCAAAAAAATATATAAAATTCAAAAAATATATATATATATTTGAAAAATCGGAAAAAATATATAAATTCTAAAAATATATATATAATTAGAAAAAATATATAAAATTTGGAAACAAATATATAAATTCAAAAAATATATATAAATTTCGAAAAATATATAAAATTTTGAAATATATATATAAAATTCGGGAAAAAAATGTAAAATTCGGAAAACATATAATAGACTATTTTAGGGTTGTGCTATATAAATAAAAAATCCATCGCATGAATCATTCATTAGTCATATCTTTTAGTGTGTTATTTTGCGGTTTCAAAATAAAAGGTTGAAAATTTGGGTTTTTATGGAGTCAAAATTTTATGAGTTTTAATTTCTTGTCTAGGTAAATAATAATTGTTATTCATTTCAGCTTATTGTTAATTTGGGCATATAGACCTTGTAGTGTGTTCATGAAGGTAGATATAAAAATTGTACCATGGTGTGTTAGCTTCCTTGCAAAATATAAAATCATATTTAATGAATCATCCTATGTTTCCATTCATGTGTACAAATTAGAGATTGCACCATTTATTGGTTTGGATAATATATTTTTTTCGACAACATATTTAATGAACCATTTCATTTATTGGTTTGGATAATCATATTTAATGAGCCATACTATTTTTTTTCTAATTATATATATATTTCTAATTTTATATATATATTTGAATTTATATATTTTTTCCGAATTTTATATATTTTTTATAATTTTATATATATATTTTGAAATTTTATATGTTTTATTTTTCAAAATTTATATTTATTTTTCCAAATTTTATTTATTATTTTAGAAATTATATATATATATTTGAATTATATATATATATTTTAAATTTTAAATATTTTTTCAAATTTTAGGGGGTAAAACTGTAGTTTACCCATTATGGTGGGGCAATGTGAAAATTTAATAGTTTAGGGGGTTTATTGAAATTAACCATTAAATTTTAATATAATATGAAGGGTAATTAGGTAAAATCATACCTCAAATCAGACAATAGGGGCAAAGTGTTACTATGTCCAAATAAGAGGGGTAAAACTGTAATTTATCCTTGAATTTAATACAAAAAAAATTAAAAATATTGTTTAAAGTCTATGTATTTTTTAAATGACGTGGTATATGAAGTACTTAATTTAGAGAATCTTTGTTGGAATAATAAACTCATCAATCAATTATTATAATTCCTTGATGAGCAATTCTATTATCAATCAAATAAAAAAAGAAAAAAGAAAAAACAGAAAAGCCTCATCAATACTCATACGTTCGAATGAAAGGACAAACACCCAATGAAAAGCGGACACTAGTGTGTAGTAGTGTCTCTCTTCTAAAAAGTTTCTTCTATGTGAATACATTTACTATGGAGCGTAGGCGCGTGGTGGCGCGTGTATCTCACTCCACGCGCCGCCAATTCATTTTATGAAACTCCATAAACCCAACACTTTATAAAAACAGAGAGACTCGTCACCCCCATATTACCACCCCCATCACGCTCTCTCTCTAAAACTCTCTCTCTCTAAAAAAACTTTCCATCTTCAAGATTTGCATCAATGGCAACTCGAATTACCATACCCTATTACCTCGCCAACAGGGTCACCAAAACCAATTTCCTCATCCTCCTCTTGACCGCCATCTTTTTCTTCATTTCCTACTTCATCGGAATTTGGAACCACGGCGCCGCCACCGCCGGCGTCTACATGGTCCTCCCAGGACTACCCTGCAATGACAACCCATCAAGAAACACGACGACCCAGATAAAGAATTCCCTCAATTTCGAACCCCAGCACACGGCGGAGGACGCGTACCCACTCTCTCCGGTGTCGCGTGTGAAGCACTTCCCGCCGTGCGACCCCAAATTCAGCGACTACACGCCGTGCGAGGACGCGAAACGGTCGTTGAAGTTCGATAGAGAGAGAAATATATATAGAGAGAGACACTGTCCGGAGGCCGCCGCCGGCGAGCTGTTGAAGTGTAGAATTCCGGCGCCGTTCGGGTACGCACCGCCGGTGCGGTGGCCGGAAAGCCGCGATTCGGTGTGGTACGCGAACGTGCCACATAAGCATTTGACAGTGGAGAAAGCGGGTCAGAACTGGGTCCGGTTCGAGGGGGACCGGTTCAGGTTTCCGGGTGGTGGGACCATGTTTCCACGTGGCGCTGATGCGTACATTGATGATATCGGAAAGTTGATCAATCTCCGAGATGGGTCAATTCGGACCGCCATCGATACTGGTTGTGGGGTACGTGTACATATATACCTATATATAACCTATATATACATGCATACATATATATATATATATTCTATACCTTTTCTTGGTGATTTTGTCTAGGATCATCTTAGAGACGCGTTCCCTTTTTTATTTTAATTGGATTGACTATTTACCATTTTACCCACTGTTTGGATGGTGAGAAAATTCAAAGAAAGAAATCCAACAAGAAATTTGTAGACTCAAGAGGTGGAACCCTGGAATAGGTTGGTTTTCTTGAAATCTTAAAAGCACAATATGCTTGGAACATTAATGTATTTTTTATTGAATATAACGTCAAAATATAGTATTGTTTTATGGGTTTTAACTTTTAAGCCTTAACTTTTTCAATCTGAACTCTGAAGTGACCGGTTCGGAATATTTCTATTCAATTTTATTATAATTTCTGTGAGTTTTCAAGCTAAGCAAACAAGGACTTTGGATAATTTTGCAAGAGCTCTCTGGACATCTGAATGGTTAAACAGACAAAAAATCTTTAATATTTAATTTACATTATAAAAAAGATTATATCTTAATATAGAAATTTATTATTGGAAATTGGGATGGAATTGTTGCTTGAAATGGTTATTCAGTTGCATAAAATTCCAAAATATCAGCAGGTTTCCTTCTGTTACACTACAAGAATATACACTTTGTTGGAAGCAATAATTACTATATTAAAAAAGGGGTAATGTAAATTTTATTAAAGTGTTTTGGGTGAAAGTTGGTGTTGTTAGATGCACCAACTTTTGGCATTTTTTGGATTAATTGTCAGAATTACCCAATTAATTAAGCTAAAACCCTCTTTTTCTGTTAAATTTTATGTTTAATGAAGGTACATACTTTATGCGTATGTAAAAAAAGTGTAATTGATGTATATATTCCACTTGTACTGGCTCTGATGTAGCTTTTGGGTTGAGAACTTGTTTCTTGTGAATACTTAAAATACTATTGTCATGAAATAATACTATTGAAATTTGTCTCTTGTTTAATCTTATGAAAAGAGAGAGAGAGAGAGAGAGAGAGAGAGAGAGAGAGAGCTGAGTACCATTAAATAGAAAGTACCTATTGAACTAGATTCCTGATTTATTGATTATCTATTTGTGATGACTGAAGTTAAAAAAACATAATGATTTGGAAGTACTATGAAAAGTTTGAGTTGTCTAGGCATTTCTAAGAAATGTTAATGAATAAAAATAAAATAACACTCCTTTGGATTAAGAGAAAAAAAAATTGTTCAAATTCAAATGAATATATGATTCTCCTAATCTCCTTCATATGAGAAGTAATGTGAAGTTTTTGTCAAATATAAAATTTGGCCCTAAATTTCACAGGTTGCAAGTTGGGGAGCTTATCTTATGTCTAGGAACATCTTGACAATGTCATTTGCACCAAGAGACACTCATGAAGCTCAAGTGCAGTTTGCTCTCGAGCGAGGCGTTCCCGCACTGATCGGAGTACTAGCTTCCATTCGACTACCTTACCCTTCCAGAGCATTCGACATGGCTCACTGCTCTCGCTGCCTCATTCCTTGGGGTCAATATGGTACTCACATTCATTGGTTTTACGTAAATTTTCCCTTTCAAGTGTGTGTAGTCCTTTTACGGAAAATATGGCGTTTATTTGAGCTTTGTTTGAGCAGATGGACTTTACTTGATTGAAGTTGATCGGGTTTTACGCCCCGGTGGGTACTGGATTCTTTCGGGGCCACCTATAAACTGGGAGCAACACTGGAAAGGCTGGAATAGGACGCCCGAAGATTTGAAATCCGAACAATATGTGATTGAGAGTGTAGCGAGAAGCCTTTGCTGGAAGAAATTGAAACAGAAGGATGATCTTGCTATTTGGCAGAAACCATCTAATCATATACATTGTAAAATTAATCGGAAGGTATTCAAGAAACCGCGCTTCTGCAAGGCACAGGATCCGGACGAGGCATGGTAATGTTCTATTGTGCCTCAATATGTCATACTTGTTAATAAATTTTAATTTTGCATCCGTTTGGGGTTATGTCCATAAACTACACATAATACGCATATTTGTTATTGATAGGTAATACCAGTTGGCAATATACGAGATTGCCACTAGATAAAAAATTAAAAAAAAAAAATAATAATCTGGTTTGTGGCCTAAGAAATTACAAGGGCTTTAGTGGCATTTTTTACTTCGCATTTCCTTTTTAAGCATCTTGAAGACTCGTATTCATCACTGTTGTCACTAGATATAAACACACACACACATATATATATAAAGGAGAAAAGCTATATTCTACCCACTGTTGTGGGGGAACCTTTTGGCAGTGATACCAAAACCAGATTGATCATAAAGGTTACTGTCTGTTAGAAATCAATTTTATTTGGACTTGCTTCGGTCACACTTTTTGTTTGCTGATCCATAGAACCTCCTAAAGTTGTATACCCTTCTCTATTTTCAATGGTAATATCAAAACCAGATAAATGGTACACAAATTAATTTTTCTTAAAGGTGCCTTCAACTTTATTATCTGTATAACAAGCTTCCAATTGCAATTACTTGGTCATCTATATATATATATATATATATTATATTTTTGTTGGTTTTTCATGTTGAGATTCACCACTTCTCAGGTATACCGAAATAGATGCTTGTTTAACTCCTCTGCCTGAAGTGTCCGTCATCAAGGAAACCGCTGGAGGGCAGCTAGCAAAGTGGCCAGAGAGATTGAGTGCAGTTCCGCCGAGGGTCACTAGCGGAAGCTTAAGTGGAATTACGGCAGAGACTTTCGAAAAGGACACGGAAATGTGGAAAAAGAGACTATCACATTACAAGGCTATCGACTATCAGCTAGCAGAGCAAGGGAGGTACCGAAACTTGCTTGATATGAACTCTTACTTGGGAGGGTTTGCAGCCGCACTTGTTGATGATCCAGTATGGGTTATGAACATTGTACCTGTTGAGGCCGAGATCAACTCTCTTGGAGTCATCTATGAGCGTGGACTTATCGGTACCTATCAAACCTGGTATGATTCCCGCTTACTCTGAAGTTAATAGAATGATCCATAATGATTCTTAAATTGACTTGGGATTTTGGGATTTCTTTTTTTTTTTTCATTTTTAGTCTTCATTGGCTAGCTTTTTCTTTCTTAGTGATATTTAATGCCAATTTTGCGGCTAGTTGATTGTTCTGATGTTCTTGTTACATGAAATTGACCTATATTACTCGAATTTGGATCCTCTCTTTAGATTTACTCCCTCTAGTCTTCTCTAGAGCTGAAGTAGTGGTTAAAAATAGTCCACATCTTTGATTTTAATGATCTTTATTAGTGTCAATTTCTTGTGGCTAGTTGATGGTTGTGATGTTATTTATTACATGAAGCTGACCTATATACTCCCGGAGTTCTTTATTAATCATGCATAATTCAATTATTTTTCATATAACAATATAATTCATAGATTTCCTATTTATTCATGTCGTTTTATGCAAGTTCATTTTTAACTGGTTTTTCCAAGTTAATCGTGTTTTTGCTAGTGTTTAGTCCTATTCCTATTCCT
Source organism: Cornus suecica (assembly GCA_963922005.1). Classification (NCBI taxonomy): domain Eukaryota; kingdom Viridiplantae; phylum Streptophyta; class Magnoliopsida; order Cornales; family Cornaceae; genus Cornus; species Cornus suecica. The sequence continues at coordinate 13,443,641 of OY998240.1, read as the reverse complement.
TTTGGTGCTCTAAGCACTAGCTTCTAGTCAGTTGGCTGAAGTTATCATCATGCTGACTTACCGAAAAAATTAAAAAAAAAATTGTGAATCCGAGATTTTCACTATGTTGTATCCTTGTAGGTGCGAGGCCATGTCCACTTATCCAAGAACATACGACTTCATTCATGCCGATTCAATTTTTACCCTCTACAAAGACAGGTATAACCGTATAACATATCTTTCCGAATCAGTTCAGTACGGAATTAGCAATCACGAACATCAATATTATATTTACCATCATTTTTGAATAATTTGTTCTGCAGATGTGATATGGAAGACATTTTGTTAGAAATGGATCGAATACTACGACCACAAGGTAGTGTGATAATCCGAGACGATGTTGATGTTCTGGTGGGCGTGAAGAGCATCGTCGACGGACTTCAATGGGAGAGCAGAATGGTGGACAATGAAGCAAGCCCTCATGCCAGAGAGAAGCTTCTGATTGCAGTGAAGCAGTATTGGACTGCCTCTGCTTCTAACCAAAACTCTCAAGGCTCCAAAACTGCTTCTTAGTACTGCATGTTTTGCCTCTCCTTTGTAGCTAAAATGGTTTTTCAAAATTTTCATTTTCCTATTTTTTTAGGTAATAATTCTTTCAAGAGAGTCATTTTTTAAGCCCTCCTTTTTTCTGGGATACAAGTATAACACAGTGGGATAGATATAGCAAAGAATGGAAGCCAATGTGGATTGTAACTTTGGCTTAGTTGTTATGATCAAGAGTTTGTTTGGATTGTAATTTGATAAAGAGAAAAATTTGGTTATAATAAATCCTAGTTCAAGTCAATGGTTATGTGTGACTCGCATGACTTTGTAAGCTCTTCAAAATTAAGGTCGATGTTTTGATCTATACGGTAGGGATAATTATTGGATCACAACAACAAAAATATCTTTTGATGTTACAAAATTATATTTTATTAGTCGGGGGTATCATTTGAAAATATTTTCGTGTCACATGAAAATATCTACGCAAAGCTCATAAGTTAGATAATGAACAGAATGTATAGAGCCCATTTGGATTGCATTGTACTTTTTATTAAAAAAAAAAAAAAAAAAGGTAATAATTAAAGTGCTCTGAAAAGAAAGGAGGCATCAGGCATGTTTGATTAGTAAATTTCTTGTATAAGTTAAAATTATAAATCAAATATTTTTATATCTTTTTACTTTGTTAGAGTTGTAAAACGTGAAAAAAAACACTTATTTAGTGCTTATATTGTCAATAGTGGTATTATACACTTGGAAGGAGAAGCATAGGAAGTAAAGTGTCAACCAAACAGGGCCATAGAAATTGGTTGCAAACTTGCAATGAAGGTGTTTTTAGGTGGGAAAAAAAAATTTAGTTCCAAATCGCATCCTGCACAATGATATGGCCATATGATCATAAAGGGTAAATTACAGTTTCATCCCTTATTGTTAGTGTAAATTACACCCGCACCCCTTCTTGTTTCGCTAATTATAGTTTTACTCCCTAATAACTGATTCCGTCAACCGAAAATGGGAAATTACCTTTATACCCATACGTATTAAATAATTTTTATTTAAAAAAATATCTGAATTATACTATTACCTATTTACCCTTTTCAATTATCTTCTTCTTCATCCCCCTATTTCCTAAAACACCTAAACCAAACCGTAACCCTAGAATTCCTTCAATTTACCCATAGTAGAAATCAATTGAATTGTTTCTTCATCTAATTCTCAAATACATATACACAGCAAAATTTTAACTCCCATTGATATGGATTCTCCATATTTTTGCCAAAGAAAACGAAAATTAGGCTCTTCGAAGAAGACGACACTGGGGTTTCAATTATGGTTGATGAAAATGGAGGGGAATTCAATCTCTTCATCAAACCATACTATATATACATATATATATATATATGCATACATTGACGGTCTATGTTCTGAAGTAATTGGAGTATAAACTTGAGAAACAAAAGAAATAGTAGATGAAAAATAGAATGAAAATGGAAAAAAAAAAATACTAAGCAATCACAATGTCCCAATCATCAAGACACCAAGGCCTGAAGTTCTCATTTCCATACTACTAGCTTCAGAAGCAATTATAATATCACCCTTAGCACATTTGAAAAAACTGATTATGGGTATGCATTTATATATATATATATGGGTATATATAAGTGGTGAGGGTAGTTTAGGTATTCCACATCATTTTGCATGGTCAAATAAGTCTTTACACATATATAAGGGTAATTTGGTCATTTCGCATCTCAGATTTTGGTTGACTGGTTTGACCTCACCGGAGAATGAGTTGAGGGGGTGAAAGTGAAACAAATAGGGGATGAAACTGTAATTAGCGAAACAAGAGAGGGTGTGGGTGTAATTTACACTAACAACAGGGGTGAAACTGTAATTTACCCGATCATGAATTATCATATACGGAAATAATTTGAAAGTTGCTAATGGGTCAATTAGGCCCAAGCCCATCATTCCCAAAACATATGACAGAACAACACACCATGGTATGTATCTTTGGGCCGGTCCAAGCAACTTCACTCTAAAACAGTATGATCTCCATATGGCACTCTTTAAAACAAACAAGTTTCTGATAATTCAAGCAAAGAATTTTAGGTATTGTAATTGAATACTATTTCCTCGTTTGAAAATTTAAAAATTACTCATCAATTTTTTTTACAATATCTGTATGAGACCAAAATCTCTGGCCCATGAAATTTCTTATAAATCCGGCCCAATCCAATTTAAGGCCCACTAGGCACTATTTTGTTCAAACCGGGAATGGCGCCCAAGGGAGGTCGTCGGGAGAATCCACACCTAGTCAGGGAAACGCCGAAGATCAAGCCAATAGCAAAAAGGAATTTAGATTCACATAAGCCCAACAAAGGCAAGACCCAAGTCCATCATGACATCACCAGGAACATTAAACGCCTTCGGAAAAACCCTTTAGAGCCTATTTGGGAAGTTTGTTTTTGCTCCCTGATTCCACACTATTCACAACCCAAAGCACTTGAGGCTCGTTTAGAGGTTTGTTTGGTCCCTTGTTTTTTGCTTCCACCAACTGGAATTAGCCTAAAATATGATTCCAAATTTGGGTTCATTTTGGAATCACCTTTTGAGTCTTGAGGTGATTCCAAGTGTTTCTAGTACTGTAGCATGTAGGTCCAATTACACTTGCTTTCACAAAATGAGACGTGTTTCGTCCTTGCTTCCAAAAAATGAGAATCATATTCCAATAATTAAATAAAAAGGAGTAATAAATAATTTAAAATATAAAATAAAATAAAACAAAATAAATATTAAACAAAAATAAGATGACGATTAATAAATAATTATTAATTCCTAGTAAATAAAAATCAATAATTAAATTTAAAAGAATAATAAATAGTAAAATAAAACAAAATAAATAATGAACAAAAATAAAATGAATAAATAATTAATAATTAAATGAAAATAACAAAATAAATAAATATTTAAATATTAAATAGTTTGAAAAATAAATAAATAAATATTTAAATTACTTCAAAATTTTATTTATTATTTAAAAATATTAAATACATTTGAATAAATAATTAAATATAAAATAAATTTTAGTTTGATCCAATATTTGTGGAACCACCAAACATATCATGTTTGCTTCAACTTTCATTTTTCCCAAACCAAAATTATCAACACCAAATATGATTGCGTTTTTAAAAAAATTACAGCACATGATTCGCTGCACCTTCGCTTTTGTTTGGAATCAGGAATTAAGAATCACTTCCAAACGGGCTCTCAACTTGCTCGCAAAGAAAAACCAAGGACATGTATGTAATGTCAACTATAAATAAAGGAAGGATAAAAAGGTGATCACTAGATTATCTTTCTTGGGGAATGGGTCAAAGAAAACCACCACAACTTGTATAAATATGGAAAGAATTATCCCAAATATAACAAGTAATGTATTAGAAAAGTTTTCATCTGTGGATAATTTTTCTAGCTTTATCTTTTGTCATAATTTATGACTGGTTATGTTTATGTTATTTACAATATCTTGTTATTTTTTATTTTACTAGTTACTTTTAGTTAATTTTCAAATTTAAGTACAAAAAGTTTTAACAATTAAATTTAGTGTTTTAAAGTTTGTAAGTTGTAATTAAGCTAGAAATATTATTTTGATATGATTCTAAATTTTTATTAATAATACTTGATAAGTGATGCTTTTATTACTTAATATTTGTTACATTCTATAATAATATTATATTTTCATTAAAAATAAAAATAGAACCACAAATATAACCTAGACCCCTATAACATCAATTAAAATTACCCAAAATAGATGTTGTAAGAATAAAGCTAAAGAGCTTATACCAATTAGGCTTATAGTTACACTAATCAAACTAGATTTCTTAAATAAGTTAATCTATTATTCAAATAACCCAAGACATGCTCCACACGAAAAAAAAAATAGAGTATAAAAAAGACAATGTTTGATTTACCATGTAAGTGGAAATTTTTAAACACATATGATTCAATAAAAGAATTGCACGGGCTGTAGAATTTAATTAAACATTAATAACTTTTTGATCATTTCATAATAATTAATTTACTTGAATTTTAAATATTTTTAAAATATTAGAACACATTAATTGCTTATAAACCCATATCAAGGAGCACCGTTTGAGACAAGAACTAGGTATGCACAAAGAATTGAAGAACCAGAACTGATGGTTTGGTTTGGTTCCGATTTTGAAAATTAAATAACATAATTTTTAGGTTCGGTTCTGGTTCTTAATGTAGATATAAGTTCTTATATTGAGGAAATTATTCCAATAATACCAAGGATACAGAGATCAGTGGATGAGTGAGTGAAGCTCCAAGTTATCACAAGGACTCCCAAACGATTTGGGATAAGAGAGAAAAGGCAAAGCGCTACACAAAATAGGTTTTAGGTTATGAGTAGGGTGCTAGTAGGGTGTGTTTGTTATCTGAATTAAAGACTAAACCCTAGGACTATTTATAGTTGGGATGGTCAATAGGTTGTATTGCCTTTTATCCAACGGATAATAGGTTGTACGGCCTTTTATCCAACGGATCAAAGCTAACCATTGGTTAGTTCTTTTTAATGGGCTTGGTCAATAACCTATCGGGTTGGGTTGAAGCCCACTGGTCTTACCTTTTCTGCATAGCTTCCCTCCCCCTTGTGATAGACCCTAGTCACTAAGCACATGAGGTCCCTCGCCTTGGGGCTCGAGGCTCCCGCTGCTATAGACCAAGGAGGTACCCCAAAACTTAGCCACCATTCCACTTGACTCTCATGTTCCCACGTGGGTCGCCGAGGGGTGTAGGGTCACAATTACCGCCATGGTTTTGCCTTTGAGACCTTCCCCAGCAGGCGGCGCTCGAATAATGCGCAAGTTGAGAGGTCCTCATTGTATACTGGTGATTGCGCATAGGCCATCAGAGTAAATGAGGTCTTCATTTTGGTGAGTACACCTCAGTGCCTTAGAAGCGAACACAAGGGTAGCGGTGCACACCTCGGTGCCTCAAGAGTGGCTTTTGATCGAAAGACGTAAAAGAACCCATCCAACTAGAGTGGGCTCCCCCGCTAGCCAGATTAGAGAGCTTGAGTATCATCTCTCTAATTGTAATTTTGCGAGCGACACATGTCTATAAGTGACGTCATTAACACTTAAACAGTGGTTAAATGTTTTATACTCCCACACTTACCTACGTAGAATCAAATTGAATCAGAACCGAATTGAATTTTTTTTTATTCTTATTATTTTTATTTTTCAATAGTATTATATTTTACTTATATATAATTTTAAAGTTATAAGTCAATGGTTATAATTTTAGGAGATGTAATTTAAAATTACATCTCCTAAAATTACTAATTTTGACATAATTATTTTTGAGTTTGTAATAATTGAGATATTTTATTCATTATATTTTGATATTTTTTTGAAAGATGATAGTAGAAACCGGAACTATACCTTTTTTTTTTTTCCCCAAAAATAAAAACCCGAAGCCAATCGTGAATGCAAAAGGCCGAACTGAACCAAGAACTGCTCATATTAAAAAAACATTTAATAAAAAACTCTCAGATAAAAAATAGGTTAAAAAAAAAGCCTATTAAATAAAATAACACTAATACAAAAACATATTATTACAAGTTCACACCCAACCAACATTGCGAGAGAGAAACTCTGATAACCCGATACTGTAAACCAGAGACAGCCATGGACGGCGAACTCGAAGCTCTGGAGCAAATGGCCGACGAGACCTACGCCAACGGCGGCGACGACTCGCAGCGCCGGAAGCCAATCATCGGCGGCGAACAGCTGGACATCGAGGCCTACGCTGGGCTATACAGCGGTCCCACCAAGATCTCTCGTCTCCTCTTCATCGCCGACCGATGCGACACCGTTTCCATGCAGTTGGAGGCGCTTCGTATGGCCTTCGACCTCATCAAGAAGGGTGAGGACACTCACTTGTTTGGCCAGGTTGTTCAGAAGATCGATGGACGGTTGGGCCCCGATTACGGACCCGACCCGGACTGGACCGAGTCCGTCGACCGCCGGGCCGACCAGAGGAAGGAGAAGCTCGACAATGAACTCAGTGCTTATAAGGTTTGCTTTCGTTTCCAATGCTGATTTATCAGTGATTTCATTGTTTTCGATATTTAGGGTTTGTTTGTGTGTGTGTGTGTGTTTGAATGTGATATATGCGGTTTTTGTTTCTAGGGTTTGGTGGGTTCTGATTGGAATGGCCTATTAGAGGAATGTGAATTGTGTTTTATAAGTTGTATTGTTGAATCACTGTATTTGAATGTGTGTTTACTGTGATCAGTGCGTGGTTGTAGTTTTATACACTTTTTAGTGGCAATTATTTTCTCTAAGCATGAATAAGGGAATTATTCACCCAATGTGGTTTTAGTATGATACTTTCTTATGATGGGTGGGTTAGTATGATACTTAAGAGGGTATGATTTTTTTTAGGGATAGTGAGAAAATGTGAACTAGGGTTCCTGTGGCTGTGACCTTGTTGAGGCTATAACACGGAATTGAAGAAGGAAAAATGGTTTGTGGCTTTGAGGCGTGTACAGTTTCTTCGGGTTTTATTTGGCCCATTTATCTAGAGTTTGAGTAACTGTCAGAATCGGCCACCCTTATTCATAATTATTCATTGGAATAGTTATTTTATCGAGTCTTAAAGTGGACTACTAGAAGTCGCAAGAGGCCACCTGGACCAAGGGAAGGAGAAGCACCGTGTTCCTATCCCACCTCTATTTGGAGTCGTAAGGAAATCCCGCTTCAGTGGGATGGGTAATTGGTGGAAGTAATTACCGGTTATCATAGGATATATTCGAAGAGGTGCCTGAGCTCGTCCTATCTCGAGAAAAGGATGTTTGATCACCTCAATTTGTGTTTCACTGGGAAGGAAACTTGAGATCCCTTTCGATAATGAAGGTCTGGTGGTAAGGTCAAGAAAGGCAAGGCCCGACAAGACCCTCATTTGTTCTATACCCCTGGAATCTAGACCAGGGGTGAGGAGGTTGAGCTTCAAGGTTACGCCTCATAAAGCATTAATGCTCGAGGTCTAAAGCAAATGGGGAAGCATATTTAATACATAGGGTGTTTGCTCGAGTCATTGTATTAATGAGGTTAATTGACGATTTGACCCTGCATTTAATGAAGGCCACATCTCTGACAGAGAGGACCTGGTAGGCTAGGTATGAGGTTCATAGCACGTGTAATCACTTAATGACAGTGATAAGTGAATGGACCTTGGGGCAAAAGGAAAGGTTAATTCTAGGGTGTACATACTTTATAAAGTAAAGGTTAATTCAGAGATAATGACTTTTGGGAGAGGAGAGGAGAGTTATATTGTCTATTTCAAATCAAAGCGAGTCATCCCTATTTGTAGAGTATGTAGCGGTGCATAATTCAAATCCAAATCCACTCTGTGTTTACCTACAAGAACCGTGTCTGTTCATTTAAACCTAAAAGCTATGGCTCTTGGTTTAAACCCAAAACACATATCTGTTTATACCAATTGTTACATCCCAAACGCAGTTAATCTTTTTCTTTCACTGTATATATATATATATATATATATATATTCCAATTTGTCCAACAGGCGCTAATGTTTATTTGAGTGTAATAGCTGATTTGAGTGGGTGTTTTCAGTGGTTTGTATTGTATATGGCCTTGGTTTTTGGTTTGTTCTTATGAAATATTTTCTTAAGACGATTTCATATTAATTTGGGTGTAGTTACTGAAATAGTATCATCAAAAAGAAATATCTTATTTTTTTGTTTTGACTTAAAGGATTTCATTTAAGACTGGAAATTTTGGTGAATTAGTTTAAGTGCTATTTATTGAGTAAAGAATTGATTCAAGCCTTAACTGTTACCTTGTTTTGTGGTTTCAGTTGAGTATGTCTCGGTAATGTTTACTTCTATTGATTTTGGTGTTACAGTTTTTACTTGATTCGGTTCTTGAGGTTTATTTCTTATAGAAAATCATTAGGTAGCATCTTTCTGATTTCTGTGGATATTGGAGACTCATCTAGAATCTGGACGGATATTTTTTGGATTGTCTCAGTTAGAATATTAGATCAATTTGTAGAATTACCTTCCATTTGGTCCATGGTACTTTCCTTGTGTTCTGGGGATAAAAAATGAAATGTCTTATCTCTGTTCTCCTTTGTGCAGACGAATCTGATCAAAGAAAGCATCAGAATGGGATACAATGATCTTGGAGATTTTTACTATGCTCATGGAGTACTTCCAGATGCACTTAAGAATTTCATTCGCACTCGTGATTATTGCACTACGTCAAAGCATATCATTAATATGTGTTTGAATGTAATTTTGGTCAGCATTGAAATGGGTCAATTTCCCCATGTCGCAAGCTATGTTAGCAAAGCAGAGCAAACTCCAGATGCCTTGGACCCCATCACGATAGCAAAACTACACGCTGCTGCTGGATTGGCTCACTTGGAGGCTAAAAAATACAAGTTTGCTGCTCGGAAGGTTCGCCATCTAATCTCTTATTTCTTTTGCAATTTGATTTGCTAATTTTTTGCTTGTAGGTTTGTGTTTTGACAAAAAGGAAAATTAAGTATATCGCTACAGTTTAAAAGCTGGATGTCAGTTGATATGATTCTAGGGTTTAAAGTCTCTCCCTCCCTCTCTCTCCCTCTCTCACACACACATGGGCAATTGCGCATGTGTGCACACAAGTTTATACCTCTACATTTTCTCTTGTGATAGTTATTGCCTACATGGATGTTTAGCATGAGTCATGCCATGGCAACAGCTAAATTTACCTAAATTATTTCTATCCTGCAAAAGTGTTACCTTGTGCTATAATGACCAGTCAAATGTAAACTACCTTGTTCTTGGAAAAGCTCTGTCTTTGGGCAGTTCACTTGTTGAAATTTATTTCTCCTCCTAATGCATACCTGGGTCAATCAAGTGAATGATAACCAAAGGAATTCTGATTTTTGATGAAAATTTGTAGTGTCGGCCACTCCTTGGATGCTTGAAGTTGTTATTGGACTTCCTCTTTGCCGATAGCAAAAAGTAAATTTAACAGAATGAGTCTTTTGCATTTCTATTTATTATGGTGTCTCAAGGATATTGCAAGTCTTTGGCCTGTTAATTATATTGGATTTTTTGGATATGAACTTATGAGGTACAATGTCTTGCTATATTTGTAGTTCTTGGAAACGGGTCATGAATTGGGTAACAGCTACACAGAAGTGATTGCACCACAAGACGTTGCAACATATGGTGGACTTTGTGCACTTGCAACTTTTGAACGAACAGAGCTGAAGGCAATTATACTTCGTTTCTCCTTCTGAATGGGTTTACAATTGTGCATTAGAATTATAGAAGTTGTGGGATCACTTTTAACAAAAAAATTTTATTTGGCAGAGCAAAGTTATAGACAATATTAACTTCCGGGATTTCTTAGAGCTGGTGCCTGAAATAAGGGAGCTCATACATGATTTCTATTCAAGGTAACTTTATATGGTCTCCGCATGTGATCTCTTGTCACTGTAGTGCAGATTTCTGTGATGTGTTGCAAAATATTGATCCTGCTTAATATGGAAGGGGTTAGGCAACCATCATAGAAGTTGCTGTGCACAAAAGGGTTACTGAATGTTATATAAAATTAATCTCAAGGATTTATCTAGACATATTAGTTATCCTTACATTTGGTTTCGTTACCTGGTTGTGTTATGGGTCAGCTGCTTGACCTTTAACACTCTTGATCCTTACTATTGTCCATCTGAAGTGGGTTAAATCAGATTTACTGGATTAGTACCAATTCCTTCTTGTGGGATTGATGGGGTGAACTTGAGGTAACATTTGTTGAGAAGGAAGTGAGTAACACGCTTGTTCCAATTATTTTAAGATACTTTATCTTTTCAGTTATATTTTATGACTCCAATTTCTCAAATATAAATTCAATGGTGAGAGCATATTGATCAAAGTATTGTTATTTGCTAGTGGTACAAGTCCTTTAGCAGAAAATGCATTTCATTTTCCTCCCAATGTTACTTTGCCAACCCATATGTCAAGTTCTTGTATGACACTTGATGGAAAATGAGTTTCGACTCCAGCGCATTAGTCACACGAGATTCAATTTACTTTTGGGGAAGAGAAGGATATAAACGAAGTTAAGGATTTTGTGTAATTGGGGTTGAGCTTTTACTCCCTCTGTGCCAGAATTTATGGGTATTCCGGAAACCTAACAAAATCACAAGTTCAAACCGGCCTTTCCTTTGAGGATTTGGTGTATTTGGGGTGAAGCTTTTACTCACTCTGTTCCAAAATTCATGGTCATTTTGGAAATCTGACTTTTATGGTAGTGGAACAAAAATATTTTATTTTAGTGACAATGAATGAATTAATTGTCCTTATTTAAAAGACAGTATAATATTATATGCTGAGGCCAACGATGTGTGGTGGTGGATTTTGAAATGGGTGGTTTGGTATGTCATGAGAAATAGTCCATCAGATTTTGGAACGGGTCATGTATTTTGGAACATCCCAAAATGGGATGGACGAGAATCAGAGGACTGAGGGAGTATTTGTTTTCTTGTTATTAAGTGTCATAAATTAATTTGTCCCGTCGACGAATCAGATTTGGCTGGGGTTATGACCAATTTGATCCAAATCCATCGAGCCCAATCCGATAATCAAATCCGAGAAGTAACACCAGAATCCAGGGATTCTATAGTGTATCAGACAATAAGAAAAGAAATAAGAGAGAAAAAAAATGAAAGATTTCACGGAAGGGGAAAAAAGGAACAACATAAACTAAGGCATTTAATATATGTAAACAGCGAAATAGGAAACAAAAAAGAAGAGAAAGAAAACAAGAGAGGAGATACAGAACCCCGATGGTGGATCAAAGATCTCCCTTCTAATGCGTTGTTATTCGATCGCTCCCTTATACGTTCAAGCTTGAAATGTGAGTCATTGTGTATTTCTAGAGTTATGAGTTTCTGTTTGATCTTTTCCTTATCAGATCGGTAGAAAATTCGAGAGGCTTTTTAGATTAGTTGAGAGTAGTTGAGGTTCAGCTGTTGGCTAGTGCATTCTGTGATTTTGTAACCAATTGAATCTGATGGTAGATGATTACTGATAGAGAAACTAATGGTATTTATCTTAGTATACCATATATATAGAGATGTAGTACTTAACATATGTGCATATATTATACATCTTTAAAACATTTTAACGTAATATTTATATATATGTACATAATTTTAATCATATCTGATCTGTTAAGCTAATGATTTATTGGATTCTGCTCGTTATCCGGTTAACGGAATATGGTTCAACCTATCTGGCTAATTCGTCGGATTCGGGTCAGAATTCGATCCATTGACTGGTCTAGTAAATATAATACTTTTTCCCTCGACTGTTCCTCATTCGCTATTTGCGCTTACTCTATTGACTGCTTAGATGAACATTTGAATTTGTAAATCATGTCAAGTAACTTTATATTCTGCTGCTTTTTACCAAGTAAATACCAGCTTTTAGCTTGTGGGGTATAAATTGCATATTGTCTTGATAAATATCCTGTTCCTGTTATATTCTTTTTTAATATCCTATTTCGGTGGTATGTCAGCCGCTACGCATCATGTCTTGATTACCTAGGAAGATTGAAGACAAACCTGTTACTAGACATCCATCTACATGACCATGTTGAGACACTCTATGGTGAAATTCGACACAAAGCTCTCATCCAGTATACGATTCCATTTGTGTCTGTTGATCTGCATATGATGGCTAATGCTTTTAAAACATCTTTGGTGGGTCTGGAGAAAGAACTCGAGGCTTTGATTACTAACAACCAAATACAGGTATTGCTTTCCACTTCCCACTTTTTTTCGGTTATGTTTTACTTAGCTTGGCAAAGAGTATATGTCACAGTTAATGGGAATACCATTGGAAACTCAGTTTTGGCGTTCCACACTTAGGTTCAGTTCACACAATCATAGTCTTTTGGGTTGCTGATAGGTTAATGTATTCAGGACTAGCTAATCTCGATCGTCATTGGTACTAACGAAACCTGTGATGTTCCCGCAGGCTCGAATCGACTCTCACAACAAAATACTGTATGCAAGACATGCAGATCAGAGGAATGCCACTTTCCCGCGGGTTCTACAGACTGGGGATGAATTTGATCAATATGTCAGGGCCATGCTGCTGAGAGCAAATCTTGTCAAGCGTGACTTTAAGCAGAAGTTACCGAGGAAAGCTTAGAACTTGTAAAACCTAGTTTCCTTGACATGGAGCAATTAGTATGAACTTGAAAATCAAAACTACTACAACTGGCTGTCCTTCTGTTCATTGAGTTTCGGGGTGGGTTTTTTTAGGATAGGTGTGTGTGCAGCTATAACCGAATATTCGAAGGTGAAGGTGCTGTTTTTTTTTTATGTTCTCCAAAATGATCAGATTAGTGGCAACCATTACATATATTTCAGTTAGTTTTTCATGTAGCCTTACTTTTTACTGCAGTATATAGAACAGGGAATGAACTTGTTCTCACAAGCAGAAACCAATTCTGTTGGTATCATTTTGTAGTGAAGTTTGAATTTTAGTTACTTTGTGTCATTTATTGCAGTTATTGTACTGTTGGATTCAGTGCTCGACTTTCCATCATCGATAGTTACACTGTCACTGTCGCTTTGTTCTTGTTTATGGCGTCCAAAATTAATAAATAAACAATTAAAAATAAGTTATTTGAAGTTGTAACACTATTAATGTGGGTGTAATGTGAGTAGTTGGGACCTCAATTAATTGCGGATAAGTGTAAAAGAAATGAATAGTGGGGCAAAATTCAGAAACTAGATTCACTTAAACCCCACAAGGCCCTAAAATGGCACACTGTCATTATCATCTCCCTCACAGCCAGTAATTCTAACTCTCTTCCCCACCTCCGTTGCCGGTACGTTACTTACGTTCAAAGACTCCACTCTTCACTGTCTCCAATATATCACAGTGTATATATATAATATACATTTATATATATATAGAAATATATCTATATATATATATGTGTGTATATGAGCGGATTTGGAACTTGTAACAGAGATGAGGCAGTTACTCCACTCCTCATCGAAGCGAAACCCCCGGCAATGGCGTCTCCTTCACCTCCTCTCCGCCGCCGTCCTCTTCTCCCTACTTCTCGCCTTCACGCGCTTCAGCAGCTCGCCGTCCGCCTCCGTCCGCCGCGCTCAGACGGCGGAACCGGAACAGCACCACCGCGTGGCGGCGGATGTGGAGTCCGGACGGCAGCTGAGCATCCCGTGGTGCTCCGGCGATGACGTGGACCACATGCCGTGTGAAGATCCGAAGCGGAACAGTCAGCTGAGTAGGGAGATGAATTACTACAGAGAGAGGCACTGCCCTACGCCTGAGGAGACGCCTCTCTGCTTGATCCCGCCGCCCAAGGGCTACCGCATTCCGGTCCAATGGCCCCAAAGCTTGCACAAGGTACCGCACAGTCATTGAATTTGATATATATATATATATATAAGAGTATCTATATTATTTGGGGAAGTAAATGAATTTGATTTGTAAATGTTTGATAGTTACAAAAGTAGTTGAACTGAAGTGATTAATTTTCTGACTATTAATACATGACATGATTTGATTGATGACATTTTATGACATTGATTGCCATTTTCTTGTTTCAATTGGAGAGAGAGAGAGAGAGAAAGAGGAAAATGTTTGATTTGTAGAGGCATTTTGGGATTGCAATGTTTGCAGCAAACATATGTGTTTATGACATTTTGTTTTCTTTTGTAATGGGTGATTAGAGGGAGTAAGAAACTTACTGTTCTTTCCCATTTTATTAGGTGTGTTTTGAATAATAAGTTTAAGGGTACTTGAATATATTTTGCTGTAAGTTTGAATTTTTCTACAAGGCTAACCAAGCTTGTTCATAACAACTAGATCTAGTAGTCAGATTATCCGATTTTTGTCAATCAAACTTGTTGTATTCCAGAGCTTCTTTTTTTTTTTTTTTTTTTTTTTGTTGAAATGTAAGCAATTTTATAGATGAACAAAAAGGCTATCAAGCCATTACAAGAGTACGAGAGGCATACCCCAAGGAAATACATAAATGATAACCCCGTACCCATCATAACAGTAAACACCAACAAACCCAAAGAAGCGATCTGAAAATAGGACACAAAGTCTTAAGCTTCACAAACCATATAGCCTTAATAAAAAGGAAAGAATAACTGGATAACTTTATTTTTTGGGTAAGAACAGGAGAACTTTATATTTAATATGTTTCACAATAATGATTTTCGGGTAATTTTTTTTCATCTATGTTCCTACAGCTACTAAATTCCTCATGAACTAGAAACTGTGAAGAACAAATAAAATCACATTTTTTCATCCTGTGGTTGCCCCTTTTCTCCCTTTTCTGTGATGAACAGAAAAATCATCAAAAATTAAAGGCTCAATTTGAGAGTAGCTGGATGAGGTTGGTGAGCTAGTGAAATGAGATTAATATTGAGCTAAGTTTCGAGCTTTCTTAGGCGTAGCTGGAGTTTTTTGTTTACTAAACCTAGAAAAGAAGCATGTCTTTCTCAAACTAAATGCGAATCCTTGAAACAAATCTCATTTTGTACCACCACATTGTCAATCATTTAATTTGATATGAAACAAACTTTCCTGACACTTCCTGAGCAATCCATAATGGGTTATTCATTGAATTCATGCTCAAAGATGAAATACTGTTATATGATGCCCTTCATATCAATGCCATAAATTAGTATCCCTAAGGTATAAGTAATTTATTTGCAGATATGGCACAGCAATATGCCACACAACAAAATTGCTGACAGGAAAGGCCATCAAGGATGGATGAAAAAAGAAGGCCAATACTTTATTTTCCCTGGTGGTGGCACAATGTTTCCTGATGGAGCAGTTCAATACATTGAGAAACTTAGCAAGTACATCCCAGTTTCTGGTGGAGTTCTAAGGACAGCTCTAGATATGGGATGCGGGGTGGGTGTTGTGTTCCTGAGCCTCTCTAGGGCTGTACTGATAATTTTACTCTTCTGAAGAGCATACATTTAATTAAATCTTCTGTAGGTTGCTAGTTTTGGAGGGTACCTACTGAGTGAAGACATTTTAACACTCTCTTTTGCTCCAAGAGATTCGCACAAATCACAAATACAATTTGCATTGGAAAGAGGAATACCAGCATTTGTTGCCATGCTTGGAACTCGCAGACTTCCATTCCCTGCTTTCTCATTTGACTTGGTGCACTGCTCTCGATGTTTGATCCCCTTTACAGCATACAGTGGGTCATCTAAAGCTTGCGTAATTGCTCATTCTATGTTGCCAGTGCCTTTTTGAATTTCTCCTCAGTATAGAAGTTTTTTGCTTTGCAGATGCAACTTATTTTATCGAAATCGATCGTTTACTTCGCCCAGGAGGGTACCTAGTCATCTCTGGTCCGCCTGTCCAATGGCCTAAACAAGAAAAGGAATGGGCAGATCTCCAGGCGGTTGCCAGAGCATTGTGTTATGAGCTGATAACTGTGGATGGCAACACTGTCATCTGGAAAAAGCCTAACGGGGATTCATGTCTCTCTCACCAAAATAAATCTGGGCCTAAATTGTGCAACGAATTTGAGGACCCAAGTTATGCATGGTAATTATAGGTTCTGTTAGGTCTTAGATGGCCATGATTTATTTCATATCAAGGAAAAAAGAAAGATCTTGTCTATACCCTTGATCTTGCTGAACTTAGTTCCACAGTAGTATTGTTGACAAAAGCTCATCCTATATAACAAATTTGATTGTGAATATAATCTCTTTATTTTTGCAGGTATTTTAACTTGAAGAAATGTGTGAGCAGGACGTCTTCTGTTAAGGGAGAATATGCTGTTGGGACAATTCCAAAGTGGCCAGACAGGCTAATGACAGCTCCTTCAAGGGCGACCCTCATTGAAAATGGAATTGACATGTTTGAAGCTGATACCCAGCAATGGGCAAGGAGGGTTGCATACTACAAAAATTCATTGAACGTAAAGCTATGTACTCCTGCTATACGAAACATCATGGACATGAATGCATTTTTTGGAGGGTTTGCTGCAGCACTACTATCTGATCCTGTGTGGGTGATGAATGTTGTTCCTGCTCACAAGCATTCAACACTTGGTGTTATTTATGACAGAGGTCTTATTGGTGTTTACCATGACTGGTTAGTTATTATTCCATTGATTTTCGTTTCTGAATAAAAATGGAAGTCTATCATATACCTTTTTTTGGAGTAGGCATTGAGCGTTTCATTTTTTTCAGGGAGGAAATAGATTTTCTTGACCAATGGACCAAGTGTTCCAATGGTATAACCTCCCTTCCCAATGGGAATGTGAGGGGTTCGAGTCTCCTATGAGACATTATGGGTGTGTGAGTGTGGATTCTTACCTTTCAAAAAAAAAAAAAAAAAGAAGATTTTCTTGTGGCCTATATATTTTAAAAAGTAATTATTAAACTACTTCTGACACAATGTGTTTATTTCTGAGGTTGATATAAGATGGATGTGAGCAAGACAAGAAATGAATTAATTAGAACTGAATACATTATTGCGATTGTTGAAGTAGCATCAATTGGAGATGAAATGTGTAATTGAGAAGGTTTGAACAATTGCAAAGAATTTAAATAGAAAGTTTATCATGTTCAAATTCTTTTATGAAACAAATGCCCTTGTAGCGTATAAGCTTGTAGGTGCCAATCCATTGCACCTCAACGCTAGCTTTGCTCCCCGTGTCAATTATTCTGCTTCCATCTAGAACTCGACCATACTCACCAAACCCAACTTTTTCCTCATTAAGTGGTTGGTTTGCTCCTGAGTCTACAACCCACGAAAGAGGAGAATGAGCTCTTGGTTCTATTTGATCATTGGCTCTAATCCTTCTGATTGCTGTCGTTTGCTTTGTTGTTCCATCTTTGTATATTGGAATAAGTGTTGCTTGAAGCTCATTCAGAAGTTTTGATTGCTTAAAGGTACTGCTTGATCACTTGCATTGGACTCTTATTAGTGTCTTTGAGTCACCAAAGTATTAAAGAACCTTGCCAAAGGGGGCTATTCCCTGTCCTTCTCACTGTCGCTGGATCTTTCTTTACCAATTGTCGGTCATTCTTAACATCGTTCTTAAAATCGTAGTCCCCCATAAAAGACATTTTCTCTCTCCTTCATTAATTTTGCTTAATTTTCCTCTCATTAGTATTTGAAGCTCAAACTTTTAGTACAGCTGTCTAATATTTGCACAGGAAATTTTGAAGAAATAGATCCATCTCCAATACTTTCTTCTCAAGTATCTTGAAGCCTAAATCTGATGATTGTGAAATTGACACGTAGTTTTATTTGTTCAGATTAAATTGTGTAGAAAATCAATTATAGTGATACTTATGCAAGTGATGGCCGTGACATGTTTTTTAGATTGATGGAAGCTATAGGGAGAGAATATAATCATGGACAGAATTCAAAACATTGTCCTTATTACTTCTCAGTCCTTGCTTTCTTGGGATTCTCTCAACTAAGCTTAGAGTATTTCACCAGTGGCCTGGTTCCTGATTTTACTTGTACTACAACCTTTTTCATATGCATTTCCTTGTACTTTACAGAGACGTGCTTTTTTTACTCTCTGTATCGGGTTTTATTCCCTCTATAATTCAAATAAGCATCAAATTGGTTTTTTTAATTTTTAGCGATCAGAGCCAATGGGAATGAAAACGTCCATAAAAAGAACCCAAAAAATTTGATTACCTGATTTTGTCCTCAATCGTAGCTTGTAGCTATACGGATTCAATTTTTGCAACCTGCATAAAGAACAATTTATGCTATTTTTAAGAGGCCAGCATTTAGTGATAAACTAATGTTTATAATTAATGCTTATAGGTGTGAGCCTTTCTCAACATATCCTCGGACTTATGATCTTATCCATGCTGCTTCCATTGAGTCGCTCATTAAGGATCCAGATTCTGCCGAGATCAGGTAGGTAGATCTTGGTTGTTATCTTTGAATATTTATTCCTCAAATATTTCTTAATTATTTAGCATCACTTGTGATTTTAATGGCATTTAGCAGTATAGAGTTATTTTATCCCCCTTCTTCTTTCATATAATTCACAGCAACTTTACTTGATATTGAAGCCATCTGGTTATATCATGTTCAATTCTCATTGAAACATTGAAATTTTCTTGAATTGAGCTTATGCTATGATTGCCTGTGCAATTTTTGTTGCCTGACAGCATTGTGTAATTGAGATCTTTTGTCCATCCTATCTGGATTAGATTGCATAAAAATGACATGGACTATTCTGCAAGTTTTCTTTAGTCTGAAAGAGATGTGCAATCAACCTGTTTTGGCAAAAGAAATGATGGAAGTCATAATTACTACGAGAAGTGATTCGAGTTATATCATTGTGAATTAATTGCAGGTGTAACCTTGTGGATTTGATGGTAGAAATTGATCGAATGTTGCGTCCGGAAGGAACAGTTGTGATTCTAGATTCTCCTGATGTAATTGACAGAATAGGTCGCATTGCTTCGGCAGTAAGATGGAAAACTACCATATATGAGGAACCTGAATCACACGGGAGGGAGAAAATTCTCATGGCAACAAAAAGATTTTGGAAACCAACTTCATCAACCCACTGACCCAGCCTAGTATTCTTTCTCATGTAAGTATTTTTTTGTTATAAATCCTGTTGTTCCTTGTTTAAAGCAAAGATGTTGGTATACGCATCAAATGATGTAGCTTTCTGTCTTGTTCCTCTATTTGTTTGTCTTACATCTAAAAGTTAAAAGGTTAGAACACAGTTAGT
The DNA here is from genome assembly GCA_963922005.1 of Cornus suecica. Taxonomy (NCBI): domain Eukaryota; kingdom Viridiplantae; phylum Streptophyta; class Magnoliopsida; order Cornales; family Cornaceae; genus Cornus; species Cornus suecica. Next base: position 13,424,265 of record OY998240.1, on the reverse strand, counting down.
ACTAAAAGATTGGCGGATATGTGCAGTTTAATAGTAGAATACTCTTAGTGAAGTCGATGGTTATCACTGGAGTTTTAAATTTGACTTTAATATGATGCATCTGCTTTGATCTCAAACACACGCTTATGCATTTAATGAATCTTGTTCCCATTGTTTAACCGTAGCAGTCTTTACAAGGTAACATAGTGTTTGAGTTCCTTTACTTTCAATTTCCAGATGAAAACCTCTATGAAAGTCATAGAACTTTTGATTGGTAACCACGGTTCACAAAAACGGCCGAAAGCGTTACATATAGGCCAGTTCATAATGGTTTGTTGAGTTAGTGTTACCGTTACGGCCCGGTATATCGGTGGGTGCTGGTTCACACACCCGAACCGGCCGATACTCTCCAAAACGGCCTTGACGGAGGTTGTAACGCTTGTTCCGGCCGGTTCAAAACACTCCGTATCGGAAATATTTTTTTTTTAAATGAACCCCAACCAAAACAACAAGATCCATCGCGAAATTGTGAACCATGTACTTATTTTAATTATTTTGGATTAATTTGAAAGTAAAGTACATCTTTTATATCTTTTATGATTTGAATATTTATTTATTTATTTAAATTTAATACTGTAGAATAGTCTCGTAAGAAGATTGACCACACCTTAAAATTCATTAATAAATCATTTCTCATATTAAATGTCTTTAATAAATAAATAAAATTCACTTAAAGTTAGCAAAAAATTATCAAACTTCAGTTTGTGCATTATGGATCATGTGTGAGTTTTTACAAAATTTACGATTGCGATAATCGATACCGTTACGTAACTCCGATACTGACCCGATCTTGTTACACCAATACCGCAACCGATAAACTGACCGAAACCCTTTTTGCAAACCATGTTGGTAACTGTTGGGTAATTTGGTTGCATACCACCTTTTGACCGAAACCCTTTTTCCAAACCATGTTGGTAACTGTTGGGTAATTTGGTTGCATACGACCTTTTGTGTGGGCTATCGTGACATGTATTGTTTTGAGTAGCAGTGTGCTAATAAAATACAATCTCAGCTTAGTGGCATACCTTTAAGTTCTCTTTGAGTATCAGTTGTGCTAATGGGGCACAGTCTTAGTTTACTGTCATATTGTTATCAACTCCTAAGGATTTTGCAGACATAGTTGGGACTCGGGCACTCGGCCTGCTACAAAGCAAGCTTCTTCATGCGCTCTCGGAGAATGTTTCAGACCCAGTTGGGACTCGGCCTGCTTTGTGGGAGCCATCCTTTTATATCTCCCTTGGCTTGTTTTGTGGAAGCCATCCTTTTATATCTCATTCCTTCGTGGCTAGAGTCCCAACTCAACCTGCTTTGTTAAGCCATCCTTCTGCATCTCCTTCAGAGGGCGACCTGATGAAACGAGATATTCAATTTAATTACTGGCAAATTTGTGAGCAGCTGTTCTGTAATTCGAACCAATCATCCTTGTGCCATCATGAGCTTTTAAGGATACACTAAGGCCATAGTTTCTTTAAATAAAATAACCACCACCACCAAAAATATCCCAATTACTCGGATCGGTTAAGTGAATCCCTATTTTCATTCTGCTGTATTTAAGGTCATAACCTTTGTCAATCTACATGTTATCAGATCTTTTTTCACCAACTTTACCCACATTAACTTTGTCATCCTCTTCCCTAGCATTAGTGAATGCTATAATATTCTCTTCTGTCGATATTGGTTTCAACCGTCTTATTTCTTTTATGAAGCGTTATTGGTTTTCTTTGGACATTGACTGGCATAGCTTTATGTTTACCATTATGGCGGTTTAGCATAATCTTGACATTGTAGAAAACTATCAGCTTATATAGTATATTCTTTCCATCTTCCTCATCTATAGGGTTCTAACAAGCTAGGAGATATTAGAACGAATTAGATCTAGCAATCTCTTTCTAATTATTCACATTATAAGATCTACCATTGAGTGAGGCAATCATCTGTGCTCCACTCATCAAAAACCCAGCCCGTGTGAATGTGGGGAGACTTTAAAGGAGAGCTGTTCTCTACATGTCGCATAAGCTTACGAGAAAAATAAAATAAAATTGTATGCCCTGTTATGACCAGCCCCTGGTACCGCAACCTTTGTTTCTTCTTGGCTAGCCAACTCGAATCCAGCTCTACCTACCATTTCAGCCTACAAAAAAAATCAGTTATTATTAGAGCTTCTTACTCTTGTTAGCATATGTGTCACAATGTGCCACATTATTTAACCAGTGCATATTCCTATTATTGAACACCTTGACAAAACCTTGACCTGGAAATAATAAATTTGCAGCATATTTGCTATCTGAAGTTATAAACATTTGCCATGAAGCAAGCTGTTCTAAGTGGGATCCTTCTATGTCGTTTAATCCTACGAACCTCTTTTCCTTTTTTAAGAGTCAAATCCTTCTATTAATATCGTTAGCATCTAAGGGCAAAGGCCATTCTAAAGTTTTTCGATTTACAATTTCTGGTTTCTTGCTGTGGGCTAGTTATATATTTGTTTCTTACAATTATCGAAGGAAGTTAAAACACACGGATGAATAACTTAGCTTGATTCGATAGCATTTTTATAAATTCCTTAGGGTAATTGTTAATTTTCTGGGTTCAAATTCTGCATTGGGGTTTTTACTTTTTGTATTGGACCAGTTATGCCCAATGAAGCGCGATGGGTAGTGCTAAATCCTTAGCAGCGCTCCACCTAAAAACACCATTTGGAAATAGAGACTAGAACCTGCAACTAGTACATATTTCTTTTTTTCCTAAACCAAAAATGTCATTGTTATATGCTATATGAATTTAAGATGGATTGAAGTAGTTATAAATAGGATTGGATTGTGTCACTCATTGATACGTTTTTCTAAGTCAAATAAAATGTGTCCCTCCAAAATTCCCCCCTAAGCCCCAGAGTAACACTACCTAGTTCTTTTTAGATAACCGGTTTTTCCGTGACTCTTGCCCCCATTAATCCATGAACTTGTGCAAAATGATCCGCACAAGGGCCGGGGAGAATAAGTGAAAGAGCGCTTTCCTTAATATAAGATAGTCATATTCCTTAATATAAGAGCGTTAGGGTCTGTTTGGTAGAGTTGTATTTGTGTTTGTGTTGAAATAAAAAAAAAATACGTTTTTTATTTTTTTGTTTATTTATCCAAAAACATAAGTATGTTTGATAGGGATGTTTTTTGGGTCGAAATTGAAAAATTAAAAATCAATAATTAATAATATAAATAATAAATCAAATAAAATATAATAATAATAAAAAATAAATACAATAATAATAATAAAATATAATAATAAAAAAATGGACTAAATAATAAATAATAATAATAAATTAATAAAATAAATAATAAACAAAATGAAATAAATAATAAATATAATAATAAATAATAAGTAAATATAATAACAAATAAATACTTCATAATAATAAAAAAAAATGAGTATAATAATAATAAATTAATATTAAATTAATAAAATATATTTTTAAATAATTAAAAATGAATAAATAATTTATAAATAAAATGAATTAAATAATGAAATAATAATAAATAAATAAATAGAATATATTTATAAATTAATAAATAATAATTTAATAATATAAATAATAAAATATATTATAAAGTGAAGAAATAATAAAGAAAGAAAAATAATAATACATAAATAAATATTATAATAAATAATAAATAAATACAGTTGCTTCAGGAGTTAAAAAAACACCAAATTTCGGTTTTTTCATTTTGTACTAAAAGGGGCATGTGTTTATTTAATGTAGTTTGAAAACACAAACATAAAAAATTCAACCAAACATGTGTTTTAAACTAAAACCCACAAACAAAAACAAAAACAGGTCAATCAAACAGACCCTAAAGGATCGGATTATGATGCAGTCGTGACCTTGACACGAATTATTTGTATCCAGTAAAAATCAAACATGAGACATCATATTTACTAAAGCACCATGTCTTAAGGCTTTCCCAACTAAACGAACCCATTCAGGTTGTAAGACTACCCAGTGGAGGCATAGATGGGTTCTGTATTCCAGATTTCCAATCTGAAGGTTTGGGCACTAGGCCATGGCTTAGACCATTTCCATCTTAAGCCTAGGCTGTTGTACTATAGTCACTCCAACTCACAACCAGGACACCTCTATGTAACAAACAAAACTAGGTAACATGTGAACTGTATTGGTTTTGTTTTGTTTTGTTTGATGAGGGAGTGTTCTACCATCTTATCTCTTTCCAGTGATGGCACGTGACTAAATATTACATGAATACAATAGAACTAATTTCTCTCTCTCAACTAACCTCCCTGAAATACATTTTTTATACAAAACTTTCTAAACTATCCCAACTTTTATAATTCGTTACATTCCGTTATAACACCATTAGTTAAATTAGGACAATTTGCATTCAGATCCCCTAAAGTTTCGATCAATTGCACTAGTCTTCTAAGATTTCATTTTTCTTGCAATGACACCCCCTAAAGGGGAGAAATGACCGAAAGGCCCTTGTGTTGTCTCTCTTATTTCATGAGACAAATATCTAGGTAGTGAAATTATCTACATGCCCCAAGATGAAAACCCTATAATGTATATATATCTATAACAACTATTCTAAAATGTGAGGGGTTTTCAAAATAAAAATTAATGAATTAATATATATTAGTTGAAGTATAACTCTAAGGAGTATGTCAAAACGATATAGAGTAAAAGAAAAGGGGTTGGAAATATTTCAATACTTAAAAAAAAAAATTAATTAATTAATATGCATTACTTGAAGTATAACTTTAATGAATATTTCAAAAGATATAGAGTAAAGATACACGACAAGGGGTTATAAATATTTTCATATTTTTTAAAAAATAATTAATTAATTAAGATACATTAATTGAAATGCAACTTTAATGGATATAGAGTAAGATATAGAGTAAAGATATAAGACAAATATATTTTGGCAAGGAAAAATAATATAACTTAAAATACAGAAATCTGTATATTTATCTATCTATCTATCTATATACTACTAATAAAAACATAAGGATTGTCTAATATTTCGATTCATTATCACCTTTTACAATATAAAAAATGATAATAAGTAAAGTTTGACATTATTTAAAGTGTAAGAGCTTAAATTAACTTTACAAAAAAATTAATAAATAATAAAACATTTGTCATATTTTTATAAAAATATAAAAAATTACAATAAGTAAAGTTTGTTATTATTTTACAGTGTAAGGGTTTAAAGTAATTTTACACAAAGAATAATAAATTATAAATCATTTGTAACATTTTTATTCATTTATCACCTCTTACAATACAACAAAAACTATAATTAAAATGTATTACTACTTGTTTAAATTGTAGGAGTTGTATATTATTTATTTACAAAATAAATTAAATTATATGAGCTCACAAATATTTTATACATGTATCACTTTCTAAAATACAAAAAAAATCATAAATAAAGTGTATTATTATTATTTAATGTAAAATGTCACAGTATTAGTTTTAGGGAAAAATTAAAAAATGATAACTTTTGGAGCCTATATTACAAAAATGACAATTTTTTTAAAAAATAATTTAAAGAAATGTGATAATATTTCAAAAATTATTGTATCCAAAGTACTTGAAAAGTTTTTCAAATTGAGCTTAAGACACTAGGGTTGTTTGGTCATTAATTTAGCCAACATGTCTTTTACACTAAAGCAAGGGCACAAGAGTCATTTCATGGGGTCTTCACCCCTTCAGGGGGTGTCATTGCAAAAAAAAATGAAATTTCAGGGATCGAGTGCAATTGATCAAAATTTTAGGGGATCTGAGTGCAAATTATCTTAATTTAATTAACGGTGTTATAACGGAATGAAGTGAATTGTAAAAGTTAGAATAATTTAAGAAATTTTGTATAAAAAATGTAGTTGAGAGAAAAAAAATAATCCGGGGTGTTTAATGCACTTTATTCTTGATTAAATTATATCAGCAGTGATAAGTAACTTAAGGTACATGACTATTTAATGAATTTTAATTTTGAAAGAGAAGGTTGGCAGATGTTGGGGTGGGCCTTAGAAACTAGTTGTTAATGGTGAGAAAGACCATGCAACTAGGCACATGTATGTGTGTACGGGTTGATGTGTATATATATATACAGTGTGAGGGAGATGGGTGGCTCCATTTTGGTCTATACCATACTTTATACTGCTAATTGTTAAATGCTGACTTTATATATATATATAGGATTGTTGTATCATACATTCTGTATCATCTTGTTGATAATAATATTTTCTGAAAGTGTTCAATACCGCAATTATAATATTTATCTAGTATTCATTGTTAAATCTGATATCGTCCGAATGGGTTATATTATTTATGCAACAGCTACAAAACCAGATGAATCATTAATTATATATGTATACATGTATATATATTTTCTCGTGAGTAACTGTACGGTCTCAATTGGGATTAAGGACCCTTAATGATGGGACCTGAAGATGAGAGTTTTGACAAGAAAAAAAGGCAGTTAGTTCAGCAGTCAAGCTCACTATTTAGCGCGCTCTCTCTCTCTCTCTCTCTCTACAATTTTTTGCTGGGTATGAATATTTATATGGATTTAAGTTTGTGAATTTGTTCCAACCTTTTAATGGCAGTTTAGATTATATAAAAGTAACCAATGTGTAATTAAGCAATGTAATGATTCTTGATGTGTTGCGAATTGAAAATAGTGTTATATTTAGTGAAGTAATTTATCATAATGTTTTTATTATTGTTACATTTACTGAAGTAAGGTTGTCATGGTTATGGCAGTCCACATAAATGAAACTATTATACAAAACCAACATCATGTTGTATGTCGATAATTTAAATAAACTAAGAAGATTGTGGTTTCACCTTTAATTGCCTCACCAAGAACAATTATATGAACTGTTTAATTATTGAATAATTGTATATTACTTTAACTGAAGTTGACAGCAATATTTTCACATTTATAAGATATACTTAATTAACATAATGCTCAAATCTTATGTGACTTGTTTTCCTGATTGAATCATTTATCAATACTATTACATTTAAGAGATGGACAATACATGCACACATATGCTATATAGTGATTATAATCCTCTCAGATTATTCCATCTAACTAAATCAAATATGTGGAGCATAGGTCGCTGTATATGTTCCTGAATCGGTAGAGATGTAACATATTCGGGTAATATCGATATTAAAAGTGAGTATGAATGTGTATCGGTATTACGTAATTATATCGACAGTATTCAAAAACAATACGAGAATTAGGGACACAAAGGGAAAATTTTCTGTAGTAGACTAGACAACTTATTTTTAGAGCTAGAAAAGGGTATTAAAGTAACCAATATTATTGGACAATATTATTTCTATTGTATAATGAATTTTTATGTTCAATATGTAATGAATGAGGTTAGGAGATAAGTGGTTGGAGAAAGTTGGTTCCATAAAATTTCATCAAGACGCTTAATAAGAGTTTAATGGAAACAGTAGCTGTAGTGGCCAAATTGATTCACATTGAAGATGGCACTCAATTCACCATTCACCATTCACATTCATGTTTAGCTAAGAATTCATAATGGTCACACAGTTGTCAAAAAATTAATTGATATCTTCTTAGACAATAAAATGTAAGTAGAAAATATTTTGCACCCAATTGTTAGGCAGAATAGATAAAACGAAGAGATAGTAATGGTTAGATAAATAATGATAAAAATTATTGAACTCCACACTTGTCCTCAAATGCATATTATCTATTCGGTCAAATAATTATATCTACCAAAAATATATAAATATAGACTTTCCACGCAAGCCATACCCAACGAAAAAATATTGCATGGTATGGACAGTTTTAGTTCGATAAATATATAATTGCATCAGTTTGATGAAGCCGTTTACTTTTATATCGAGTTATAATTGTCGAGAATGCAGACAATAATTTTTCAAACCCTACCCAGAAGAAATTAACCTAGAAAAAAAAAGCAAAAAAATATACCATTTTACATTTAGTATAGTATTGTTTGTGAATACTAAATGGATACAAACCTTAGTTGAAAATTTTATGAGCACGTCTATAATTCAGTTTTGAAATATAAAAAATGTTACACGATATTTACAAAATAAAAAATTCGATCTTTATAGAAGGGTGACGAAGGAATACAATCGTTGGAGTGGAAAGGAGTTAAAAATAAAAAAAAATAAAAAAGAGGGCAAAGGTGTGATTGCAGGTTTATATATGTAAGTTTTAGTAACTAGTCATATTATTAAAATTTGGATTAATTACAGTGACGGATCTAGGGATCCATGTCAGTGGGGGCTAAAATTTTATTTTTTTGGATTTTTGAGGTATAAATGACATATATTTATTTCAGTGGGGTTTAAAATAAAATTTCAGTGGGGGCTTATTTGTATATAAATTTAAATCCTGTGGTACTTAAGGTAAAAAAAAATTCAGTGAGGGTTAAATACTAAATATCTAAAATGTTAGGGTAAAAAATATATAAAAAAAATTTCAGCCCCACTGGCCTGAATTGGATCCGTCTCTGTTAATTACACTGACCTCCTCAAAAATTTGAGAAAATTACAGCTAGATGCGACGTTTGGATAATTACACGCCCCTGAGGTTTGAAAAACTTGACAAATACCCCCCTAATGACCCAATAACCTATTTGACACACAATAAAAAATTATTTTTGCCCTTGACTTTTTTCTTGAACTACATTAGCTATAAATTATCTTTTTTACCATTAGCCATCACTTTGATGAATTAAAGTACTCCTTCCATAAAAGCTAAATTAAAAAATTTAAATTATTACTTTCAACCTTTATTGCTCAAATTTATCACTTAAATAAATATCTCAATCTATCAACCCTATGTGGATAAAAGAATTAATTATTCTTAAATAAAAATCTCAAAATAACAATCTTATTTGCGTTATTTTTATATAAATATGTAAAACTACATAAATAATTCCTCAATCAAAAGATAATATATATGAAAAAAATTCGTGTATTTAAGTGTAGCTAAATAAAAGTCCTAACCTACCAACCTTAATCGAGTTAAATTTCTTTAATTAATTATAAAAAATAAATCTCCAATTTTAAAAATAATATAGTACTCAATTTAATCAGGTGGTATGGTGTAAAGTGATATAGTTGAGAAGGGTATTATAGACATTTAACACCCCTGATAGTTTTTAGTTATTTTATTAATTTCATTGAAGGGCATTGTTGATATTTCACATCCTTTTAGAAGCAACTTTAATGACAGAGGTGTGAGTATTCACAAAATACAAACATTGCAACTAGCTGTAATTTTTTCAAACTTCAGAAGGTATGAGTGTAATTAACCTTTAAAATTTTGACAGCATGTAAATACAAAAAAATAAAATAAAATAATAATAATAATAATATTCGGAGTCGGCAAAGGTAGCTCCATTTATATTTGTTTCAATGTCTAGGATCCAACTTAGAACAAAGTGGTCCTGACCAACTGTCATAAATCTAATGACATGGAGGCTATTTATTTGATTATCCGGTCTTTAGTGTTGTTTGATAATTCTCTTGGGCACTAATTTAATTAAATGCATGTATTTATTAAAATATTAAATATCATTTAAAATAAAATAAAATTATGAGTGGCAGAAGTCATCCCTTATCATAAAATTTAAAATAAAAATTTAAATACTTCTAAAAATTTAAGTACTAAAATTATTATTATTTTGCTTAATATTTAATTTTACCGAACCACTCCTCTCATAAAACTTAAGCTTATGGGTTTTAAGTAGACTTGTAAACGGGTCGGATTCGGATCGGACCTGTCCTGATCCGATCCGAATCCGATAAGCTTAAATCCGATCCGATCCGACCCGATAATCCGATGAATTTTCACTTAATTGATCCAAATCCGAATTTTTTCATTTTCGGATATCCGATCCGATAATCCGATCCGATTAGGTAAAAAAAAAATTACAAAAAATTATTAATTTTTTTTTATTTTTATGTTATTTTTTAAGAATATTAAACACTAAATTATGTATTTTACAATCAATGCTTATAATACATGACTATAAAAACATAAAAATGAAAAAGCGAAAAAAAAAATGAAATATAATTAAGTATACTATTTAATATTTATATATTAATAACATAATATATATGTGTATATATAAAATTAATCGGATCGGATTAGCATAAATCCAATTTGTTAAGAAATCGGATTCGGATCATAATCGAGTTATCGGATTTTATTTTCAATCCATATCCGGCTAATCGGATCGGATTCGGATCAAAATCCAATCCATTGACAGGTCTAGTTTTAAGTGTCTGTTTGGCAACCGGTGCGATTTTGGTTTGGTTTTGATTGGGGTTGGGGTTGGGGTTGGTTGGGTTTGGTGTGGTTTTATTCTGAACTGAAATCATGTTTGGTGCAGATGGTTTTGGTGTGAGAAAAAGTGAAGCTGAAAACCAAATCATATTTGGTAGAGTTGGTATAAGTTGAAATTCTGAAACCAAACTATGTTTGGTAACTTGAAATGATTTGACATTTTATTTATTTATAATGACATTTTCTAAATATATATGTTTTAAAAAATAAAAATACATTAAGGATGAATTTTTTTTTTTACAAAAATTATTAATATTGAATAATAATATTTCACCATATTGCAAGAATTATTCAATTGGTTCGTATATGTAGTTTAAAAATTTATAATCTTTTTTCATTTGAAATTTCAATGTTCTTTTACCAATTTATTTTTTTAAAATATTTATTACTCAATATTTATTAATTTATTATTAATTATTTATTCATATTATTTTTGTTTATTATTTATTTGGTTTTACAATATTTATTATTCTATTAATTAAATTAATTTTTTAATTAAATAAATATATATATATATATATTTAACTATTTATTTATTTGTACAAATTTATTTAATATTTAACTATTTATTATTTATTATTAATTATTAATTATTTATTCATTTTATTTTTGTTTATTATTTATTTGGTTTTACTTTATTTATTATTTTAAAATATTTATTTATTATTAATTTTATTCTATTTATCATTTTTATTATTTTTAAATATTTATTACTCAATATTTATTTATTTATTATTAATTATTAATTATTTCTATATTATTTATTTAATATTTTACTCAATTTTTATTTATTTATTATTAATTACTAAAACTTTATTAATTATTATTTTTGTTTATTATTTATTTGATTTTAATTAATTCTATTTTATTTATTTAATAAAATGACAAATATGACAATGTTAACTTTTATTGAGAATGGAATGGTACACCAATGATGGATTTGAGATTGTGAGTTGGTTTTAATTTGATGGTTATGAGTTGTGAATAGTAACCGCACCATCCAAAACTATGTCTTCATATGGTTCCTAATTTGTTTTATTTGGTGCCAATTGATTGACACTGTTGCACCAGAATCAAAGTTACCAAACATGGGTTGAGCTAATTTTTCCACCTCAAAACCAAAAATTTGGCATCAAACCCTTATGTCAAACACGCACTAAATGAATGGATGTTAGTCATATCCATCAGTTTAAGTTTTTGGATTGGTCCGCGAAGCATCCACTCGTTACAGTTGGTATTAGAGTCAAACTCAATCCTTTATCTAGTGTCATGCCAAGCACCCGTCGGGTCTGCGTTACCCGGGCCGGAGTCCGAATTCGGGTTAGATAAGCAGGGTGGTCCGACCACAACAAGAGCGTTGTGTAGGTTCGGATAGAGGAGAATGTTAGAGTTATGCCCATTTATCTTAAATTTTTAAGTCGATACGCGAAACATCAACCTGTTGCTAGATCTCCTATCCAAGCAAACTGTGCCTATAAAATGTGTGGTTGGTGTCTTTCTCTATAATTCATTAAACATGGTTTCTATTCATGATGGAATTTATTTATTTACGAGTAATACATTTAATGAATTAAATATGTGTTTGGTAATTTAAATATGTTTCCATTCCTGATGGAATTTATTTATTTATGTCTACAAGATGCCCAGCAATAGATAGAGTATTTAGTTAAAATTTTCTCAAAAAATTAAGTTGAGACAGTCAAGTAGTTGACATCAACCACAGTTAGCTTTCAAGTATCTGTTTCGGACTTCCACCGTTCTTGACTTGTGTATTTGCATAATTTACACCGCTATGCTATAAGGTCAATAGATCATAAATGCGAATAATGTGTTTCTAGGAAAATAACATATATTTATTTTTATTTTTTAAAAAAAGTTAAGCATACGCACACATACACAATACTCTCTTCAAACACTCAGATCCATGTCTACAAGTGGATACGGCTTAGACAAGTATTGGAGACAGATGGTTAAAAATATCTTGAAATTTAAATATTTTGAAACACGACATGAACACGTTTTTGACACTCAAGGACACCGTGACAGAATCTTACAACTAATTTCTTAAAAAATTAAAATTGGAAGTAATTGAAGAATACGTTATAAACTTATAAAAAAATAATATAAAACTTCAAAAAACAATAATGGCAAAAAATAAACTTTTAGATCTCAGATTTTTATGATTAAGCACATAAAATGATAAATAGAAAAAAAAACAATACATGTTGTATCGTGTTTTTTCTCTAAATATACAGTATCATGACTCTTTTTTTTTATATATAAATTTACCGTCTTCTCCTTATCATGTTGTACCCATTTCTTTTATTTTATCTCTAGTTAATTCCATCGAAACCTTAAATTATGAAGAAAAACAAAAATGGTGATGTACTCCTGCCTTACGATTGTGGAGCATGAAGTTACAGTAAGTAAATGAGGTGAGATTGAGATGCGAGGACAAGAATTGAATATGTTAAGCAATGTATATATTTAGATAATGGATAAATTATTCTGACCTCTACTGGATTTCGGAAAATTATTCTCAGATTAAAGTTTATGTACATTTATTTTGATATCTTCTATAAAATTAATATTCCATTAATAGTTTTGTACATTTACTAAAGTAATCCTAATTTAAGTGTTTTAAATTAAAATATTTTACTCTGACATAAAATTACGTTAAAATTTTGTTAACTTTGGTTTAGGTAACCTTACTATCGAATGAAGTTAACTTTATTAAATTAAGAAAGAACAATATATTACAACCCAAAAGTAATATTAAAATAATTTCATCAACTTACTTGGGAAGTGATAAGGATGTTTTGGGTGATGTCAAATAAGGGGTATTTTAGTATTTTAAATGATATGAGGATATTAGACATGAAAATCATAAATTACTTCAGTTTAAAATACTTAAGTTATGGGTACTTTAGTAAATGCAAAAAATTATTAATATAATATTAATTTTACTGGGGAGATCAGGTTAAATTTACCCAAACTTTAATATGAGAGTAATTATGCAAAACTTCAAGGGAGGTAAGAATAATTTACCCTTAAATAATTCATGTCATTGTGCTATATAGTTCATTACAATATAATTTATATGCTCTTATTCTTGTTCTTGTTTTTGCTTCTTTTCTTTCTTTTTTTGGTAAAAACCAAGGTTCCTGCTGAGTATACAAATTCATGCCTCTGGAATATAAATGAACTCTTTAAACTATTCAACTTCGAAAATGAGGCCAACAATATGAAGTCAATAAAGTGACCATTAAATGTACCATAATACCTATTGACCATTAATTTGATATCTATATATATATATATATATATATATTACATATAAAAATCTCAAGTTACCCTCAAGGTTATTTTAGGTATTTTTTTTAAAAGTTTTTCAGAAAAACTTATGGGTCCGTTTGGATATGAGAAAACAGTTTTTGTTTTTTTACTGTTCACTCAGTTAAAAAAAAAAACACGTTTGACAAACGCGTTTACTGTTCACTTTTTTTTTTCCCAAGAAAACTGTTTTTTATTAATAGTGTGTAAAAGTGGTGAAAACACCAAATACAATTTTTAGTTGTTTTTTGAGTTTTTTCACTATTTAGGATACCACCTCCGTCACCGCCGCCACTGCCGCTGCCACCAACCACCACCACCCCCCGCCACCTCCAGTCGCCGCCGCCACCGTCGGGCCCACCGCCGCCGCCTCCGTCCGTCACCAGTCACCCACCACCACCGCCCCCGGTCACCGCCGCCCACCAATACCATTTTATTTTTCAATACAAATTTTCATCCAAACACTTTTTTGTTTTTAGTTTTTTGCTGAAAAAAATAAAAACAAATACAAAAACAGTTTTTATATTTGAAAACAGAAAACAAATTCAATAAACAAATTTTCCAAACGCACCCATAAGAACTCCATAATACAATGGAAACCCTTTTCGAAAAGAAAAGAAAATTGCATTATTTTTATAAAGCACTCAAAATTTTAAAACCAGTGTTTGTTTTAAAGTCAATTAAGTTAGTGTGCGTTTTAAGTTTTCAATCTTTAAATTGATTTTTTTTTTTGTATATCCAATTTCTCTTGATATTTGATTTAATTACATACGCGATTATTACATTGGATATTCTAAATATTATGTGACAACATCAATAACCACTTTAAATATCTCGATCAAAAAGTATATTTATCATATAACTAGAAAATATTCAAATTCTTACAATGTTGAGATCATGTATCGTTAATTGAGTCAAACATCAATAAAAATCAATGTATTTTACTTGCACACTTGCCTTATATATAAGAAGGTATCTTTTTTGGCCCTTGATAGTTTAAAAAATATAGAAAATGCAGTCAGTTTATTTTGAGGGAAAAATATGTATAAGTAATGTTAGGGGTTGAAATTATAAATCGGTAAACTTTACAAACTAATTAGATATAAGTAAACTTAATCAAAGTAATTACATATAGGTAAATAATTATTCTTGAAGTTCAAAATATCCTCAAACATTTATATAAAAGTACCAAAATACTCACCCTCCTCCTCCACCACTCCACCACCTTCATCGTCATCCTTCACCACTCCATCTCTTCCTCCGCCACCAAACGAATAACATCACCACCAAATCTCATCTCTCTCTCTCTCTCTCTCTCAATATATATATATATATATATATATATATATATATATATGATTGTGCAAATGTGTGTGATTATTTGTTGAGATACTGATTTATTTAGTTGTTTGTTATTGTTATTTGTGTACTGATTTGGGGGGTTTTGTGTAGAAACCGAAAATGAAGGGTTAGAGTGATATGGGTTGATGGGGGAGCATTTTGGCCCAGCTACATTGGGGAGGATAAGAGAAGATGAGTATGGTAGTAGGTTGCAGTGACAATTTGGAAGGCGGATCGGGGATGAGCAGGACGCGGGAGGTGATTTATATGAAGAAGAAATACCATAGACGTGTACACCTCATCAAATTTAGCAATTAGAAGCGTATATTTTTTTTGTAAATGGGACTTGATTTTATAATGGGGTTTCGAATGGTTTAGTTGTGATGTTATTGGGTTTGGTGGTGGGGAGTGATGGAGGAAGAGATGGAGTGGTGGATAGTGATAGAGAGGTGGTGGAGTGGTGGAGGAGGAGGTGGGTATTTTGGTATTTTTATTTAAGTGTTTAAGGGTATTTTGGAACTCAATAATAATTGTTTACCTATAGTAATTAGTTTGTTTAAGTTTATTTATATGTAATTAATTTGCTAAAGTTTATCAATTTGTAATTTCAACTCCCTAACATTACATATATGTAGTTTTTTCTTATTTTTAATTATACTTGACACCAGATTGTGCCTCAAAAAAATTAGGGCCCGTTTGAAAACTCTTTGTGTTTTGTATTTATTTTTTGGATGAAAGAACAAAAAATATTTTTGTATTTATCTTTGTATTTTTTCCCAAAAAAATAAAAACAAATACATATGTATTTGGAACCAATTTGTATTGATTATTCTAAAATGGGGATTTAGGGCAATTAGGGGTGGAGGGTGGTGGCGGGTGGAGATATATGGGTGTGTATGTGTGTGTATATATATATGTGTGTGTGTAGATCTGTGGTCAGGTGGTGAAGAGGAAAGAACAAACAGTGTTAAAACACCAAAAAGGTGTTCTAAAAAATTGGTCAAATTTTATTCTTGTTTTTTCCATTATTCACCAAAAACGTTTGGGCTAAAAATTTCCCCAAACATGATTTGTTCCCACTTTTGGGCCAAAAGACATAAACAAAAAGAAAAACACTGTTATCCAAACGGGCCCTTAGTATTCAAAATTATTAATATAGGTTTTTTCGCATACGATTTTACTTCATTTCTCATGTCCAAGAGTAGCCTCTACCAGTCTTAAATGCACCTCCATTTGTTTTTATAAAAAAATGTATTTTCTTTCTTTATTTAGAATGTCCATTTCATCAACTCCATTGTGAACTTAGATCCTTTCATATATCTCTCCACATATTTGTGAAACATGATCTAAGGGTGTATAAGCATCCACGTTATCATTTATGTGTATTATAATTACAAATATTTCCATCTATAATTTGAAATGGGATTGAGTAAAGATTTTTTTAATGACGTGGGCATTTATACACACTTAAATAAAGGTTTACGAATATCTAAAGAAAGATATAGCCAGAAAGAATCCTTATTGAGCGAAAATTCAATTCATTCCATGACTAAACTTACAAAAAGAGCATTCCATTCCCTACCAAATCTAAAAAAATATATTTAATTATCTTGTTAGTTTTCCTTTAGGGTACGTTTGGTTAGCGTGAACTAGCAGAAAATGAAAAGAAACGGAAAATGATTCTAATTTTTTTGAGTTTGGTTAGGCCGAAAGTGAAAATTTTGAGGAAAATCAGTTTCCCGCATCGATACATTTTCCTCAAAACTTTTCTCGCATAAAACACGCGAAAATTTTATTTTCCCGTGAAACTTAACCTTTTATCAATCAATTTTACAATTTTAACCATAGTTGTTTCCTATTTTAACTCGTTGTTTAGTTTGTCCAATGTTATTTTTATTCACAAATTTTAACAAAGTTAGTGTTTCGTCTCTCTTTACAAAGTCCAAAATAGTGATATTTTTTATTACTTAGAATTAGAATTATAACTAGTAAATTATTTTATCGTCTTTATTTTTTTAATAATTTTTAATACATTTTGAGTCAAAATATTAAATAATAAAATTATGAAAACTTATGTATGATATTGCACTAGTTATCTATTATACATGTACAATTATATTGGATAATAATATTAGAATTAAAATATATTATTAAATAATGATAAATTTATACATTATATTTAGGAGTATGTCAAGCTTAGGTAGTGCTTGCCATAATCAATAATCTATATTTAAAATTAAACGGTTAAGACTTAATTTTTACAACTCACCTTAAGCTTTCGTCATGTTTTTTCAATCAATTTCTAGAAACGTCTAATAATTCAATCTAAGAAAAAATTATAGAACCTAATTTTAAATATAAATATTTAATAAGTGAATTAATTTATTATTATTGTTAAATATCTTACTTATGTTTTAGAAAAGAAATATATATAAATAATTAAGTATTAAATGTTTAAGAAAGACTCATTATATTTGATGTATTTAAAATATAAGGGCAATTTCAGAATTAAAAATTATTTTCTTTTCCATTTCATACTATCCAAACTACCAAAACGGTATTTTCTCAAAATTTTCTTCAAACATTTTCATCTAACCAAATACTTATCGGAAAATTGATTTTCCTTTCCTTTTCTTTTCACTTCCACTTTCCATCATATTCCCGTCTAACCAAACGGACCCTTAACCAAATAAAATAATTTATTTTCATTCCGTTCCAACGTATCTTATTCTCTACTTTTTTTTTCCTTTTCCATTTTTTTGGAAAAATAATTTACCTCCGAAAATTTGTTTTATCATATCCGCATAGAAGTGATGATTGCACCTCCAATCAAAATGATACAATATTATTTTCCTTCATTCAATTCAAAAATATTCACTCCTTTCAATTCAAGTATATATATATATATATATATATTTTTTTTTTTTTTTTTGGTATTAAATCCAAAAGTATTTTCTGTGGGGATACACAACACGAATACATACAAAATACATACACTATATGAGTGACATTAAAAAAAGAGACCACTTGGTTGGGCTTGATTATGTTGAAAATTAGGTAAATTGGTCAAATAAAACCCAAACAACCCATGTGTTATTCATGTGGTTGACATGGATGCTTCTTTCTAGTCAAATAAGGTTTGACAATTTTAGTAGGTGTGTTGCCATTTTTGACAAAAATGAAACTCATGTAATGTGTATGTATTAGTTTATTGTGTGTTTAAGATTTGTAATCCTATAAAAAACATATGTAACCATTAGTTTTATATCAAACAATCTTACAAGAAATTATTTCCTTAGTTCTCTCTTTCCCTCATTTATATTTTGTTCTCCATAAATTATAATGTGATAATAATATTTGTGTTCCAACAAGTGGTATCAGAGCCAACGATTCTGAAGTTTCAAATTGAATCATGTCTGCAAATAATTCGATTCATTTACAACTTCCAAAGCTCACCGGAAAAAATTACAACAGTTGATCCGTCCAATTGAAAGTATTTTTTTGGTCCCAAGATTTGTGGAATTTGGTGGAGACCGGCTACATCGAAGTAGAGGACTCAAAAGTATTTAAGGCATTGAAAGAATGAGGAGAAAGATGCATTGATCGAGATCCGGAAAAAGGATCAAAATGCATTATATGTCATTTTTCAAGCCGTAGACGAGTTGGTATTTGAAAAAATAGCGGTGGCAGAAACGACACACACGGCGTGAGATATTTTACAAAACTTATGCAGAGGCGATGATCGGGTCAGACGAGTGTGCCTAGAAATGTTGAGAGGTGATTTCGAATCTCAAACCATGGGTGATTCTGAATCAACCTCGGCGTACATCGATCATGTGCAATCCATCGTTAATCAATTGAAGGTTAATGGAGAAATGATTGATGATCAAAAGATCATGGAAAAGGTTTTAAGATCTTTGACTACAAAATTTGATTATGTAGTGGCGGTGATCGAAGAAGGGCAAGACATATCAACCATGTCCATCGAACGGTTGATGGGTTCATTAGGCTCCCATGAGCAAAGGATGAACAAGAAGGCCAACAACTCTAGCACGGAGCAGACGTTGCAGAACATATTTGTTTCGACAAATCGAGAGGGCTGTTAAGGACGGTGAGGTAGCGGACGCAGTCGTGGCAGAGAAAGAAATGACTATGGAGGTCGCAGTGGTAATACCAAAACACGTGACAAAACCAACGTCAAATGCCATCGAAGTCAACGGTTCGGACATTACAAAAATAAATGTCGAACCCATATGCTGGACGAAAAGAGTGAGTATGCAAATCTTGTTGACACAAAAGAAAACATAGCTCTAGCATGCAACGATGTTGGGTCAGATGGCGCATGCACAAATATATGGTATTTGGATATCAGATGTAGCAACCACATGTGTGGGAGGAAGAAGCTATTCTCACACTTGGACGAATCATTTCGCGGTGAAGTGAATTTTGGAAATCGATCTAAAGTTCCTGTAATAGGCAAAGGTGACGTAAAAGTTCTATCGAAAGATGGCACCGATGTCACTATTGTTGATGTTTTTTTTTATGCCGGCGATGTTCTGGAATTTGTTGAGTATGGGACAACTTTCAGAAAAAGGGCATGACATTCATATTTTGGATGGTGTCTGTACCGTTCATAGCAAAAGTAGGAAACAAGCGTGTACATGACGGTTTTCCCGGCCCATACAAAAGTGGATCTCGACCATACCGACTCCAGATAGCCCGAGATAATCATCATGGATGATGGCCCTGACCCTGTACCAGACCGACACATCCCGAGATCCCATTCAATAACCCGACCCGAAGAACATGAAACAACTCGAAGATTCTAGAATAAACTTGTAGCTCAAAGTAGCGTTATAAATGTGGAAAAATTAGCTGACGTGGAAAGTGTGGAAAAAATCCAAAATAGAAAATGTTGCCCTAATGGGCCAAAAGCCCATAGGGAAAATGTATATAAGCCAATGAAGAATAATGAGAGAGATCATCTTTTTGTGTTGTGCAAATTTTGTATCTACACAATGGCGCCGTCTGTGGGAAATTAGGTCATTTCCGCCGACCATCTTCCCACCTCAAAAAGCTAAGCTAAACCCAGATATAACCACCAAACCTTCAGCAACATCCTCTCGTTCCAGATATAGCCATGCCAGTGACCAGATCCCATTCAGAGGCACTGATCCCCGGCGACCGACAACCGAGTGCTCCGCCGACGATTGAGCATCTCCTATGGCAGATCGAGGAAGCTGAAAAACGTAGCCAAGCCGCCGAGGCAAGGAGCCTGGCGGCGGAAAGAAGAAGCGATGAGTTATTGGCGAGGATGAATCGAGCAGCTATCCCACCGGCAGTTCCGGATCAATCACATATCCAGGAGCAAGCCGAGCCACGGGAGGAACACGACGAGACCTCTCACCGGCCAGGCAAAGCCCCGACCACCGGTGACGTTCCCGTCACCGATGAGCCTCTGACGTCACAGAAGCTCCAGGAGATGATGGCGGAGTTTCAGAAGAAAGTTATGAGGGATCTGAGGGCCCGATCCACCGACGACCAGGCCCTCCAGGCCTCTGCCGACTCCGTTCAGTCACCGTTCACTCTCGAAATCACCAGGGAACCGTTCCCTAAGAAGTTCGTCATGCCCAGATTCACTCCCTACGATGGAACAAAGGATCCCGAAGAGCATATTTACCAGATCCATCAAAAAATGACCATGTATGCCGACAACGAAGCCCTGCTCTGCAAATTCTTCCCAACCAGTCTTATAGACGCACCACTCCTCTGGTTCAGGAAGCAGCCGCCGAGATCCATTGGCAGTTGGCAGCAATTGTCCGACCTCTTTGTTGCCCAGTATTTCGGGAACAAGAGGCAAAAGAAAACCATCTCGAGCCTCTTCACCATGACACAAGAAAAAGGCGAGTCTCTCAAGAGCTTCCTGTCTAGATTCAACGTCGAGTCGTCCTCCATCGACAACTGCGACCAACACTCAGCCGTGGAGGCCTTCAGAATGGCATTAATCCCGGGGACCAAGTTCCATCAATCACTAGTGAAGCGGCCTCCCTCAGGAATTGGAGAACTCAATTCTAGGGCTCAGGGCCATTTGAGGATCGAAGAAGAGGAAGCAACCCGACAGAAAAGAGCGGCGTTGATCAATGTGGAAGTCAGGTCGAGGGATAAGGTTTCGGATACATCCCGACATCCGAATAGTCGCAAACGCTCCAATCCCACGATCCCATCTTCACCTCAATTTCCTCCACATCCCGAGAGACGCACCAGATTCGAAGAGAAGATCACCCCGTTGAAAGTGACCCTCGCAAAGCTCTTCCAGGAAAACAAAGCCAGAGGGATCTTCCAGACTCCTCCCCCAATCAGACAACCCATGGACCAGAGAGATAGATCAAAACACTGCGCCTTACACAGTGATTTTGGCCATACAACAAATGAATGCAGGAACCTGAGATGCCATGTCGAGATGATGATAGCCCGAGGGGAGCTAAATGACTATATTCAGCGGGATGTCCCGAGAGTCCATCAACCCGCACAGAACAACCCACGGAATCAGGCTCCAGCTCATCCTGTCAGAATCATCAACATGATCCATGGAGGTCCTGACTCGCGTAGTGCCGAAGGGTCAAGACGATCACAAATGAGGAGGGCCCATCACGTCAGCAGGATAGCCGGGGTAAACGAAGTTCATCACCGAACGAGGCAATCTCATATACTTTTCTCCCAGGATGACCTCCGGGACATCCAGGTCCCACACGACGACCCATTAGTTATTTCTCTAATGGTCTCGGGATGCCTTGTCCGGAGGGTCATGATTGATCCTGGGAGCAGTGCAAATATCATGACCAAGTGGGCTTTCGATAAATTGGAGATCGACCCGAGGGAGATCGTGACGACTAGAAATCCAATTGCCGGGTTCGACGGGAAGCAAGTTGAATCCCTCGGGGAGATCAGCCTGCCCGTGTCAGCAGCACAGAGGACTCTGACAGAGACCTTCGTAGTAGTAAACGTGAAGCCCTCTTACAATCTGCTTATGGGTAGAGGATGGATTCACATGATGCAAGGCGTTCCCTCGACCCTCCATCAGATGATGAGGTGCATCGGGCCGAATGGTCTTGACATAATTGACATCAGAGGAGATCAAGTAGCCGCCAAACAATGTTATACCATCACTATCAAAGAAATGAAAGGTAATCCCGATCGGAAGAGGTCCCGGGAAGAGGATCAAAACATCGACCCGCAGCCCAAATAGCAATTACAGGACGAGGAGTCGGGTTCCTCAATCATCGTAGAGCCTCTGCAACCGATTTCTGTGTTGCCGAGCCAACCCGACAAGGTTACCTACGCAGGTACAAAGCTCACCACTTGTGAATTAAATGAACTGACAGCTTTCTTACAGGATAATCATGATGTCTTCGCATGGGAGCATACTGATATGCCCGGCATCGACCCCTCGATAGCCCGACATACATTACATGTCGACCCAAATATCCGACTCGTCCGACAGAAACAGAGGCGAAAGGGAAGCCAAAGGAACCAGATTATAGCAGATGAAGTGTCGAAATTGCTTGAAGCCGGCTTCATCAGGGAGGTTCAGTATCCCGAGTGGTTAGCTAATGTGGTGGTGGTGCAGAAAAAGAACGGGAAATGGCGAGTCTGCGTCGACTTCACCGACCTAAACAAAGCTTGTCCGAAAGACAGCTTCCCCCTGCCCAAAATAGACCAAATGGTCGACGCTACCGCAGGCTACGATAGGCTGACCTTCCTGGACGCTTACTTGGGATACAACCAAATCCCAATGGACCCGATAGATGAAGAAAAGACCTCATTCATTACCGAGACATGTACGTATTGTTTTAAGGTTATGCCTTTCGGACTAAAGAATGCAGGAGCTACGTTTCAAAGACTGGTGAACAAGATATTTAAAGGAATGATGGGCACAGTGGTAGAGGCTTACATTGATGATACAGTTGTGAAGAGCAGAGCTAAAACTGACCATTTAGAACATCTCCGGAAAGTATTTGACGTCTTGAGGAAACACGGGATGAAGCTCAATCCAGCCAAGTGCTCCTTCGGGGTATCATCAGGGCAATTCTTGGGACACATAGTCGACCGATCAGGAATACAGGCCAGCCCGACACAGGTAAAGGCTCTACTCGAGACAAAAGAACCAACCACACACAAAGAAGTCCAAATCCTCACAGGAAGGGTTGTAGCCTTAAGCAGATTCATCGCAAGGCTGACCGACCGATGCCGACCCATCTTCCAGGCTATCAGAGCCAGAAAGGGAGAAGTGTAGGGGCCCTAGCAGACTAAAGCCCTATCCCGATTAAAAGAATACATGCTCAAGCCTCCCATTCTTGCGACACCCGAACCCGATGATGTACTACTCTTGTATCTGGCGGTATCATCGGTATCAACCAGCGCCGTGCTCATCAAAGAGGACAGGAACCTCCAAATGCCCATCTTCTATACCAGTAAAGCCCTGGCTGATCCCGAGACACGGTATACCAAGCATGAAAAGTTGGTTTTATCCTTGGTCAATGCCAAACGACGTCTTAGACACTACTTTGAGGCCCACCAGATCATCGTCCCCACTTCTACTCCTATTCGGGTACTTATGGCGAAGCCCGACCTTTCCGGAAGGATCTCCAAGTGGGCCATTGAGCTAGGGATTTATGATATAACTTATGTTCCCAGGATCTCCATCAAAGGTCAGGCCGTGGCTGATTTTCTATTAGAAGGGGAGACCGACGAAGCAGATCAGCCCGTTGAGTTAGAAACATGGAAACTATTCGTGGACGGCTCGGTAAGCGCCAATGGAGCAGGCGTCGGGTTGGAAATCCATACTCCCGATGGGACTAAGCTGCAAGCCTCGATGCAGTTGCAATTCCCAGCCACTAACAACGAGGCGGAGTATGAGGCAATCATATCGGGCCTGAGAATGGCCAAAAGCCTGCAAATACAATCCCTATCCGTATACAGTGACTCCCAGCTAATAATCAAACAAATAACCGGTGAGTACGAAACCATAGATCCCAAAATGGAGTGTTACAGAGAACTGGTGCTCGAGGAGTCCGAAGGTTTTCAAAAATTAACATTTAGCCAAATCCCTCAGGAAGAGAATACCTCGGCCGACCATTTGGCTAATCAGGCGTCTGCTGCTGGTGAAGATATGACCAGGGTTGTACTGACCGACTTCATCGTTACCCCAAGTATTTAAAGTCCCGACGATCTGGTATGCCTAGTACCCCAAGAGCCTAGATGGATGGATCCCATAATCGATTACCTCAAGGCCGGGACGCTCCCAATTGATAAGGCGGAGGCCAGGAAAATTAGAATGAAGTCAGCCCGTTACTCGATCATCCAGGGACAGCTCTACAGAAGATCTTTTTCAGGTCCGTATTTGAGATGCGTCACCCCCTCAGAGGCAGAGATTGTGATGCAAGAGATACACGCTGGAGCTTGTGGAAATCACTCGGGTGCCCGATCTCTCGCCCATAAAATCCTATCCCAAGGTTACTTTTGGCCCTATCTGTCCCGGTATACAGAGGAATATGTGCGTAAATGCAAAGCATGTCAGATGCACGGTGACGCTATACTCCAACCACCAGAGTTCTTAAACCCGACAATCGTCCCGCATCCTTTTGCCCGATGGGGAATGGATATAGTCGGACCTCTCCCAAAAGCCATTGGCTCGAAGACCCACGTGCTCCTTGCAACCGACTATTTCACCAAATGGGTTGAGGCCGAAGCCTATCCCTCTATAAAGGGCAGCCACGTGGTGAAGTTCATATGGAGTCACATCATCTGTCGGTTCGGGGTACCAAGGACAATCATGATGGACAACGACACAAATTTAGACTGTGAACCGGTCAGGTCATTTCTGATCGAGCATGGGGTTAACCAGAACACCTCCTCGGTGGGGTACCCTCAAGCCAATGGGCAAGCAGAAAGGACTAACCGTTCTATCTTTAGCACCCTTGTAAAGAAACTCGAGAAGGCAAAAGGAGCGTGGTTGGACAAATTACCAGAGGTATTATGGTCATATAGAACGACGCCCCGGCAACCAACCGGTGAAACACCCTTTGCCATGGCATATGGGTCAGAAGCCGTAATCCCGACCGAATATGCCGTCTCGACATTGAGGTCGCTGGCCTGAGATGAAAGATCAAACAATCAACGCTTATCTCACGAGCTTGACCTGGTGGAAGAAAGACGAGATAATGCCGGGATAAGGCTGACAGCTTATCAACAACGGGTCAGGAATCATTTCAACAAGAGAGTAAAAAGAAGGGGATTCCAAGTCGGGGACATGGTCCTCAGGAGGAAGATAGGACACGTGGGAAAACTCCAAGAACCATGGGAAGGGCCCTACACTGTCACCGAGGTAATATGTCGGGGGGCCTACAGACTGCTTAGGAACTCGGATAACAGAAGGGAACCAAACACACAAAATGCATCCCGACTAAAGAGGTATTACCCATAGAAATATTTCGTTTTCGACCGTTGTAAGCAAAGGCCATTAGAGCCAAAAGGATTGCAATGAAAGTCCAATTTTTCCCGAAAGTCAGAATCATCTCCAATTATCAGTTTTAAAACCTAAGTGTTGAATTCTCTCCATGGGCCCAAAGTGCCCGAGAGATCCTCACAGACCCACCAGTGGTCAGGTTTTCCAATTATCAGTTTTAAAACCTAAGTGTTGAATCCTCTCCATGGGCCCAAAGTGCCCGAGAGATCCTCACAGACCCACCAGTGGTCAGGTTTTCCAATTATCATTTTTAAAAACTAAGTGTTGAATCCTCTCCATGGGCCCAAAGTGCCCGAGAGATCCTCACAGACCCACCAGTGGTCAGGTTTTCCAATTATCAGTTTTAAAAACCTAAGTGTTGAATCCTCTCCAGGGGCCCAAAGTGCCCAAGAGATCCTCACAGACCCACCAGTGGTCAGGTTTTCCAATTATCAGTTTTAAAACCTAAGTGTTGAATCCTCTCCATAGGCCCAAAGTGCCCGAGATATCTTCACAGACCCACCAGTGGTCAGGTTTTCCAAAATATCAGTTTTAAAACCTAAAGTGTTGGACCTTCTCCATGAGCCCAAAGTGCCCGGGAATCCTTCATAGATCCACCAGAAATCCCAAAGTGCCCGACTGTTATTGTCTGGTGTTATTGTTAGTCTTAACAAGTTACAATTCAATATCCCAATTTTTATCAAATGGAGTGTTGGATCATGCATATCCCCAAGAAAGTTTGAATAAATAAACTCATTCGTATTGAAAAAGGCCCCAGTGGCCAAGGCTGATACAATAGAGCTGTGATAAGTTGTTACAAACAAAATAAGAGAAAAACGGAGGGATAGCCCTACTCCACCACAGGAGGATCCCCGTCACCACCTAAGGCATTGGTCCCGAGGGATTGCCCTGTGTTTTCAGGCTCAGGCTCATCCATGCCAAAACGAGAAGGCGGAACGGGCAGGTCGTCTTGAAGGAACCCACCGAAGGCCAAATCATCTGGTTCAGCCTCAGGATCATCATACGGAGGCCCAACTCCAATGCTGAGGTCAAGTTCTTCAATAGTCGGGATCTGCCTTTCCTCTTCAGGCTTTTGAAGTTCTTTTATGCATTCCCTCAAGCCCTGCTCATAGCGGTACTTGCATGTCAGCATGAAACGGGAGATCATCTGTTTACCACCCTTGTGGCACATCTCTACCCGAGACCTCTCCACGCCTAAGGCATTCTCGACCTCGACCTTCTCCTCAAGCAACTGCAGCCCCGAAGCCTTTAACTTCTCGATTTCTTCGGTCAGGGGCTGCACTTGGAGAGTTAGGGCCTCCCGAGCCAAGACTTCCTGATTAGCCATCTGCTCAGCCTCCCGAGCCTTCGCCTCGAGCTCTGAGATCGTCGTCTTGGCGGATGAGAGCCCCTCTTCAGCTGCAACAGCCCTGTATGTCAGGGACTGAATCTTGTCATTGGCCTTCTTCACCTGCTCCAAGGCCTTGACACACCCAGCCTTATGAACTTGAACATCGCGAGTCAAAGCGTTGATGACCCGAGCATCATCCTCAAGCTTACAATTGTACGCCTGAGTAGCGTGAAGCATCTGAAGGAAAAAAAATGTTAGCACGGAATAAGGGGCAAAATATAAGCTAAGTGCGAAATATCTCAAAAGTTATTACCCTCATTGCAAGCTCGGGGCCGTTCAAGGCTAGGCTCATCCTGTCGTATCGACTCATGGCCAATCTATCCGCCGGGGTCCAAACCCCCAGGGCCATGTCCCGCAGGGCTTCTGAATTCCTGATCGTCTGGTCCCCCACAGAAAGGTATGGATGGCCCTTCCTGGTATCCAGCCTGAACCGGGGGCCATGGGGAATATCTTTTCCACTCTCAGCAGCTTTCTCTATCTCCCTATTATCTTGTTTTCTGACATTCGTGAAGATAGCAGTGCGGAGTTTGGTAGGTCGGGATTGGCTCTGGTCCTCGTCGTCGGAGCCTAAGTCCCGGGTATCTGACACTGAGACATGAGCACCCTGTGCTACACTCTGGCTAGAGCTCGGCCTGACTGAAAGGTCGCCTCGAGAATTATTCTGATCCAGACCTGTTGAGCTCGGAACCAGGGCATGATCACCCCCGACCTCGACCGCCTCCGATGCACCCGTTTGCGGATCTTGAGATGGCGGAGGCGGAGGCGTGACAGGAGGATGCTCTACCGGAGGAAGGGGCATGGCAGCAAGTCCTCCCGCCGGTCCCACCGATTGACTGATTGCAGGGTTCTCAGGGACTGGAGGGACATCAACCCCGCAAACAAAGGACGTGGAACCCATATCACCCTTTCTAGCCCTCTTTATTGAAAGCTTGGGCATGACAACCGCTTTCCTCTTTTGCTGACCCCCAGACATCTTTCTCTTCAGTTTTTTCGCTCCTAATTTAGTCGATGTGGAACCCGAGGCTATCGTCGGTGAAGGTTCTCCCGATGCAAGCTCCTGCAATACAGATCCAGTCAGGCAATTCTGGCTATCCCTTAAATCCCGACTCCATATAAGGGCTCGCAACAGTTCAAATCGGGATCTTATATACCCGACCTCCCTTTTTTCCTGAGGAGCCTTCAGGAAACTCATAACTAGCATACCCAACTTATCATTGCACAATTCGCAGTGGCAAGAGGCTCGGGTGTGAAAACTCTTAAATTCGGGAAGTCGGGTTGGCTGGAAAACATGGTTGACTGGAATGTTCATAGCGTCGGGATGCCTCCACTGACCACTCACTACTATCATCCTTTATTTCCATCCTTTGTTGGATGTCGGGACATTGTCACACAACTTCCTCTTGACATAGGAGGTTAAGTTGTACCGACCCCTATTATCCTTCTGCTCTTGAAGTTTGTACGAAAACAGAAGCTCAGCCAAACCTAAGTCCAGGTCCAACTCCTTATTGATCAGCAAAATCATGGCCAGGATCCTGTAAAAGTTAGGACCGACTTGAAGGGGGGCCAGACCCAAAGTCGCTAGTGCCAAGAGGAAGAAGGGATGAATGAGAAACTTCAAAATGGCAAGGTGGAATGACGAAAGTAATATCTCTCCGGCCTTTAGCCCCTGACCGACTCTAAAGTCTGCATCCCAAGGGTAATGCCTAACCTTAACTCCTTCAGGAATCCCGAGGCTCTTAAGTTGAGCATCTATCCTGTATTTGGCTGGGAGGGGATCAGTACAGAAATTCTCCTCCTCCTCAGCATCCTGATCCTGATTAATCCCGACGCCACCCTCTACGACTCGATCCCCTGCGTACTGGGTGACCTCCGGTGGGCTAGACCTAACTACTTGGGTAATCTCAACAGACGGGGTGCTAGCCGAGATCTCGGGATCAGTAACGGTCCGGTCGGTATCTGCCAGTTGCAGGTCACTAACCGACCTAGTATCATCACTCCCAGACATATTTAACGAAAGGTAGAAGAATGAGAATAATGACTTACAAAGGTAAGGAAGGTTCAGGCAGCTTCTCCTTTGATCTGTTCTCCGGCGAGTAAATTGCAGAATCCGACAAACTTTACCAACAGGCTGAGAAGGGTGCTTCCAGTCAAAACTCTGCAGCAGGATTCAAATCTCTCCACATAAAGGAATAATCAACCACGGTCACAGGAGTTTGCCAAGATCAGTGAAACAAACAGTAAATTGTGTAGACTTAGGATCGGATTTGGGATTGCACACAGGGTTGGAGAATACGAAAAGGAGAGGATGTTGAAAGAGAAGAACGGTTAGAAAATTTTGAAAATTTTGAAAATATTGCAAGTATGGCGTATGAGAAGGATTTGCAGGTTATATAGAATTGACGTTTCGTCTACCCGGGTCAGGGTACCGGACTGACATGACCCGACCCATTTCACGCGCATCGGTGCCATCTCAGCCGCTGGTTCAAAACTGTAATAATTGCGACGGCTGCGGCATTCAATGCACCTCCGCATCATCCGGCACGCGTCCCATAGCCACTCCAAGGGCTTTTGATGGGCCTTAATATTCTTTCACCTAATGGGCCTCATAAAAAGGCCCATGAGCTGAAAGAGGGCCTGTGTACATGACGGTTTTCCCGGCCCATACAAAAGTGGATCTCGACCATACCGACTCCAGATAGCCCGAGTTAATCATCATGGATGATGGCCCGGACCCTGTACCAGACCGACACATCCCGAGATCCCATTCAGTAACCCGACCCGAAGAACATGAAGCAACTCGAAGATTCTAGAATAAACTTGTAGCTCAAAGTAGCGTTATAAATGTGGAAAAATTAGCTGACGTGGTAAGTGTGGAAAAAATCCAAAATAGAAAATGTTGCCCTAATGGGCCAAAAGCCCATAGGGAAAATGTATATAAGCCAATGAAGAATAATGAGAGAGATCATCTTTTTGTGTTGTGCAAATTTTGTATCTACAAAGCGGCAAAGGTGCAAATGACAAAGAATAGAATGTTCCCATTGGATCTTGATACAAAAACCGAGGTGAATCTGATGACGAGGTCGAAAGATATCAATTGGCTATGGCACATTCAGTTCGGTCATCTAAATTTTCGAGGCTTGAGACTCCTGGTGCAGAAAAACATGGCAATGGGGTTACCACTAATCGATGCTCCTGATCACTTGTGTGAAGGATGCCTTCTTGGAAAACATCACAGAGAATCTTTTCCAGTTGGAAAAACGCGGAGAGCCAAACAATCGTTGGAGTTGGTTCACACGGAGATATGTGGACCAGTTGAGGTAGAATCTCTCAGGCACAAGAGGTATGTTCTACTTTTTGTAAATGATTTTTCTAGAAAAAGTTAGGTGTATTTTTTAGAACAAAAATCAGAGGCGTTTGGAAAATTTAAAGAGTTTAAAGCTTTTGTTGAAAAACAAAGTGGTTTTAATCTCAAGACATTGAGATCAGATAGAGGAAGAGAATTCACTTCTAGTGAAATCAACAATTATTGCAAATCTCAATGGATAAAATGCTAGTTAACCGCCAGTTATACACCTCAGCAGAACGGTATAGCTGAAAGGAAAAACATAACCATTTTTGAAATGGTTAGAAACATGTTGAAAGCCAAAAGTTTGCCAAAGTCTTTTTGGGCAGAAGTTGTTGCATGTGCTATATATCTATTGAACAAGTGTCCAACGAAGAGTGTTTTGGGTAAAATTCCACATGAAGCATGGAACGGCAGCAAACCGGATGTTTCACTTCTACGAGTATTTGGGTGCGTCGCATACAGTCATATACCAGAACAAAGAAGAAATAATCTAGATGACAAAAGCCATAAGTGTATCTTCATCGGCTACAGTGAGGTAACTAAAGATTATAAGCTTTATAATCCCCTTACAAAAGATGTTATTATAAGCCAAGATGTCCAATTCATCGAGGATGATACTTGGACATGTAATCAAAGACCGCATACGGAGCAACGTGTCATTATTGAAAATGAAACAAAAGAAATAAGTGATCGCTCTTCACCAGACAGTTTATCACCTTCACCGACACCTGCAGGCCGTCCAAAGTGAACACACATGATGCCTACACGTCTCCAGGATTATGTGGTCACAAATGATAATGATGAGGATTTTACAAAATAAACTCTAGTAAATTTTTACTTATTTGCAGATTGTGATCCAGTTTCATATAAGGAAGCAAGAAATGATGAGCGGTGGATCCATGCAATGAACGAGGAGATTCATGCAATTGAGAAAAATGATACTTGGGAGCTAACTTCTTTACCTGTCAGAAAGAAGTCAATTGGTGTCAAGTGGGTGTACAAGACAAAATATATACCAAATGGTCAAGAGGACCGATTAAAGGCGAGATTGGTAGTCAAAGGCTATAAGCAGAAGCCATGAATTGACTACTACGAAGTATTTGCACCAGTGACAAGGATGGATACAGTCCAAATGACTATAACACTTGCATCTCAAAATAGGTGGAAGATTCATCAGATGGATGTTAAGTCTGCCTTTTTCAATAGCGTTCTTGAGGAGGAGGTATATGATGACCAACCACCTGGTTTTCTTAAAAGAGGTCAAGAAAAATAAATGTACAAGTTGAAAAAGGCGTTGTACGGACTGAAGCAAGCACCACGTGCTTGGTACACACAGATCGACACATACATACTGGAAGATGGATTCCAAAAATGTTCTCATGAGCACACCTTTTATATCAAATCAAAGGCTAATGGCGATATAATGATTGTATGTCTTTATGTTGATGATTTGATATTTACAGGAAATTGTGAGACGATGTTTACTGAATTCAGGGAGGCGATGACTCGCCAGTTCGAAATGACGGATATGGGATTGATGTCATATTTTTTAGGCATCGAAGTGTATCAAACTGGAAATGACATATTTATTTCACAAAATAAATATGAAAATGATATTTTCAAGAAGTTTCATATGGATTCAGGGACGCCAATTCGGACTCCAGTGGCAGAACATCAGGAGATGAGGAAAGAAGGAAGTGGTGAACTGGTAAACCCAACATATTTCAAAAGTATAGTCGGTAGTCTACGCAATTTGACTTTCACTAGAATAGATATTGGTTATGGTGTGGGGCTTATCAGTCGGTTCATGGAAACACCTCGACAATCATATCTATAAGCAGCAAAACGGATCTTACGGTACGTGAGTAGTACTTGGGATCATGTAATTTTTTATACCTATTCTGATGATTTTAGTCTAGTAGGCTATACAGACAGTGATTGGGCAGGAGATGTGGAGACTCGGAAAAGCCCTTCCGAGTATGTTTTCTATCTGGGAGAAGGAGTGTTCTCTTGGTCATTGAAGAAGCAACAAGTTGTTGCATTGTCAACAACAGAATCGGAATACATGACAGCTACATCGACAACATGTCAAGCTGTATGGTTACGCCACATGTTGGATGAGTTACACTACGAACGTGGAGGTCCAACCAAAATCATGTGTGATAATAAGTCTGCAATCTTACTTATTAAAAATTCAGTGTTTCATGGTCGAAGCAAACATATTGGGATCAAATATCATTACATTCGAGATTTGGTCAAAGATGGAAAAATCAAACTAGATTTTTGCAGGTCAGAAGATCAAGCGACATATATTTTGACTAAACCGTTAAAATCTGAAGTGTTTGAAAAACTGAAGAATATGTTGGGGGTTGTTAAAGATTAATTTAAGGGAGACTATTGAAAGTTAGATAAATTGGTCAAATAAAACCCAAACAACCCATCTGTTATTCATATGGTTGCCATAAATGCTTTTTTCTAGTCAAATAAAGTTTGACAACTTTAGTAGATGTGTTGCGATTTTTGATAAAAATGAAACTCATGTAATGTGTGTGTATTAATTTATTATGTGTTTAGAATTTGTAAGCCTATAAAAAATATATATAACAATTAATTTCATATCAAGTAATTTTATAAAGAATTTTTTTCTTAATCCTCTCATTTATATTTTATTATCCAAATGTGATAATAATATTTGTTATCCATCATATTATACTTTGCTGGTCCTGGGTACCCT
Source organism: Cornus suecica (assembly GCA_963922005.1). NCBI lineage: Eukaryota > Viridiplantae > Streptophyta > Magnoliopsida > Cornales > Cornaceae > Cornus > Cornus suecica. The sequence continues at coordinate 13,391,178 of OY998240.1, read as the reverse complement.
CGAGTTGATTCATCTCCCATCATTTTCAAACACTTCTCCAGGTAGATTTACATTGTCCTCCACTAATCCTCACCACTATGTCGTTATTTACCACTAACTTACAAAGGGTAATTTAGTCCTTTCACTTTGCCCTATTCGTCCTTTCCCTAACTACTCTCAAAATTCGTCAGCTGCCATTACTGAAAAACAGCTCTGTATAAAATACATATATATATATATATATGTATACACACACACATTATATGCATAAATTCTCGAGCTTCTCAGAATCGAAACCAAACCCACTCAAATTCGCTCACGAGCTGTACGGCCGCCAATGTAAATCCGGCGAGTCTCCGGCACCGAAAACTACCGGTGGGGCACAGTTCGTGGCGTTGATTTGGTGAGCGGTGAGATTCGGAGAGAGACAAAGAGCATTGACTGTGGAGTGGTCTGTGCTGATTTCAAGCCCAGCTACAAAACCCTAGTTTTTGTATATTGTGTATTGTAACTCGTAATCTATTCTCACAATCTTCGCCCAATACAGATCCCAACGAATATGTATAATCGTGTATATATATAGAGAGAAACAAACCCTTTTTAGAGAGAGACAAAAATGAGGAGACATCCACGGACGTGAATCACTCTTTTTCCCCACTATTTCTCTGTAACTCTGTTTATTTCTTACCCTTTCAAAAGGGGTTAAAAAGGTTTCAACTTTTTCACTTCAATCACAGAAATTTCTTTGAGAGAGAAATTTCTTAGAGAGAGAAAGTTTTAGAGAGAGAAAATTTGAGAGAGAGAGAGTCAACCGACCCTTTCCTGTGTTTTATTTGGTTGGATGTATATGTAAGGCTTGCAAGAGTCCACATATTGCGTATAATTATCTTCACCTTTTTTCCTTCTCTGTGCCAGACCTTTTGGGTCTTTCTTTTTCTGCTTTTTTGTGTATGTTTTCTTCTTCTCATGAAAAAATATATAGCTTTTGTAAGTCAAGCATGCAGATAAAGAGAGAGAGAACAGACTAGGGTTTTTTAGGGCATTTCTTAGGTTTCTCTGTAGATTTAGTGACACAGCTTTAGAGAGAAAGAGAGAGGGTTAGAGAAGGAAGTGCAAAAAGCTCACCAATAAAGGTTTCTTTTTTCTTTTTTTCTTTTGCTTGCCCTTCTTTCTCTTCTTTCTCTCTTACCAAACAGAAAGTTTAGAGAGGAAGTTGGAGACATTTGGATTAGTCCTTGTGTCTCCTCTACCTCTCTTTTACTTTTTTTTTTTTTTTTAGTTTTTCCCTATCTCTACTTTGTTTTGGTGTGTGTAAACATTGTGCTTAATTTGAAAAAACTGGGGTTTTTTGGGTTGAGAATAAAGTGAATCTGTATCTGCAATTGTTTTACTCTGTTTGGGACTGTAGATTTATAGATACAAGAGAAATATAAGGAGAGAGAAAAAGAGTGGGGAAGTGGTGGTGAGTGGATAGAGAGAGCATCATAAAGGGAGTATTTAATGAGTTTTGGGGGTTTTCTTGAAAATGGTAGTGGTGGTGGTGGTGCAAGAATAGTCACAGATATAAGTTACAGCAACAACAACATGTCCACTGGTGATATTGCTCCAACACGCCTTGTCTCTTCATCTCTGGCCAAGTCCATGTTCAGCTCACCTGGACTCTCTCTAGCCCTTGTCAGCTCTCTCTCTCTCTCTCTCTCTCTCTCTCTATATATATATATATATATATAACTATTTGTATATATATATATATTTTTGAGTAATTTTGTCTTGTGTTTCCAAACTGATCTGGGTTTTTTGGTGTTGTGATTTTTGTGCAGCAAACGAGTATGGAGGGTCAAGGTGAGGTGAATCGATTTGGTGATAATCTGGAGTCTAATGTTGGTAGAAGAAGCCGAGAAGATGAGCATGAGAGCAGATCTGGGAGTGACAACATGGAGGGTGGCTCCGGCGACGATCAAGAGGCCGCCAACAAGCCTGTCAAGAGAAAGAGATACCACCGTCATACCCCACAACAAATCCAAGAGCTAGAAGCGTAAGATTAGTTTGATTGCCTCCAAAATTATATGATTTATTGTTATGATTTTGAAGACTTGAACATAGATGATTATGCTTGTTTGGTTTAGTCTTTTCAAAGAGTGTCCTCATCCTGATGAGAAACAAAGGTCAGAGCTGAGCAAAAGGCTGTGTTTGGACACTAGACAAGTTAAATTTTGGTTTCAGAACCGCAGGACTCAAATGAAGGTACTAATTTATATTACACCTTGTAGTGATTTTTTGTGTTTGTGTTGATTGATTAATGGGGAACTCACAAGTTTGATTATATATACACCAGACCCAACTCGAAAGGCATGAGAACACTTTGCTTAGGCAAGAAAATGATAGGCTTCGAATGGAAAACATGTCGATGAGGGATGCGATGAGGAACCCAATATGCACCGACTGTGGTGGTCCTGCAATGATTGGTGAAATCTCTCTAGAGGATCAGCACCTTAGGATTGAGAATGCGCGGTTGAAGGATGAGTTAGATCGAATCTGTGCGCTTGCTGGGAAGTTCTTGGGCCGTTCCATTTCGTCATTGGCTGCGCCCACAGGCCCTCCGATGCCCAACTCAAGTTTGGAACTCGGAGTTGGAGGCAATGGGTTTGGTGTTTTGAGCACCGTGGCAACATCGTTGCCTTTGGGGCCAGATTTTGGAATTGGGATTTCTAGTGGTTTGCCGGCGGTCCCTCTTAGTAGAGTGGGGAGTGCTTGCGACACAGGCACCGAGGGATCGCTGAAGAGATCTATGTATTTGGAGCTTGCTTTAGCTGCCATGGACGAATTGGTTAAGATGGCGCAGAGTAATGAGCCCCTTTGGCTCAGGAGCTTGGAAGGGGGAAGGGAAATACTGAACCATGAGGAGTACTTGAGAACATTCACTCCTTGCATTGGCTTGAAACCAAATGGTTTTGTCACCGAGGGTTCGAGAGAGACAGCCATGGTCATCATCAACGGTTCGGCTCTTGTTGAGACATTAATGGACTCGGTGAGCTACACAACTTCTTTTGTTCCTTTTTAACACCTTTTTTTCAGAATATTGTTAGCCATTTCGGATTGAAATGCTTGACTTCGATTTTGGTTTAGCTTTTGTTTTACAAATGTTTGCTTTCGTCATTAATTTGGTTGCTCGCTTCACATTTTTAGAATCGATGGGCCGAAATGTTTCCTTGTATGATTGCCAGAACCTCTACTACAGATGTGATTATTAGTGGTATGGGAGGAACCAGAAATGGTGCACTTCAGCTGGTAATGTCACATAGCTAACTCATAACAATAAGTACTCTTCTAGTGGTGTTAAGCCACTTATTTTGTCAAGAAATTAATTAATTATTTTTTTTCAAATAGATGCATGCCGAGCTTCAAGTCCTCTCGCCATTGGTACCCGTTCGGGAGGTCAATTTTCTTCGTTTCTGCAAGCAGCACGCGGAGGGGGTGTGGGCGGTGGTCGATGTGTCCATTGATTCTATTCAAGAAAGTTCGGGTGCACCGACAATGGTGAACTGCAGGAGGCTTCCTTCCGGTTGTCTAGTGCAAGATATGCCTACTGGGTACTCAAAGGTAAGTCCAAATTCACATTGTTACACTTCTCTAGACTTTATTTCCCATGAATGTTTATTGAGCTTTTTCATGCTGGTTGTGAAGCCTTTAGTGTTTAATGAGTTTGTTGAAGCAACTGCAACTTTGGAACTTAGTTGAGCACATTTAATTGAGAAAAAGACCACCACATCAGAATTGGAGAACATTGATATCTTCCCTCCCTCCAAAGAATTTAGTTTATGCATTGAGTATTCACTAAATCACTATAAAATATTAAAATGGCTTCCTCAGCAAATCTGAACCTTCTTCAATATTATTCTATTTACTTGGGACTTTGAATTTTACGAGTATTTTATTGACCTAGATTCTTCCTCTAGTACCAAATCATATTATAATCTTCAGTTTTCAACATCTGGGGTTGCTTAAACTTGGTTTAATACTTTAATAATATTGACCTTGCGGTAGCGAATCGAGGTTACCCACATTATATTATGAATAGAAGCCTCCATCACTCTTATTCTGCCATCTTGGGACACATTAATTTCCTATCATTTTGAAGCAAATGCATTGTAATCTTCAACATTGGTTGAATAAACTATGCATTTGATGTTTCTATTCCGATCTTTGATGCTATTTCGATAGAGTCCCGTTTGGTTATTGTTTAGTCCATGTAACCATGCATTACCTGTCTCCAGCTTTGTGATGTGTTTGTTTTTCTACCTAATGAAGACCTCTTAGTCAAACCCTAAGACCAGCTATTTTGTTGTCATGTGGATACCTAGAAGCCCGTGAGTAGGCTCTCGAGTACACATCTCTATGCGACCCTCTATAGTCTCTACCTCGTTCTTTCAAATCTTGCAAAACAATATACAACATTATCATATATATTATGATGGGGTTTGAATTTAATTTGTCTCTCATTGAGCTCACACTCGAATCATTTCCAAGATTTGTCTGGTATTATGATCTGAAATTTATTTTTCTTGCATTGTACATTATTCTAATATAAAATGTCTGGTACGATGGAGAAGCGTATTTGTGTTATGTATGGGGTGGTCGTGTTTTTTAAATCGTCTGTATACGTTTAATCATAATCGTTGAAAAGTTGTGGAAGACTAGTGGAAAGCTTATAACAACCACAAGCGATATGAAAATTAAGGCGTATTCAACTTTGATGCTAAACAATGTTATGGTTATAATTTTACTTATTGTACATGCGTATTAATCACTAGACAATGAACGTATAGGTTACATGGGTAGAACACGCGGAATATGATGAGAGCACAGTTCATCAGCTCTACCGGCCCTTGATTGGTGCCGGCATGGGATTCGGTGCCCAAAGATGGGTAGCCACTCTTCATAGACAATGCGAATGCCTCGCTATCCTAATGTCTTCCAACGTACCCACCCGGGATCATACCGGTACGTATCATTAAGTTCATTCCATTAATGTGACCAAGAGAGAGTACATTCAATATTTCTGTGACCGACCTGTATATTCACATGCAGGAATAACTGCAAGTGGGCGGCAGAGCATGTTGAAGCTCGCCCAACGAATGACCGACAATTTCTGTGCCGGTGTGTGCGCTTCCACAGTGCACAAATGGAACAAGCTCTGCGCCAGCAACGTGGACGAAGACGTCCGTGTCATGACCCGGAAGAGCGTGGACGATCCCGGGGAGCCACCGGGCATTGTGTTGAGCGCTGCCACCTCCGTTTGGCTGCCTGTATCCCCTCAAAGACTTTTTGATTTTCTGCGCGATGAACGGCTTCGAAGCGAGTGGGACATCCTATCAAATGGTGGTCCAATGCAAGAAATGGCCCACATTGCAAAAGGCCAAGACCATGGCAACTGCGTCTCTCTCCTCAGAGCTAGTGTAAGAAAAACTTCTCTCTACATATGCATATATAATATATCTTATATATATATGAAAAGTTGGACTATATAGTATAGTATAGTATATTATAAAGTTGAATGAGATGGGTTTGTATTGAATTGTATTGTGAAAAGGTGAATTCTAAAAGGACGATATTGGAATTTGGAAGCATCTATAAAGACATTGCATTCAGATTTACGGACTCTGTCACAGTTTAACCTTTTTTCTGGGATATCAAAAGTCAAAATACAGGACATTAGTCACCTTTCTTAGTGACTAATATATATATATATATATATATACATGTGAATGTGACTGTGCATTGTCTTATTACAGGCCATGAATACCAACCAGAGTAGTATGCTGATCCTCCAGGAGACATGCGTGGACGCGGCCGGGTGGTTGGTGGTGTACGCGCCGGTGGACATTCCGGCAATGAACCTTGTGATGAACGGTGGAGATTCTGCCTACGTGGCGCTCCTTCCATCGGGCTTTGCTATAGTGCCAGATGGGCCGGGCTCTCGTGGGCCTCACGGTAACAGCCCAAACAATGTGGGCCCAGAGAGAGTGGGTGGATCATTGTTGACCGTTGCATTTCAGATCCTGGTCAACAGCCTACCGTCGGCTAAGTTGACGGTGGAATCGGTGGAGACTGTCAACAATCTCATCGGGTGCACGGTGCAGAAGATCAAAGCCGCTCTCAACTGCGAAAGCTGAGTTCACGTGACTGAATAATTGAAAAAGTTTTCATGCTTAATCAAATAATGGTATTTATATTACATCATCATATTATAGATATATAAATTTGATAATAGATGATGTGGCATGAATATTGTTATTAAATTAAGTATTAAAACATTTTCATTACGAAATGAAAAATATTTGTGTGGTGTTTGAATGAGCCTATAAGGTGAAAACTCGCAATTTTGGGTGAGTCAAGAACGAACCGCGGGTGGACAATCCTTGCCGGGTGGGTGGTTCGGGTATTGACTCAGATCGACCCGTGAGTTGACTCAATGAAGTTGGAGAAAATCAATGAAGTTATAATAGGGGTGTTTTTGTCATCAGAAAATCAATGCTGTTTTTGTTTGTTATGGTTGAGGCTGATGTCATAGTTGGCTTTTGTGTTTTGTGTTTGCATTTAGGTGATAGATTTTATTTTGAAGAAGTGCAAGTATGTTGTTGTAAGCTAATATTTCAAACTTACAAAGATACCCTTGGAGTTGCATATGTTAAGTTTAGTCATCTCTTTTATGCTTTGAATGAAGTCTAATATAATGACATTGATATTACAACTGTGAATCATGATCATGATAATTATGTTCGTATTTCTGTTGTCCCTACTTATTTAGTGAAAACTGAATCAATAGAATATATTTTGATGAACCATGCTTAATTTTTGGGTTATTTGCACTGAGACTCCCTGAACTATGGGTCAATGCCACTCAGAAAGTGGTCAACGCGAGTGTTGGCCACTTGCCCCCTCAACTTTGATTTTTGTTGCAATGACACCCCCTGGAGCTGTGAAATGACTATAATGCCTCTTTAATTGTTTCATTTATTACATTAGGGTAATATATAAAGTGTGAAATTACCCATATGCTCAAACACTTTACCCCTCTGAAATTACTAATTACTCTTCTACCCCTTATTACAACAAATATATATATATTACGAAAATTACAATTTAATTTTTTTTCTTTATAATATAATTTGTATATATAATTACGAAAATTAAAATTACGAAAATATATATATATAATTTGTAAAAATATATAAAATTTGAAACAATATATAAAATTAAAAAAAAAACATATAAAATTCGAAACAAATATATAAAATTCTAAAAAATATATAAAATTCAAATATATATATATATATAAAGTGTGACCGAAGTTTAAGTGGACAAACCTCGGAGTCATTAGCCAAGGTAACGGATCCTCTCCAGCTCTCTGCAGAGTTATTTCAATGACCACAATGGCGACACGTACCCCACGATGGTGATCGAAATCGGAATCGAACCGATACTTTATTAAAATAGTTTAATCAAAATTAAATATATTAATATTTGGATCAAAATTAACGATTCGGTTCTGGTTCTCATTTTTAAAGAACCGAAAGTATCGGAACCGAACCGTTAATTTTGATCTAAATATTAATTTTGATCCAAATAAAAATTTACTTTGGTTCTTTAAAAATGAGAACCGGAACCGAATCGTTAATTTTGATTCAAATATTAATATATTTAATTTTGATTAAAATATTTTAATAAAGTATTGGTTCGATTCCGATTTTGGTCACCATTGTGGGGTATGTGTCGTCATCGTGACCATTGAAATAGCTTTGCAAAGAGCTGGAGATGATCTGTTACCTTGGCTAATGACTCCGATGCTTGTCCACTTAAACTTCAATCACACTTTATATATATATATTTGAATTTTATATATTTTTTAGAATTTTATATATTGTTTACGAATTTTATATATTTGTTTCGAATTTTATATGTTTTTTTTTAATTTTATATATTGTTTCAAATTTTATATATTTGTTTTGAATTTTATATATGTTTTACAAATTATATATATATATATATTCGTAATTATATATACAAATTATATTATAAAGAAAAAAAATTAAATTGTAATTTTCGTAATATATATATATATATATATATATATTTTTTTTTTTTGTAATAAGGGGTGAAAGTGTAATTAGTAATTTTGGAGGGGTGAAGTGTTTGGGCATGTGGGTAATTTCACACTTTATATATTACCCCAATGTAATAAGTGAAACAATTAAAGGGGCATTATAGTCATTATAGTCATTTCATAGCTCCAGGGGGTGTCATTGCAACGAAAATCAAAGTTGAGGGGGTTATGAGACCGAAAAAGACAAATCTTGCATCTGGCTGCAATAAAGCTAAAGTTCAGGGGGTGTGGCTGCAAATAACCCTTAATTTTTTTTGTAGAAAAACATATAGGTATTGAGTATATGTTACGTGGTGCTATCAATCAATCACGGGAGGATGTTTATAGGTGTATTAAACACTGTTTTAGTAGGTTTTGCTTATGTCATGTACTTCCTTGAGTGATTGTTTTGGGGTATATGCTACATGGTATTCCAGGATGCTTAATAATATTTCTTTCTCTCGTCAAGGAGAATGAAAGTCTATACTATCCAGTAACGTAATTCGGCACTATCTTTGTCTCAAATTAATTATTTAAGTTGGATTTTTTTGACTTTTTAAGAGAGTATATTTTATTGTAGTAATATGAAATAAACTTTTCATTTTTACCCTTGTGAAATGAAGAAAAGATGGAAATTAATGGGGTCGGTCCGATACTTGTTTAAAATTAGTGGAAGAAGGGTAGCTGAGAAAAATAAAAAATTATATTGTATTTGAATTCGAAACTAAATAACTATTTTGGGACAAGGAAAGTAGTGACAGTGCACAACTAATATGAGACGGTCCTAGGGTTGCAAATGAGACAAGTTGTTCGTGAACAACTCGGACTCGGCTCGTTAAGGGCTCGGTTCATGCTTGGCTCATTAGTTAACGAGTCGAGCTTGATCATGATTACCAGACTCGTTTAGTTAACGAGCCGAGCTCAAGCTTGAGCAACGGTGAGCTTGAATCGTATATGTTCGTGAACATGAGATCGTAAAAGCTCGTTTATGTTCGTGAACAAAAGCTCGTATAAGCTCGTTAATATTATACTTCTTAGACATAATTACACATTTAAAATTTAACTAGGGAATTAAAATAATAATATTTGTTCATTAATTTTCATAAAGCAATATAATTTTTTAAAATAAATAAAATTTATTATCTAACTTAAAATTGTTTAAAATTTTAATAACATTATATCAATAGACAACACAAGAGAGAAAAATAGGAGAAAAATAAATTGAAAAACAAAATACACATATGTATGTATAGTATTGTAGGGGTTCGAATTATTTAAGTGATGTGAAGATAGTTTCTACACAAGTTCGTCAGTAAAATAACGGCACTGATGCTTTTATTGCTTTTGATTTGCTTTACAGAGAAATGGAAGAGAAAATAGTAGTTACAAGTGTTTGCGAAATACTTTTTCTCTCTAGAAATTTATCTCCCTTGGTCTCCAAAAGTCCCCTTGAAGTGAGCTATCGCACTTCTATTTATAAACGTGAGAGTCCAGTAGTCCTCGCGTATCGAATTGCCATGTCAGCACCTGTCTCGCGACATGAATCCTGCCATACCAATTCGCGCCATAAATATCCTGTACAGTATTGTCTCGCGCCCTTGACTACGCGAAACTGATTCGCGTAATCCCTTGCGCGGATCGTACTGTGCTCCGTGACCTGTGATCCGCGCCTGTTTCATCGCGGATCTGATTTTTCCTTAGCCAATGAACCATGCTGTATAGCTTTGTTGGGTCATTGACCTTTTGCATGCATACCTTTTTCATGACCCTGAATACTATCGGTCTCTCTAAGGTACTCTTGCTTAGGACAGCGTAAATAGGGTCGCGACCCACTATTTACATATCCCAAGCATTTCCCCTAGATTCCGAATAATACTCCCTACGTGAGCAGCATTTAGGGTTATGAGTTCAGATGCGAGCTATAAACACATTAGTCCCTCAAACCTCCCTCTGTATAATGCAAGCTCTCGCGTACAAACCTTATTTGGGCCATTTTCCCAAATAAATCATTGTGTTAATCTCCCAAAATAAATAAATCCTTGGGGCAATCCTCGCGGATTGACCCTTTTCGCCAGTCAACCCCCTTTACAAGTATCAAAATAAAAAATAATAAATTTAGAAAGTTGCACAATAAAGTAATTACTATATGTTGAATCGGTGAAAAACTCAATTTTAGAATAGTGAAAACCATATAATTCAATTAATTAGAATTCTCATTGTAGATATTGGATTCCTCTAAAAAGAATTGTCAATAAATTTATATTATTGTTATATTTGATATACTGGGTTATTAACTGTAGCTAATTTGTTTTTTCTAAATTTGGTTAAACATCAATACTTTTATTTTATTTCATTTATATTATTGTTATATTTTATATTTTTTCAACTCCTCTTTTTTGTCTCCAAAAATTTAATTTCTCACACAACCAAACAATTTTGCCCGGGAATTTACTCAATTTCAATACTTTGAATTGGAGATTGAACTTAATTTCACTCAATTACACTACTTTAAATTGAGGATTTTTTCAATTTTACTCAATTGAACTCAATTAAACTACTTTGATTTTAGGATTTACTTAGTTTCACTACTTTGAATTGGGAATTTTATCAATTTCACTCAATTAAACTACTTTGAATTGAGGGATTTACTCAATTTCACTAATTTGAATTGGGGATTGAACTTAATTTCACTCAAGTTCACTACATTGAATTGAGAATTTTATCAATTAAATTCAATCAAACTATTTTGAAGTCAATTGAAGTCACTACTTTGAATTGAGAATTTTATAAATTTCACTACTTTGAAATTAGAGGTTTACTCAATTAAAGTCAATTTCACTACTTTGAATTGAGAATTTTATCAATTTCACTCAATTAAATTACTTTGAATTAAAGATTTACTCAATTTCACTCAATTGAAGTCATTAATTTGAATTGAGGATATTATCAATTTCACTTAATTGAAGTCAATTTCACTAAATTGATTTGGGGGTTTACTTAATTGAACTTAATTTCACTACTTTGAATTGTGGGTTTTATTAATTTCACTCAATTAAACTACTTGAATTGGGGGACTTACTCAATTTCACTCAATTGAAGTCAATTTTACTATTTTGAATTGGGGATTTTACTCAATTCCATTCAATTGAAGTCAATTTTAGTACTTTGAATTGAGAATTTTACTCAATTTCATTAAATTTTGTATTTTTATCCATTTATCATATTTTAAAATATTAAAATTTTAATTAAAAATTAATTGTTATTAAGTTTGTAATTAAAAATTAATTATTCTACAAGAAAAGAAAAAAGAAAATATATCAAGAAAAAGCTAAAACGTTGTTGTTTGATCCTACGTGCATAAATAGTTACCAAAACCCTAGTTCTTTTTCAATCTCTTTCCACCTACCCTTCTCTCTATACATCTATTCTTCCTTAAGCTTCAAAGGCGCCTCCCTCTCTCTCTACAAGTGATCTTCCTCAAACTTCAAAATCCCTTCCCTTTTTTACTATCTAATCGTTTATTAATCAACAAATCGTTCAATTTCGTATTCTTCTTGACATAAGATTGGAGGCGGTGAGGGCGAAAGTTCCGAAGAAGGACGAGAAGAAGGCGGAGGAGGAGGAGAAGGGAGATGGTTCCGTGGTGGCTTTGAGTTATTGGGGCTTTTCGCGGCCAAAGATTAACAGAGATGACAAAACTGAGTGGCCATGGAATTGTTTTATGGTAATATATGTATATATATATATGTATATATGTATATATACATATATATATACATATATTATAGATCTAAGTTCTTGTATTGAGGAGATTATTCCAATAATGCCAAGAACACATTGATAAGTGTATGAGTGAGTGAAGCTCCAAGCTATCACAAGGGACTCCAAGAGAATTTGGGATAAGAGAGAGAAGGAAAAAAGCTACACATAACAAGTTCTTAGGTTGTGAGTAAGTCTATCTTTTTGTTCTCCAGCTCAAAGAATGATCCCAAGGGCTATTTGTAGTGGGTTTTCCTAAGATCTGACAGTTAATAAATTGTAACGTCTTTTATCCAATGGATAAGAATTAACTAGTGGTCCATTCTTTTTATCGGGTTTGGGCTTTAATTTATCGGGTCAAAATTGGTCCGGGTCGAAACCTATGGGTTTTACCTATTCTATGTAACTTCTCTCCCCTTGTGGTAGACCTTTATCACTAGGCATGCGAGGTCCCTCGCCCCTTGGGCTGGAGGCTTTCGCTACCATGGACTGAGGAGGTACCTTGGAACTCAACCACCATTCCACTTGACTCTCGTGTTCCCGCGTAGGTCGCCGAGAGGTACTAGGGTCACGAAGTTGCCATGGTTTTGCCTTCACTGACCATAACACTTTGTCTTCAAGACCCCTCCCCAATCAGGTGGCTCCGTGCAAGACACCAAGGTAGATGAGGCCCCTGTCCTGATGAATACACCTTGGAGCCTTAGAGGTGGGCATGGGATAGCAGTGACTATGCCTCGGTGCCTCAAGAGCGGCTTTTGACCAAGGGACGTGAAAGAACCCATCCAACTGGAGCGGGGCTTCCCCGCGGGTCAAGTTAAAGAGCTCGGGTACCATCTCTCTAATTGCAGATAAAAAAGTGACACGTGATCATTAATGACGTCATTAACGCTTAAATAGAGTTCAAGTATTTTATACTCCCACACACATATATATACATAAAGTTTTGTGTGATTGAAGTGTTTTGAGGGCATTCTGATCCATGTGTGTGTTTGTGTCTGTGGATGAAGTGAGACGCATTTTTATGTATTTATGGAATGTTTGATTCTTGACTTCAAAATTGGGGCATTTTCATTAGTTTGTATGTGTGGGTGTGTTTTGGTGAATTTATAGGGTTGTAATTTTGTAAACTTAGAGGTGAATTTTTTTGATGATTGATTGTTTGAGATCTGAGAGATTGGTCCTTAAAGTGTAAAAGATGGTGAATCGGTGACTTTGATTGTGAAAATCTGTTGGTGTAGTGCATGTTAGAGGAGCAATATAAAATTTGGTAATTAGATCTTGGATTATTGAACATTTTTATAGATCTGGATTTTGGGTTTCATAATCTACATAATGAGCCTAACAATCAAACGAGCTTGAACAAAATTTTGAATACTTAATAAAAGATAATTTTTAAACGAGTCGAACCGAGCCGAGCCCGAAATGTTCATATTCATGACGAGCCCGAGCAGAGCTATAAAACAAATGAGCCGAGCTCGAACACGCCAAAGCTCGGATCGGCTCGGCTCGTTTGCAGCCCTAGACGGTTAGACATCGCGTAAAAATAAATTTTTGAAAAAAAGTAGAATGAGTTCAACTCTTCTTAAGAATTTAATGTCCATTTTTATTTCCTAGGCTTTTCTTAATCTCATCTCTAATTTGCATTGAAATACAACACTAAATATTTATTGGCCAATTTTTATTAGGGCTACATACGGTTCGGTTCAGTATGGTTCTTAACAAATTTGAAACTAAACCATTATCAACGCTTCTTTTAAATCGGTAACTAGAACTGAAACCATTAGTTAAGGAACCACACCAAACTAAACCATAAAAGATCGGTCCAGTTTGGTTCCGAACCACGGTTCCTTAAACCTGTACTTTCAAAATATATGTTAAATATGTCAACACAAATTGCGAAAAATAATCCTCCCAATTTTTTAATATTATACATACAGACCAACCCACCCACACACACGCATTGACACACATACAACAGCCTATCAGCCCCCACCTCCACACGAGCTCATGCCCCCACACATAGAGAAAGAAAGTTTTAGAGAAATTATTGTAAAGGAGTTGGTTGCGTATGTGTCAAGATTTGTGTGTGAATGTACATATTTAAAGATCCGTAGAAGATGAGAGAAAGTATACAATTCAATGCTAATGAGGAGAGGAATTTTGGTGGTTGTCGTCGAGAGTAGATGTGAGAGATGACATGGACTATAAAATATAGAATTTTTATGTATATGCGTCTAATATTTGTTTGGATGTTATAAAACTACTATGATGAACTTATTATTTTATTTAATATACTAATTTGTATTTATTTGATGTTATAAATTTATATGAATTTATAATTTTATTAAATAGACTTTTTGTATAACTGAGTTATTTATAAATATATTAATATATGTATATACCAGTTTGGTTTGATTCCAAACTCTCTTAAATCGGAACCAAATCAAATTAGAACAGTTCTTCTTTTTGAGAATCGGTACCAAACCAAAGCATCGGTTCGATTCGGTTTGAACCGGTTCTACTCTTTTACGATTTTTTGGTACACCCCTAATTTATATGTACAACGACTCGGCCACTATCCATTTTCATTTATATGCATTTACATTCTTAAAAAGGCTGCAGTTTCACTCACGTATGAGATTAATGTTGGCAGTATGGAATAAAAAACTCAATTACTGCTCTTACTAATGTTCATACATGAGATTAATATTTGCAGTGTATGGCATTAAATTAAAACTGGACTAGTACTGCTTTATTCACAATCACCTGCAGGTACTTACTAACAGAAAATTCTTGCGGAAGTGATTTATATATCTAATTGAATTATATTTCACTGATTAACTGGAATCTAAAATTATCAAGTTGTGCCAAACAATTGAGCTATTCTTACCATATTTTCCATAAAAATTACGTCTTTTATATTATTATAGACATCTTTCGCGGTTTCGTTCAATACAGTATATTGTTATTTATTTTTAAGATCGATATTATACGACTTCATCATACCGAGATCGCGCGACTTACTGAAATTTAAGATTACAAATATATGTCCACAATGCCTTCATTGACATTTTCACATATTTCTGAAATCTAACATATCCTTATATTTTCACTCTCCTCCAACAGTCATTATTAATACACAGACAAATATATATATATAGAGAGAGATGTGTTCGCTCCGAAAAAAATTCATTACTGACTGAATAGCAGGGTCAATAATAAAAATTCTTCGTTTTCCAAAAAATAATCATCTGCCAAATAGTAGAGCCGATGCGGGCGTGCCAGAACTGGTGACGGAGTTCAACCGGTTCAAAAGGAACGGATCTTCGTCTCTTTTGAACATGTGGAATAGAATCAAATGATTTAGAAGACAGATAACTCAACTCTTGTGAAGGGTTCTGATTGCCTCAACAAAGAGGACTTTTGGGTAATCACAAAAGAAATTGAAAGAACGAATGCTGAGAAATTAAATTGCATGAAAGTAAATATTTGCAAGGAATTGAAAGAGACTTTAATGTAAAGATTGACAAGAAAATAAAGTTAACTGTGTAATTGAAAAAATACGATAAAAAATTAAAATATAATGGAAAAACTATTATTGTAGCAGGATATTTTGTATTTGGTCGGAGACCTCTGTAACAGAGGTATACGTATATTATTTATACCCTAAAAGATATCCTAGATAACCTAGAGATGAATAACTAATAAAATAAAAGATAAATAACCTAAATCTAATACTACCTAAACACTAATACCAACTTTAATTTAAACTCTTCAAAAAGTGTCCAACAATCCAAAACTCATTGGTCGACAAGAAATTCTTCAAACTTGAATTCGCTATCCGTTGGGCAAACTCCAATTTGTTATACGGGCTATCCGTTGGGCCGAAACTCCAATCGGCCAGTGGATAATTTTATCAATTTACGTGTTGGCTCATTTAGATTGTCAAGAATGCCCCAATTCCAACGCCATTTTGCTTAAAAAATATGGATGTTGAAAATTTTCTTTAGCTCAAAATGATGTCAACACATTCTCGTATACTTGTATCATTGCCCCCCCGAGTCTGTCACTTGAAAAGAAAAATAAAATTGAATTGACTCAAGTGCTTTATTCATTTAGGATCAACAATAAAGTGGTATTTATTCCCCTAATCCTAATCCTAATTAAGCAAAAAAATAATAATCATTTAACGTTCATTGACAGTGGATCAATAAACCTACAAATGACCCCAATATTTGAATTTGTAAATTCTTGGAAGGGGAAACAAACACGATCGGCCGAAGTCAAATTATTATCCAAAGTCATATTAGCGGATCGTACGACCACTGCTCTTAAAAGTTTATAATTTTTTATAATTCCAGTAGTATCGATTCAAATTCTAAAAAACGAAGTTTCCATCATTGGAGCCACTATATTCATCCAAGCCGCTACCATTTGGGTATAGGCCACTTTGGTGTTAGTGACAATTGTATTAGCCATATTGATATCAGCCACTATATTTACCCCAGTGGCCATATTAGTATTAGCCGATACCACTTTGTCTTTCTCAACCGATGGTGAACGGACCGACGGCTGCCCCCCGAGTTTCGAATGATTTGAGATTCTTCTCTTTTGAAACTCATGTTTTACTTTAACCCAATCAGCTTGCCACTTTTGTTGTTTATCTTCAAGATTTTGAAGCTCATGTTTTATTTCAGAATATCTCTGTGCCATCTGCTCATGATACACTCTCTCCTCAGCAATATATGTTTTTTCCTCATCAAGATTTGTTTGCACTCGTCAACTGATTTCCCTCAACTATAGGATTTCACCTGCAAGCACAGTCTTTGAACCTTGTGGTGGCATGTTCGCAATATTCTCTCGGCTACCTAGTGGTGTCCCATTGAGCGTGCCAAAATATGTTCGCTCCGAAAAATAATATTCGTTACCGGCCGAATAGTAGGGTCGATAATAATATTCTTCGTTTTCCAAAAAATAATCATCGGCCGAATAGTAGGGCCGATGATATTCTTCATATCCGTAGGTTGTGGGCGTGTCAGAACCGGTGACGGAGTTCAACCGGTTCAAAAGGAACGGATTTTCATCTCTTTTGAACATGTGTAATAGAATCAGACGATTTACGAGGGAGAGAACTCAACTCTCGTGAAGGGTTCTGATTGCCTTAACAAAGAGGGCTTTTGGGTAACCGAAAGAAATCGCAAAAGGAATTGAAAGAATGAATGCTGAGAAATTAAATTGCATGAAAGTAAATATTTGTAAGGAATTGAAAGAGACTTTAGTGTAAGGATTGACAAGAAAATAAATATTTGCAAAAGGAATTGAAAGAACGAATGCTGAGAAATTAAATTGCATGAAAGTAAATATTTGCAAGGAATTGAAAGAATTTAATGTAAGGATTGACAAGAAAATAAAGTTGACTGTGAAATTGAAAAAAGACGATAAAAAAGTAAAATATAATGGAAAAACTGCTATTATAGCAGGGACATTTTGTATTTGGTCGGGAACCTCTGTAATAGAGGTATACGTATATTATTTATAACCTAAAAAATATCTTAGATAACCTAGAGATAAATAACTAATAAAATAAAAGATAAATAACCTAAATATAATACTACCTAAACACTAATACCAACTTTAATTTAAACTCTTCAAAAAGTGTCCAACAATCCAAAATTCCTTGGTGGGGAAGAAATTCTTCAAACTTGTTTTCGCTATCGGTTGGGCAAACTTCAATTTGTTATACGGGGTATCCGTATGGCCGAAACTTCAATCGGCCAGTGGACTATTTTATCAATTTACGTGTTGGGCAAACTCCAATTTGATCGGCAAGAACTTGCGTTCGCTATCCGTTGGGCAAACTCCAATTTGTTATACGGGGTATCCGTTTGGCCAAAAATCCAATCGGAATGCCTCACCATTTCCAACACCATTTTGCTTCAAAAATATACTTGGTGTGGACAAGATGTTGTGGCTCTTATGGGTGAGGTGGGGCAGAGGATTATGCGGTCAAAATAAGTTTGTGGTCCTTGAAATTAAATATGTAGGGGGGGACTAGCAAAAGGAGGCATGGTGGTAGAAACTGAAACAGAGTTCCCACCAAATAGTATGAAATTGTGAAAAATGGTTACGAAATTACACCATTAATTCTTTTAGCTTTCAAATTCATTTTCTTGCCATGCCTTTGACTTAAGACCAGGATGACTTCAACCATCTAATTTTATGGTCAAAGCTAGAGCCAAATAATGGAACTAGATCTTCTTACCCATTCAAACATTCCGATAATATATTTTAGACTCTTCGAGAACACGATGGATTTTATTAACTTTAATATAATTTAAAAATACATTATAAACTAATTAAAAATAATATAATTTTTTTAAAAAACAAGAAAAAGTAGAAACTTTAATGATTATGTGGATATAATAATTAAAATTTATTCATATAAAATATATAATAAATTATTATTATATGATGTATCGGTACCCATATCTTTTTTTAGGGTAATTTGCAGTGACACCCCCTGAGGTTTAGGTCAATTCCACTTAGCCTCTGATCAACGCACTAGTTTACAAAGATATCCCCTGAGCTTTAAAAAATCTTGCAGTGATACCCGTTTCAGACGTAAAAAGTCAAGTTTGTCCTTATTATAAATATCAATAGTTAGAAATGTCCATAATGCCCTTTATTTTAAATGTATATGGGATGTTTGGTTATAGGAAAAAAGTATAACTGACTCAAAATTTTATAGGAAGAAAGTTGTACCAAACTTTTACCCTAAGCTTTGTTATAGGATGAAAGTTGCATAAAAAATTTACCTCACTTTAATCGACTCAAATATATTTACAGTCCAAGCTTTGTTATAGGACGAAAATTGCACTAAAATTTTACCTCACCTCAACTCACTCAAAATATGTTTGAAGGTATATTAACAAAAATAAAATTCAAAATAAACTATGAATCTATGAAAAAAAATATTAATATTTGGTTTAATTCGATTCAAAGTGATAACTTGCCCCAAATAATTTTTTTGATTTTTTCGTGAAGAAAGTGTATGATGGTAATTTTCCCCTTCCTCATTGAACAAGTCATCTGCAACTTCAAAAAGAAAAAAAATCCAAAAGAATTAAATAACAAAAGCACAAAAAATATGACAGCTGGTTTGCATTGAGCTTTGCTTTATTTGAAATAAATATAACATCTTTGTGGCCAAACATTGCGAGTCCAAATCGGAAATATCTTTGGTAGCACAAATTTGTTGCGGTTACAAAAAAAGTTTACTAAAATTTTTACAACTAAAATTTTTCTGCAAGGTAATCTTAATGAAATATTGAGAATATTTGTAAAATTTTAGCCAAACATCGGGTAAAAAAGATTCTAATAAAATTGTCAAAAATAAAAACACACATCAACAAAATTAAAATACTGAAGTCATATGTATATGATTTAAAAATTATTTTACTAACAAAAAAAACTATTTTACAACCTACCAAACATGTTTGTTATTCAAATTTTATAAATATTTTGTTACTCTTTTAATTTTTATTTGGGGCAAGTTATCACTTTGAATCGAATTAAATCAAATATTATTATTTTATTTTTTTGTAGTTTCATTGTTTATTTTGAATTTTAATTTTGTCAATGTACCTTCAAACATATTTTGAGTCAGTTGAGGTGAGGTAAACTTTTGGTGCAATTTTCGTCCTATAACAAAGCTTGGACTGTGAACATATTTTGAGTCTGTTAAAGTGAGGTAAAATTTTTTATGCAACTTTCATCCTATAATAAAGCTTAGGGTAAAATTTTGGTGCAACTTTCTTCATATAAAATTTTGAGTCTGTTAAACTTTTTTTCTATAACCAAACCCCCTTATACATTTAAAATAAAGGGTATTATGGATATTTCCAACTGTTGATATTTATAATAAGGGCAAACCTGACTTTTCACGGCTCAAAAGGGTGTCACTGCAAGGATTTTTAAAGCTCATGGGGTGTCTTTGTAAATTAGTTCGTTGACCGGAGGCTAGGTGGAATTGACCTAAAACTTAGGGGGTGTCACTGCAAATTACCCTTTATATATATCATATCATATCATAGTATCAGTTTCTACGGGTGCACACAGTTCGGTTCGGTTCTGGCCTTGAACCATGTTTTTCGGTTTCTTAAAAATAGGAACCGGAATCGAACAAAAATTTCGGTTTCGACTATCATTTTTTTAAAAATAAATAAATACTAAAGATCAAATGATAATATAATTATAAACTAAATTATTCCCTCCGTCCAAATTTAGTTGTCCACATTGGACTTTTCAACAAACCTTTTTGACATTTTGTATTTCCTATTTTGCCCTTTGATAATGTATTATAGTTGTAGTTTTTAGTGGGACCGTTCCCTTTTGAAGTTAATGAAGAGGGATAATTTGAGAAAGTATATGATAATATTGTATTGAGATTCGAAACTGAACAACTAATTTGGGACAAGTAAAGTAAGCAAAGTGGATAACGAATTTGGAACGGAGGGAGTAAATAAAGTATTTGAAATTTTTAACTATCATAATTGTTCATTCAAGGCAAGAGAAGTTAGATTCATGGTATTGCTAAACTCGAAGCAATAGCCAAAACAAAATATCCTTATTGAGTAATACATATTCAACAAAATAAAAACAATATGTTTCTTATTGACAGTAGTTACCCTGTTTTAGCAAATAGATGGATCAATCACTCAATAGTAAATTACTCAATAATACTAATAAAAATAAATATAAATATATAAAAAATCGGTTTGGTTCCAAAGGAAATAAGAACCGGAACCAAACCTAAAATTTTGGTTCTTTGATTTTTGGAACTGGAACCGAACACCCCGATTCTGGCTTGGTTCGGTCCGGTCTGGTTCCGATTCGGTTTCTGTCAATTCTTCGATTCCACTGATTCCTTGTGCACCCCTATCAGGGTTGTGTCGTACCCGTTTCCCGTATCTGTACTTGATAAGTTCAAACCAACCAAATCTATTATGAAGTGTCCAAACTATGTCCATGCCGTGACAAAAAATATTGAAGTTTAAAAAAAATGCATGTATTAGAGAAAGATGAAACGGATATCATTGTAAATCATAATTGTTAGGAAAGTCTCAAATTCTATTGTAATTAGGTTTCTTATTTAAAGTTGTATTGTAAAAGAAATTTCTTGTTAGAGAGATTTATTCTCCAAGGAGTTGTAATCCTTGTTCAACAAAAAATTGAGTTTTTCTTGTTCAACAAGGAAATGGGTTTAACTTTATAAATAGAGACCTAGGGTTTGTGTTGAAACTTAGAGAAGTGATGTAAGAAAAAGAGGAGAGGAAGAGGGTGTGAGGGTGATGTGTGCACCAGGTGAGGGTGTTATGTTGTTCACCTATGTAATATCTTCCTAATAAATATTCATTCTCTCTGTGGACGTAGGTCAAAGTTGGGGTTGAACCACGTTAAATATTGTGTGTTATCTGTGTGATTTATGTGTGTGAGTAAAGATATGTGTCGATAATCTTGTGCGGGATTAATTTCCAAGTATGAGATTGGAATTAATTCCTAACAAGTAGTATCAGAGCTAGGTTGAAGCAAATCGGTATCAGAGAGTTCTAGGTGAAGCAAAGAAGAAACTCGTACGTTCTGGCCCAGATTCGAAGATTAAAGTTGATGAGACGAAGCTGGGACAGTCAATATAGTTGTTGTAAACAGCCGCACGCGCCCCCACGCGCCGCCTGAAGTTCCGGCCAGATTTTTTGGCTCCATGCGTAAAAGTTTCGTTTTGGGCCTATTTTGTGGAGCATCGTTGATCAAGATAAGGTGTATAATATATCAACTCAAAGCTCTTTTGAAGTCGAATGTTTCGGCGCAAAACTCATTCCCATATGAGGAGGCACGCCCCGCACGAGCCCAGAGAAGTTTCTGATGTCGTTAGTATTTTTTTGTCTTTTGTGCTGATTTGTTTTTTGGTCCGTTTGTAGTTGTTTTTGACTCATTTTTTACGCTGTCAAAGGCATTCTAAAGGTTTTGGACCGCTCCGGACGCAACCGTAAGATCGGTTTTACATGATTCGACTCCTAATACCTCGAATAGGCTCAATGGAAGCTTTGGGAGAAGAAAAGACAAAAAGGTCAAATGTAACAGAGCTTGGTTGTGACTGTTTTTTATGTCGATGAGGTGGAGGTTATGTTCCGATTGACGCATGGAGGCATGGCACACAACGGCAGAGTGGAGAGCGCGTAGCAGTGGTGGCTCGCATGTGCTAATGAAATTGTTGAGTTTCAAGTTGATGATGATGCCAAGTCTTTAAGTGATTTGAGCGGGATGAGGTTGAAGGCGCTAGTAAGACGACATGTGAGGAAATAATTCGATGGTAGTGGTGTTTTTCTTGGGAAGATTGTGTCATGTGATAGTGATTGGTTAGTATAAAAAAATAAATTAAGATGATGAGGATTTGATGAATGTGGAGATTGCGGATTGGTATAGAGGTGACTGAGCTTGAAGAAGATAAAGATGATGATGTGGATGAAGATTATGAAGTGATTGCGGAGAAAGCGCGGTCATGAAGATAGTGTTGAAAATGATGTTGATGTTGAAGAATGTTGAAGATGATGTTGATGATTATAGATAGTGAGGAAGATAATGTTGATGTTGAAGAATGTTTAAGAAACGCACATAGTCACGGTGAAGGTGGGCATGATGTGAGTAGATGAAAAAAAAGAAAATAATAGTAGAAGAGTGTTGATGAAAAAGAAGAAAATAATGAGTAGAATAGTGTTGATGCTTGAAGAAAGGTAGAGATTTGAGAAGATGATAGATTTTGAGCCAATGTGAAGATGGTTAGGAAAATGTCACAAAATCTATTGTAATTAGGTTTCCTATTTAGAAGTGTGTTGTAAAAGGAATTTCTTCTTAGAGAGTTTTATTCTCCAAGGAGTTGTAATCATTGCCCAACAAGAAATTGAGTTTTTCTTGTTCAACAACAAAAGGGGTTTAACTATATAAATAAGGACCTAGGGTTTGTGTTGAGACTTAGAGAAAAAATGTGAGAAAAAGATGAGAGGAAGAGGGTGTGAGGGTGATGTGTGCACTGGGTGAGAGTGTTATGTTGTTCACCTATGTAATATTTTCCTAATAAATATTTATTCTCTCTGTGTACGTAGGTCAAAGTTGGGGCTGAACTACGTTAAATATTGTGTGTTATCTATGTGATTTATGTGTGTGAGTAAAAATATGTGTCGATGATCTTGGGCGGGATTAATTTCCAAGTGTAAGATGAGAATTAATTCCTAACAATGATACCAATCATTACATAATAGTATAGATGACGTAAGTGATTCATAGCAAAGACATTGAATAAATAATGTAGAACAAATATATATCTTCTATTGTTTTTGAGGAAATAGAATAAAATAATTAATAAACTTATCCAAAAAAAAAAAGATTGATGGAATCACGATAAAAAATGATTAACTTCATTTACACTCCTTAGGTTTGTTTAACTTTAATCACATCCTCTCAAGTTTGAATATTTTCAATTACATCTCTTCAGGTTTGAGATTTTCATCATTTACACTCTCTAACCACTTTTGGGACTAAAATGCCCTTACTCAAACACACATTATCTCTATTCCTAAAAATATATATATAATTCAAAAATAATATATAAAATTTGATTTTTTTTTATAAAATTGAATATATATATATAATTCAAAACATATATAAAATTTGAAAATAATATATAAATTTCAAAATATATATATATAATTCGAAATATATATATAAAATTTATAAACAAATTTGAAATATATATATAAAATTCAAAAAATAAATAAAATTTGATGACGTAAGTGATTCATAGCAAAGACATTGAATAAATAATGTAGAACAAATATATATCTTCTATTGTTTTTGAGGAAATAGAATAAAATAATTAATAAACTTATCCAAAAAAAAAAAGATTGATGGAATCACGATAAAAAATGATTAACTTCATTTACACTCCTTAGGTTTGTTTAACTTTAATCACATCCTCTCAAGTTTGAATATTTTCAATTACATCTCTTCAGGTTTGAGATTTTCATCATTTACACTCTCTAACCACTTTTGGGACTAAAATGCCCTTACTCAAACACACATTATCTCTATTCCTAAAAATATATATATAATTCAAAAATAATATATAAAATTTGATTTTTTTTTTATAAAATTGAATATATATATATAATTCAAAAAATATATAAAATTTGAAAATAATATATAAATTTCAAAAAATATATATATAATTCGAAATATATATATAAAATTTATAAACAAATTTGAAATATATATATAAAATTCAAAAAATAAATAAAATTTGAAAATAATATATAAAATTCGAAATATATGTATATAATTTGAATTTTTTTGGGAAAATATCCCTTACCTCTCTTGAGATAAGGTCTAATTGCACGCGGTACCCCTTAGTTTTGAAATGTATCAGTTACCTCCTTATGGTTAGCTTTTTCTATCACTTTCACCCCCTCCATCCAAAGTCAACGCGGTCAAAGGGATAAAGTACCTTAAATACCCCTCAAATTTATATTATAGTTTACCCATTAAATTATTGAATTTCACATTGCCCCCCACCCCAATGGGTAAATTATAATTTCACCCCCTAAAATTCGAAAAAATATTTAAAATTTTAAAATATATATAAAATTTGGAAAATATATATAAATTTTGAAATAAATATATAAAATTAGAAATAAATATAAAAAATAAGAAAAAATAAACAAAATTCGGAAAAAATATATAAAATTCTAAAACAATGTATAAATTTTGAAAAACATATATAAATTTCAAAAAATATATATATAATTCGAAACAAATATATCAAAATTCGAAATATATATAATTAAAATATATATATTCGAAAAATATATATAAATTTTGCAAAACATATAAAATTTAGAAAAATATTTATATAATTTGAAATTTTGATGGTTCAATCTTCCAAGCAAAAAACTGCATAATAGCTAGCAGAACCCATCATATCTATTAGAAAAAGAAGTGTTTATGATTTGATAAATTTCTCACCCTCTGCACAATAAAAATTGGAACACCTTCCTGTAATGTAGTCTTTTCAAATATATGCATATTTGAATTTGCAAATTAACCCATTTCGAATTTATATATTTTTTCTAATTTTAAATATATATTTTTGAATTTATATATTTGTTTCAAATTTTATATATATATTTCAAAATTTATATATCTTTTTCGAAATTTATATATTTATTTCGAATTAGATATATATATTTCGAAATTTATATATGTTTTTCGGAATTTTATATATATATTTCAAAATTTATATATCTTTTTCGAATTTTATATATTTATTTCGAATTAGATATATATTTCGAAATTTATATATGTTTTTCGAAATTTATATTTTTTTTCGGAATTTTATATATATATTTCGAATTTTATATATGTTTTCTAATTTTATTTTGAATTTTATATATATTTCAAAATTTATATATGTGTTTCAAAATTTATATTTTTTTTCCAAATTTTATATATATATTTGAATTATATATATATATATTTAAATTATATATATATATTTAAATTTTAAATATTTTTTAGAATTTTAGGGGGTGAGACTGTAATTTATCCATTAGGGTGGGGCAATGTAAAAATTCAATAGTCTATGGGGTTTATTGAGGGTAATTTCATAATTTTACATCTCCAAGGGAGGTAACTGATATATTTGAAAACTTAAGGGTGCCCGTGCAATTAGGCCTTACCTCAAGGGAGGTTAGTGATATTTTTTCAATTTTTTTTATAAAATTCAAAATATATATATATATAATTATTTTTGAAAAAATAAATGACGAGAGTATACAAGACGCAATAGAGAAAGGAAGTGTGAGATTACAACACTTAATTCCAACCAATGGTGTCTGATGCACATTGAAGGCAAATGATGCAGTTGTCCCTCAACTACCTTTATTTCAGTACAACACCAAGCAAACACATAAGATATATTGACATTCTATATTTACCTAAAAATAATAATAAATAAATAAATAAATATATTGGCAATCTAAGTGGTCTAGATTGAACTTCTCAAGTGGCACCATTATGTGCTTCCTCATGATCTCCATTATGGCTCGGAAAAATAATATATATATAAAATTGTTTTCGAAAAAATAAAAATTTATATATATATTTTTGAATTATATATATATTTCAAATTTTATATATTATTTTCGAATTTTACATATATATTTTGAATTTTATATATTTTTTGAATTATATATATATATATTTATAATTTTATATTTTTTTTCGAATTATATATATATTTTTTGAATTATATATATATATATATATATATATATTTATTTATTTAGGAATAGAGATAGTGGATGTTTGAGAATAGAGATAATGGGTGTTTGAGTAAGAGCATTTTAGTCCCAAAAGTAAGAGGTATAAATGATGAGAATCTCAATTCTAAAGGAGTGTAATTAAATATATTCAAATATAAAAGGATGTGGTTAAAATTAAAGTAAATATTAAGAGTGTAAATGAAGATAACCATAAAAAATTACACAAGAAAGTACACATTTTTCACGTGGCATTATGTACACAGTACACCTATCAAATTCTAGCCATAACACTTTCACGTGTATAGTTGGTGCTGTGGTCCCTTCAATCTCAATTAGCAATTTGTCATGTTCATGCATGTTTCGTGTTTGCATGCACAGATACGTAATATATATATATATATATATATATATATATATATATATTGAATGGCAATTTCCATTATTGGTGCTTGGAAGATCTCTATGGGGTTGTAATTTGGATCTATTATCTATAAAGAATTGAGGTTAATCACTTTGCCCTGATATAATGTTTTGGAACACGAATGAGCTGTTCAAATTAAAGATTAAAAAAGTTAAATTTTAAGCTATTTTTTTGTTTTAATTTCAGAATATAAGTAGTCAATTCATTGCTCTCCAACACACCATAAAAACTTTTGAATTTAATTTGCAAAATGAGCAATTTCCCACATTTCATAAAAGTTTTTGTGCTTATCGAAAGTGAGAATACAAGAATGAGTTTTAATATTTTACATTTATATAACTATATATATATATAGTTATAGTTATATAATGTCTCCTTAAAGCGTATCTAAGGAAATTGATGGAGGCTCTGGTCCACTCTGCTATTCTAGCTGAAATTTCTTTTATCATTACTGAAATATGTATCAACAAGAGCAAGGATACAATTGATAAATTGTCAAGGATTGAAATCTCATATAAATCAATATAATGACAAAAAAATAGTAATAATAAGAGAAATAGATTCACAAAATAAAGTTTTGGGTAAAATGCAAAAAAAAAAAAAAAACCCTAACCTATTGACCTTTTGCAACTAACGCCCCTAAACTATACCTAACTCCCTCGAACTATTAATTTGTTGTAATTTGCCCCAATTCCATCATAAAATACTATAATACCCTTTTTATTCTATTAGTCAATTCCTTAAAATATGATTATTTTCTTATTTAGAATATTATATATACCATTCACCTTAATTATATTAGAATAAATATATCCTTAAATCCAAAAAAACAAAGAAGAAAAAAATAGAGTTGTAATTGTAACTACTTTAAGTTAGAGTAAATAACTTATTATTGAAATTTATTTGATTTAAATAATAAAATTTATTATCCTTGTTAAAAATAAATTATGCCAAAATAAAATTTTATTTTCATATAAATATGTTTATAAATGACTCACGAATTTCTTGAATAATAAACATATTTTAATTTTCTCATGTTATAAATATAAATAATTTTGAATAATTAATTAAGTATTTTAAATAATTTTTTTATTTTTTATTTTATCAACTGAAAAGCATTACTCAAATAATTAGTTATAAAAATTATGCGTAAATTTATTGGATGGATAATATGCTATCAAGTTAGTATCAATTGTTTCATTATCAATACTAATAAGAATATACATCAAGTAGAATTCAACAAAGAAAAGGTATTTTGGCAATTTAAGAAATATTTTTAAGAAAATACGGTAGATTGCAACAAAATAGGATAGTTCAGGTTTGTTGCACAAATCATAATTTCGGGAATTATTTACACATTTGACCATAATATAGGGGTTTATTATATTTTACCCTAATTTTCCAAAAAAAAGGCACAAAAGGGATCAAAGTAGCATAAGAGTTTTCAAATTAGCCACGGAGCCACGGTTTAGAGAATTGACCCCTTTGAATTTTTTATTTTTTATATATTTTTAATAGTAATACAATTCATTTTAAGGGGTTTGTGGAAAAACTGATTTTTGACCCCAATAAATTCTTTAAAAATTTTGCTTATTGCCCCTCAATTTTAAATTTTTGGATATTTATTTTTTAAAGATACAATTATTAGGCTAAAAAATAAAAATGTGTAATATAAAATTAGTTTAATAAATCATATTATGAAACTCTATTTCACTTCTTATAATCCACAATTTAACCCATAATCAATAGTCCAAAAAATCACAATTAATAACCCAAAACCCATTTAACCCAACCCACAATAACTTCTAATTTAATTAAAACTCAACCCACAATTTACTTGTCTAATTAAACCCTAAGTTCAACCTCAAAAAATTATTTTTAATGATGACACTTAAGTTCCGTGTCTTTCACCATTTGTGAGTTATGCGGAACTTTCAAAAAAAACTCGAGGTAGAAGGTAAGTTACAAATTGTGTTTTTTTTTTTTACTTTAAACTATTCAAAGTTCTTGTGTATGGAACTACTGAATGATTAAAACATATTTTTTTTAAATATGTATATTTATGATCTTCTTTTTCTTAAAAATTATGTGATTTGTAGCTCTTTTGCAACTCTTTCTTTTCCTTTGAAAAGTTGACCCGAATGAATTTTTTTTCTGACTCCATCCGTGGTGACAAGGTAATTGCAATAAAAGCATATATAGGAGATGTTTGATCCTCCTACTTAGTGTTTGATCCTCCTACTTAGTGTTTGTATTATGGTATCAGAGCCATGACCACTTAATCCTTTTCATTTCTGGGTGATTCTCTTATTCAGCATGCCTGCATTTATTCTTTCTTAAGATATATATATAAGGTTTCTTCTCTTCAATTGTTCTCAAAAACTGGTCTGTTGCTAAGAATTTCCTTTCTTGAAGTTCTCGCTTCTATTTCTTTGTGAAATTTTGGTTTTATGCGTTTCTTATTACTATTAAAGCTCTAAGTTTATTCTGGATAACAGTCCCAGAGCACTTGTTGGCTGAAGGCCTTTTAGCTCGGGTTACCTTCCTTGATAGACTTGGTTTTCTTTTAGTCTATAAGATCCAAAAACCTGAAGCGTGTTACGAGGCAAGACACAGGTCCATTGGTGATCGTAGTCTCTCTAGACCACTTCTTGATAAGAATCCTTGAGAAATTTCCCTATATATCATTTTTATGTAATTATAAATGCAAGCCTGAATAATTGATGAACCCATATCTCATTTCTTATGTCAATGTCTAGATCCTCTAGTTCTGGCTCCAGTTCTCGTTCTTCTCGCTCCAATTCCTCACGCTCTCTTATTCCTTCTTCTTCTTCTAAAGTCGAATACCTATATGAGTATGAATATTTGGATGAATCTAGCAAAGTACCTGTTACAGATCTTCCTCTGGTTAACCCATATACTGCCTTTGTCAAACCAAGATCCACTGTTAACAAAGTTACCAAACTCTTCCAGACACCCAGACCTAGCTCGGTTCTTGAGTATGTCCAAGCCTCTCGGTTTGACCAGTGTTTTATACCTGCCACAGATATTGAACAAATGTTTCCTTTAGAGCTACCCCCAGAGCTTCCCACTCAATGGTTGCAAAAAGGCTATACGCACCTCCATTTTGGAGCCGTCCATATTGCTCTCTCTTTTCATGGTCGAAAAGGACTCCCAGTCACTTCTCGGATTGCACTTCTCGATACTCGCTTCCAGCAGTATCAACATGCCTGCATCGCCACAGTTCAGACGACGTTAAATGCGGGAACGGTGGTTTTCACCTTTTTTCCCAATTTCAACATGCCGCTGAAAGATCCACATCTCCTGAATGCTCTCCAGATCCAAGTTCAGATCCGTGGTGCTTCTGCGGTACCTACCACATATGCCGCTACTCTCCACTACCAGATGGCATATCGTTTGCAAAACCATGCCATGGACATGTGCCTACCTTCCAATGCTTCCCAAGATGCCCTCCTTCTAGACATCAACACCCAGCACCAAGCCACCTGTACCCATATTCCTAAACAGTTATCCAAAGCTGAGTTATACCAGCTTCTTCCCACCTCTTGGGTTACCTCTTATGAAAAAACCCACCAACAGCCCCAACCTGTTCACTCCAGTAACCCAACCTGCATCACCAAAGCTGATGGAACTGTTTCAATTACCTTTCCCAAACCTGGCATTCCTTCTACCTCCTTGCCCCTTTTCTCCTCAAAGCTCCCCGAGATAAATATGTTTGGTCCCTCCAGTCAGATCCCCATCAGTAAATTCCAATCTTCTGGTGATCCCATTTACCACTTCCAAGATCCACTGACCGGACACAAATATTTTGATGCCTGTGACTGTGAAGATTGTCTTAATGATGATGATGATGATCCTATTCCTAGACGGAATAAGTCTTCCCAATCTCGGCTCCAACGGCGATATGACAATGGTGATACAACAGTTGGCCTCCTCGGCGCCCATTCTGGCAAATTCGACTATTATGTTGAATATGGCCACTCAAAAAAGCCTCCTCCTTGTCATATGTTCTCTCCTTCATCTTCCTGGACTGAAGTTGATTTTCCCCCCCTTTCCTACCACGATAACCAAGAACATACTACCCATCAGCATAAGATCCCTGATACTACTGAAATCCATGCCGATGGATCTTCTACCCCAGTTGTTGCTGCCGAAGCCGCCATAAATTGGCAATCTTCCAATGCCCTTGCACAGAACAAAATTCTGCAGAGAATTGCCTTGTCTCAACAGTCTCTAGAGACCACTGTCAATCGCAAGCTCACTTCCCTTGAGCTTTTGATCCATGACCTACAGCAAAAGATCCAAGGTCTCCACACTGAACTTCTTCATATGGCATATACAAACCAGGCTTTCACCTCAGCCTTTGTTGCCAAGGATGCTGAAATGAAAAGCCTCAAACATCAGTTACAATCCCTCCAAACCCAGCAGTTACACCAAACTCGACAAACCCCAGATTTATTTGGAACCTCTCTTCCTTCTTCATTCTACCCTTCTTATATCCCTCAAAATATATCTCAGCCCCTTTTTATGACCCCTACTGGCCACCATAGCCTCTTTGGTCCTACTAATCCCATAGCATCTGTACTTCCTCCCAAACCACCACCTTCCCCACCTGTTATCACTGCAACCCGCTCATCCTCAGCCTCACCCTCCTATTTTTCTGGACCGATTTCTGGTAACAAGCCTGCTCCAGATCCTAAAGGAAAATCTGAAGCTCCTCAGCAGCTTATGATTAACCCTCCTCCACCTTCCTCAAGAAATCCGATCAGTGATCTTTTATTCAAACTTGCTGTTCCCCCTGATTCCACGGTCTTATCTGACTCGGATTCTGGAGATCCCTATCCCGTCATTTATATGGCTGATCATTCTCCTCCTCCTCCAGAGGATCCAATCATCGATGAAGTTGAAGATCCTGATGTTCCAGATCCCAATCCCCGAGCTCCTCTACCTGCTCCCTCTACAGTTCATAATGGCAATGGTTTCTCCATTGATGACCTTCCCAGAAGCAAATGGCTTGATAAGTTTTATGAGATCCATGCCTGGTGCTCGGCCGAACTGATAAGTCCAAATACTACCTTGCGCACAGCCCTCACCCGCTGTGTTTCTAAATTTCTGGGACGCCTCCGCCAGTGGTATGTCAGTATGGGAGAATACAGGCAACTCCAGCTTGTCCAAGCATCTTCCATCAATGCTTTTGTTGATGCCATACACAATGAATTCCTTGGATCCACTGAAGGTATTCTTGATGCAGCCCGAGAAGAGTATTTCAGTATGCGATGCTGTTCTTTTAAACGAAAGGACCTCGAAGCTCATTTCCTGAGAATGTCCCAAAGATTTTATATATTAGGTGGTATTGATGATGTGAACCTGAAGCAAACATTCCTCAAGTCTCTTCCTGATCCTCTTGGTGATGAGACTCTCAAGCTTCTCCAGACAAAAAACCTAACTTTGCCAAATACCTCTCTTGGTTCCATTTACTCCCATGTTCTCCAGTCTCTTGAGAAATTATGCAATTATCAGAAATTCCTCAAAACCATGCACGAACAAGGCAAATTGCTTGGTACTGCCTGTGATCGGCCAGATCTCCTCATCAAGTGCAAAGGAACTGGCTCTTGTACTTGTCCTACCTCTGGTTCAAAGAAAAAACATTTCAGAAAATGGAAGTATGGCAAGTCTCCTTCTTTTCCCAAATCTAAGAAAAAGAAATGGCGTTTCTTCCGCAAGAAACCTGTCCGTGGTCTCCAGAAATCAGATCGTTGCTACATCTGTCGAAAGCCAGGCCACTATGCCCAGCAGTGCCCCAACAAAGCCGCCAGAGTCAACATGATTCAATCCCTCTCCTCTGTTCTTCCTGCCGATGACGATGCTGACATAGAATCTATCTTCTCTCTGGATGATGAAGCCTCTCCATCCACTGTCATGGCTTTCTCCCTTAATGCCTCTGATTCTGATGACAGCTCCTCCGACTTCTCCACTTCTGATGAAGATGATTACACTCCAAGGATCTTTTCTTTTGAATTCTCCATTTCCCCTGCCCTCCTTGTTCAACCTCTGGCTCAAATCAAGGTCTTTCCAGAAAAGTACTCCCATCCCATATCCGTTATTGCTTTCTTTGATACTGGTGTTACCTCAACTATCATGAACCCAGCCATCTTACCCAGATCTTACTGGCAGTCTTGTTACTTCCCTTTCACTGCTGCCAATGGAGAAACCTTTACTATCACTTTGCAGAGCAAACCAATATTGATCCAATTGTTCCCTGGTGTTCAAATCAAACATCGAGTGTTAGGTTCTGACCTTCCTAACAAAGATCTCCTCATTGGTTTCGACATCCTCCAGAAGCTTTCTCATATTTCTTGGCTCCAAAAAGGCCTGAAGTACAAAAACTTCTTTCTTCCTTGGACCACCCAGCACAACCTGTTCCACCTTACCACTGGACCATCCCTTACTGAGATCACCACTATCCAGACCGCCATTATTACATCCTCTTGTGCTGAATCTCATTCTGATTTTCTCTCCAAATGCACAAATCCTTTATGGCAAAACCCAGACTTCTTCATTTCCCTCCCCTTCAAGAAAAATGAAGACCTCAACCCAACTAAGGCCACTCATCATGGCATGAATCCAGATCAGTACCAACTTGCTGTCCAAGAGCTTTCTCAGCTCAAATCTGAAGGATTAGTTGAAGCCACCACCTCTCAATGGGCATGCGAAGCATTCTATGTGAACAAAAGAGCTGAGCAGGTTCGTGGTAAGCTCAGACTTGTCATAAACTACCAGCCTCTGAACCATTTCCTTCAGGATATCAAGTTTCCCCTCCCTTGCAGAGCTGTTATGTTTTCTCATCTTCCCACAACAAAGGTCTTTTCCAAATTCGACCTTAAAGCCGGATTTTGGCAATTGGGAATTACCCCTGAAGAAAGACCCAAGACTGGTTTATGCATTCCTGATCACCATCTCCAATGGACTGTAATGCCTTTTGGTCTTAAAACCGCCCCATCTTTATTCCAGCAAGCCATGATCAGAATCTTTGATCCCATCCTTTCCTCGACCCTCATCTATATTGATGACATCTTACTTTTCTCTCCTGATATGGCCTCTCACATCAATCTCCTCCAGAAATTCCACCAGCTGGTCCTCAAGTATGGAGTTATGCTTTCTGCCAAAAAGATGATTCTTGCTCAACCCAACATTGAATTCTTGGGTATGAAAATTGCTCATGGCCAGTATGTTCTCCAGCCCCACATTGCCACCCAGCTCCTTCAGTTTCCAGATGAAAATCTCACCCGAACCCAGATCCAGCAATTTTTGGGTATTGTAAACTACATGGCTGATTTCATCACCGACCTTGCCCCTTACCGAAAAACCCTTTCTGATCTTCTCAAGAAACACCCACCTCCTTGGTCTCCCTCTTGTACACATGCCATCAAGCACCTCAAAGTTATCTCTCAATCCCTACCCCCATTACAGATTCCTTCTACGGGAAAAAGAATCCTTCAAACTGATGCTTCTGATCTCTATTGGGGTGCTATTCTCCTTGAAGAACTGTCCCCTACATCCCGCTCCATCTGTGGCTACAAAAGTGGAGCTTTTACTCAGGCTGAACTCCATTACCACTCCACATACAAGGAAATCTTGTCCATCAAAAGAGGTATCGAAAAATATGAGTTTCATCTCCTTGGCCACCACTTTCTCATTGAAACAGATCTCAGCAGTTTCCCAAATATGTTAAAATTTAAACAGAAACATCCTCCCAAGGCCCAACTGCTCCGATGGGCAAACTGGTTTGCCCAATGGTCCTTTGATGCTCTTCACATTCCTGGCAAATCCAATGTCCTTCCAGATTTCCTCTCTCGCCTGAAGAAAGAAATCAACCCCATTTGTTTCCCCATGATCTCTTGTTTTGATCCTTCACCATTACCTATCCATCTCCAAATTCTACTCCTGGAGAAAACCCTCGTTTCCCGAAATTGTGACATGGTCCATTCTCTTCAGCTCCTCTATATCAACCGTTATGGCCTTGAATCTGGCCCAATTCGAACCATGCCTTTTCACCCTGTTTATCCCTTCTTAACCCATTTTGAGCTCAACCCTTTATTTTATTTCCATTTTTCCCCTGAGCTTTATCTTCTCTTATGGTACCTGGTTAACACATATCATATTGGGCTCATCCTTGATAAGTCCCAATTACTCAGATACCTTGCCCAATGCCTCTTTAACAACCTTCCCTCTGCCCAAATGAAATTTTGTTCCTGGCTCACCCTCTTCGGAGACATTCCTTATTGGCAAACCCAACTTCGTCGTACCCCTTTCCAAAATCCCATGTTCGTGTTTTGGACTTCTTCTCAGCTCCTTCCCACCCCTGATCATGGCATCCATATTCACAAAAATTATCATGTTTCCTTTTTCACTGGCCATGATAATATCCTAGTCTATGAATTACCCATCCATTTTGATATGTTCAGAACTCAAATTTGCCATCATAATGGAATTCCTCCTCAGTCCATCTCCCCTTTTCTATTTTATCCAGATACTGCAAATTGGCGTACCTCAGATTTCTACCCTCCAGATTGGCGTCAGAAGATTCTCCAGACTCTTGGGGACCATGAAGGCCAATATTCTTGGGATCTTCTTGATCCAGACCATCCTATCTATCGGGTGCACCTTCATGCCTATCCCATTGACACAGCCCCCAGTGGTTACAACTCAGATGACCTACATTCAGATGATTGGAGTCCTCCTGACTGAAACAAGCACCTACCTTTGATGATGTCAGCCTTTCTAAATGGACGTATGCGTGCCATAGTTCAGTTGTTTGTAATATTGCCAGTCGGTAAGGGCAAAATGGTCTCTTCACATTCGTTTCATGCCATTCAGACTGTCGGCAAGGTTATTATAGTCTTTCTTGTTGTATGATGTCATGGCTGACGTTTTCTGTCTTCATTATTGCTTGTATGCCCCATGCTGGGCCTTTTAGTCTTTAATGCTTTCCTTTTCTGCCTATATAAGGCATGTATGTGTGTATGTTGAGGGCAGAGTCCCATTAATAATATCAGTGTGTTTTTCATCCATTGTTCTGTTCTCTATTAGTCTGTGTTTGTTTGATCCGGCCAACCCATCATCGGTGCAATTAATAAGGCCATTTACCAACTTTCTTGGAAACCAATTAAATGCCATCTATATTGTAACACGATATACACCATGTATATATATATGGACTAATTTCATTTACTCTCCTAAAATTTGTAAATAATTCAATTACTTCATACATTCCTTATTTTTTCTGACATATATCAATTTTACATCCTCTAATATCATTTTTAAATCAAATCATGCATGATATTATTATAATTTTTTATTTAATACATAAATTATCCTCAATATTCATTTAGTCTTGTTCCACCTCTACTATCCCGTTTAAGGATAAGTCAAATATTTTATCAAAATATTGATCAAAATCACTCCACAATGATTAAAAAAGGGTCCGAATGAAATTTTAAAAGTCTTATTAAAGTTTGGGCAAATCTCAGGGTGTTAAAACCCTATATATATATATATATATACATGCCCGGCCCTAAGGCTAGGCGATCAAGGCGGTCGCATAAGGCCTCCGGGTCCGGGGGCCTCAATTTTTTTTCCCCTGTATTTTTTTAAAAAAATATATAATATTAGTATTTTTATAATTTTTGAAAGAATCTAATAAGTTTATTGGCCCAATTCGAGGGCTTTATTTTTTTTAGAATAAAAATTATTTTACTATAAATCCAAAAAAAAAAAGTAATAATTTGTTTAACAGTTCATTTACACTAAATTCAAACCCCATTTCACAATTTTGGACCCCCAAATTTATATTTCAATTACTATAAACTAAAAAAAAAAACATCTCAAATTTTCAACTTAGTGAAATTAAAGTCTAATTCAAATCAAACTATTATCCTGATTAGATCTAAAATATTTTTCTCGCAATTGCACAATGTTTGGTGACTATACTTAAGGTTCTGTAACTGCCTCACTCGCACAACGATAACAATTTTTCACGCGACTACACTTAAGACTAGCAAACTTCTCCAACAATAATAAATTTTCACGACAACACCAAGATGGAAGTTGTTTTTTATTTTTTAAATATTAATAAAGTTAATATATTTTTTAGTAAATTTTTTTTTGCATTTATAATTTTTTAAGCACGTAAAACATTACATTTAAAGGGGTCTCACATTTATTATCACCTAGAGCCCCAATTTATTTTCGAAATTTCAGGGCCGACCCTGTATATATATATTTATATTAAAGGTAGCTCTCTTATCATGCTCCATTTTTGTCTATGGCGCTCCACGATATAGTTCACTTCTAAAATAAAAATGTTATGGTGGAATCATTTTCCTTTTTCTTACTTACACCAAGCTTCGTAATCCCAAGTCTTCAAGTATCTGTATATTAAATTATTAACATTCATGTATGAACTTTAGCCCATGATTATACGTCAGGCACAACTAATATGAATTTGTTATTCAATTTCTAAACAACCAATTGAAATTAAATTTGTTATACACTTCAATGTGTGCATGCGATCCGGTTAGCGATAAGGAAATAGTTTGACAAAGTTCAATGAACTATTCAGATATATGATGTGAAAGTGATTCGTACAATCTCTTAAAGTTAAAATCGATGGGGTATCGAAATTAGGTAATACTATCAGAACCTTTTAAAAGATAATAAATCAAACAATAAACAAAATAAAGTGCGTAAAAATAAAATCGAAGGCAAATAGCAGCTCTCAAAATAAGATTCGTTTATTTATAAGTAAAATATGTAAATCCATGCCATTCTTTGTAGGATACCTGACAAATCGGGAGGTGTAGCTGCAATAACACCAGTTTTCATATGTCTGTCGGTTTTACCAGTTTTTTAAAAGCATGTAAGTACGCAGTTCAAGTTTTCGCCCAATTCACGAAGGAATATTTGGGCGAAAATGGATAATACTTGTCTCTTACTGTGAGAGGAGAAAGTTTATTCTTCTCGTTGATATGGTTCAATACACTTTGAACACGTGACTCCAATTTATGCATTTTAAAGAAATTCCGACCACGTATTCAATGTGTATTTAGACAACATCAACAGAAAGAAATAACTTTCTTTTCGGGTAGGAGATAAGTATTGTCCAACGAAATGAAAATATCCCTTAGTTAGTAACGTGTCATACTCGTGGCCTACGTCGGTGTGGGATTGGATGAACCTGTTTTGTCAATAGTCCTGGTTCAGATGACTTAAAAGCCGCTCATGGGCCCAATATGGTTACACCAAAAATGACTCATTGACTTTGCCACTTCTCTTCCTCCCTTTTCACATGCATGTTGTCCTTTATATTCCAAACTTGACCCAAACTCATCTCTTTCACTTCTTAAGCTTTCTTTCACAAGAAAGATTTTTCTCATGCAATAATTATTAATCTTACACAAGTCTAAGAGTAAGACAAATAAGGTCAAATTATACAATCAAAGATATATGGTCAAATGTTCCTTTGCATCATTTTGGAGAAAAAATATCTCATAATAGAAATTTAGAATACCACTTCAACACATTATAGGACAAAAATATCATTCACAGGTCACAGATATTATAAAACTTTTGACAAATTACACTGACCACCCATAAGGTTTGAATAAATCTCAAGCAGGTAGAATGTTTGAGGTTCATTACAATTACCTCCCCTCAGCTTTGACCTGTGAGACAATAGAAATCTTATATGTATTGAAATGATTAAACCAAAAAAAATACATATATATATATATATATATCTGAATTTCAAAACATATGTAATTTACGCTATAAAGAAATTAGGGAGGTCACTGTAATATATCTCTCAAACTCCTGGAAATCTCAGCACTGGACTAACCTATCCTCAAAACTCTACCTGCTAACATAGCTCAATTATGAAATCTAATCTTACTTGGCAAGTGTGTACCAAGTGCAGAATTTAGGACCCTTGGTACCAAAATATAGTTTAACCAAAACGGCCTATAGATGAAGCTAGCGAGTGTCTTCATATAATCTACACCAAATCATATATGGACAGTGTGTGTATTATGTATATGCACCAGACATCTTAACACTGAAGTAATTATAATGAAATTAAAAAACTGCGGCCAATACTCTGCACACGGATGACCTCCGATAGCTTTCCCGATACAGGAATGGCTGCTGGAGCTTGCAACTCATTTTAAGAGTGTTGATTAACTGTA
Organism: Cornus suecica; assembly: GCA_963922005.1. Lineage (NCBI taxonomy): Eukaryota > Viridiplantae > Streptophyta > Magnoliopsida > Cornales > Cornaceae > Cornus > Cornus suecica. The sequence continues at coordinate 13,352,241 of OY998240.1, read as the reverse complement.
AACCAGCCAATCATTATTTTATATTTATTCGGTATATATATATATATATATACACACACATACAAGCTAGAAAGGGAAAGCAAAACATAATAAGTATTGGCGCCATTGAACTCTGCCCTTGACAGTGGATGCAAAGACAGAACAGGCATAAACTTAAAGAAACAACTAAATCACACAATTGCAACTTGCAAGCACATAATTTACTTCACATAATTTTTTTAATTCTCCATTTGAAACAACCCACTGTTGATTCATTCTTTGGTGTTTACTTTCGGTTCAATGTAGTTCCTGCAATTCTGACCAGCAAAATAACAGGTGAATTGAGACAATGTATGTTAAAGAGGCATTGATTGTTAGACAATCCAATCAACCCTTCAGTGAGTATTTCTTCCCCGAAAAAGGTTGGAACTTTGGCTCTTCTTTCTGTTCGGGCTGCTCCTGTTTAGTCTCTTTTACTGCTTCCTGGATGATTCACGATAACCACAAAGTAAGACTATGTCAATAACAGCTCACCCGAGAACAAAATACAACGTTGGACATAAGAAGGTGAATAAATTTACCTTTTGGGGTTCCTTAGCACGGTTTGCATTTGAGCCAAACACAAGCTTCCCCTGAGACTGACGAGAGGTACCTTGTGAACTAGACCCAGCAGAAGGCTGCCCACCACCATTGGCGACTTCAGGTCGCTTCTCCTTGGAACCAGGGGAAACTGGTGGAGCCTGGTATGCCAAAGGTTTTCCATCCAAGCGTCTTCCTCCTCCTGTAAATGGCTTAAATGTTGGTTCAGTATCAGCTGGATCCTCTTGACCTGCATGAAGAAGAAGAGAAGGTTATTGGAAACAACACAATATCATCAAATGAGAAGTTGGAAACATAATCTCTTCCTAGATTTCGCGCCTTTAAATTCTTCAAGAAAATGAGGTCTCCAACCAACGGCAAATGCATAACAAATATTGGGTATTTTCAAAATGCTCAGCATGTCACACTATATGAATCAGTTCACACTTATCGCCTTTGTAGCACAAATGATGTGCCATAATATCCATTAAGGAAGAACAATGTGCATGCATGAAGAGGATTATGGCAAATCATCTAAGCTGTCCAACCTGTTAACAAGTCACATAAGCAAACCTCAACAATTTCTTGGGTGAGGTGCTATATTTCCAAACTCAGAAATTTCAGCTTTTAAAGTTCAGATGCAGCAACCTTGTTGCAAAAACAAGTCCCATCGAATCATAATCGAATCCAATAAGAAAATGAATGGTGGCAGTTACGGAATATAAAAAAGAGACCAACCCTTATCTTACCCCAGGATGGAGATCTACAATCATGAAGGGGATTAAAGAAGCATGATTCCACAAACACTACCTGCTAACATTGGTTTACAAGCAGAAATAGGTACACATCATGCACAAAAGCAAACAAGAAAAAGTTCATCAAATTAACCTCAAGATCCACATGATATTCAAACTTGATCTTTTCATGTCACTAAGTGGAAACCAGGGATCCGTCCATTGTAACTTTGTTAGAAAGAAAAAATAATTAGGTTTACGCAATACAAAGTTTATGTTGGACTTCTATACCTCAATAGATTTTGTGAGAAGTGAACACCAACTAAGACAACAAAATAACGATGACAGTAATGAAAACTAAGGCCCTGTTTGGTTCGCGGTCCGGTTCCATGTGGTCCGGTCTCATAATGGTTTTTTTGGGACCGGACACTGTTTGGCAGCACGGTTCCAAAAAAACGGCTCCAAAAAAACAAGGACCACTTGGGACCAAAAGGGGTAATTTGAGACAACAAAAAATGATGGTTTCAAGTGGTCTTATATACAATTGTCTTAACACATGGGACCATAAAATTTGAAAAATATATATAATTTGAAAATAATATATAAAATTAAAAAAATAATATAAAATTTTTGAAATAATGTATAAAATTTGAAATATATATATAATTCAAAATTAATATATAAAATGCAAAAAATAATATTTAAAATTTGGGAAAATAAAAAAATTCCAAAATAATAGAAAAAATAAAAAATAATGTATAAAATTCGAAAATAATATATAAAATTTGAAAAATAATATATATTTTTTAAAATAATGTATTAAATTCGAAAAAAATATATAAAAATCAAAATTAATATAAAAAATTTGAAATAATGTATAAAATTTGAAAAAAATATAAAATTCAAAAATAATATACAAAATTAGATATATATATATATATATATTTGAGAAAATATAAAAAAATTGAAAATAATATAAAAAATCAAAAATAATGTATAAAATTCAAAAAATAATATAAAAATTCGAAATAATTTATAAAATTTGAAAAATATATTATTTTTGAATTTCTTATATTATTTTCAAATTTTTTCAAATTTTATCTATTTTTCATACTTAATATATTTTTTGAATTTTATATATTATTTATTTATTTTTTGTATTATTTTCCAAACATAAGACCAAACAGCTTGAATAAGACCATAAGACCAGACAGTTTTACCAAACAGACTTTCAGAACACCCCCCAGATAAGATAAGACCAGACCAGACCAGACCGGACCGCCTACCAAACGGGCCCTAAGACATTGAAATGATGTAGGGAAAATAAAATTTTAATATATATAACTAAATCAATGCACCTTCTGCCGGTGCCTGGCTTGCAGGAGCAGATGCAAATTGCTTTTCAGGTTCCTTGTAATCAAGCGGAGGTGCAAAATCCACCTCACAGTCGGTCTCAATAATACTTATTGCATGAGAAGGCTTTGTTTCTATAATGTCTATGTAATATTTTTTATTGTTATATGCCACCATAATACTATCCCCTGTGGTTAAGCAAGAAAAGTTCCTCAGAGTTGTCTCCAATCTGCATTAGAAAAGCACAGAAAAGTCAAATTAGAAGATCTACTCAAAGAATGTGGAGAGAACCAAATGAACCAATGTTATCCTCTTCTACCCAATATAATATGATGATATTTGAAGACCAGCCCATAAACTAATATTTTTTCGAAATGCAATAAAGTTAATGTGAGGAAACAGTTTCCTAATCCCCGAAAGCTTTTATAAAAGTTCAATGTTAACAGCAAAGATCTGTATTTAGCGGAAAAAATAGATAAAAGCTATATTTGCAGCAGACCACTATAAAGTCGCCACGTCACTGTACTTCTCACATGAAAAAATGGAAAAATAAACCTTTTCAAAAATTGATATCAAAGACTAGATTCAATGCATATTATGCATTCTGTTTGGCAGAAAGTTTCAATCTGCAATCTCATAATTAGTACAACATGACTACAAGTTTTGTTGATTTGCATAATACATAATTATTGCATGACAGGCACCGTGTTTGTTAGGGGAAAAAATATATTAAAAATGAATGAAATTGCATATTCAAGTCCTACGATAATACAGGCAATACTATGTAAAACATGCATTTTCTTGTTGACAAATACAGAAATGCATCGTTATCACCGCAGTGCAGTAGTAATGAAAATAATTACAGAACATACTCGGGAAAAAAAGGAAAGGAAAAGAGAAAGAGTGATCAAGCCCAACTATTTATCACACAGCAATACAACATAAAAAATGACAAATACACTATATGAATTTCGAAATCAAAAAGCAATACAACATAAAAAATAAAATAAATCCACTATGATTTTTTCTCTTTAAAATAGAACCAAATCAACGAATAAAGAACAAACAAAAGAAAGTCGTTAACCCAAAACATGATGAAACACACACAAGATCAAGTTTCCATTGAATATTCATCTTTTACCTTCAAGATACCTCCAAACATTAAAAAGGCCAAAAAAGACAAATAAATAAAATGAATACCAAGCATGATGTCTCCTTCTTGTGAGAATAATGAACTAACATGACGAAACACGCATAAGAATAATGTTGAGACACACAAGAATAATGAACTCACATGGCTTTTGGGTTGGAAATATCCAAAAAGTCCTTCGTGTGGGGTTGCAGTTTAACATATGTTCCCTTCGGAAGAGTCGCATTTTTAACTCGCACAATGTCTCCTTCTTGTAAGACCAAGTTCTCCATCATCTAAAAGGAAGCATTTAAAAGTATTTACGGAAAATAAGCTTAGAAGATGCCCTAACAGTTACGACCTAATAAATTAGGCATGAACACCAAGCATGCACACGACATTATTGAACACCTACCCAATAAGGCATATATATCATGCCTTCTTCTGCAATGAACTCCAAAACCCCACAATGAGAAACCCGCTCAGCAGCAGCATTGCGGAGCTCAAACAGCATTGGATAATCAATATGAAGAGATGCTGCAAGATTAAGTTTAATTTTTTGATTCAAGATTAAAATTTCAAAAAGAAAGAGAAAGAGAAGCAGTTTTGTGTAACTCTAGTGGAACACACTTGACAAGGTTTAAACAGACACAAAAAAAAAAAAAAAAGACAACTAACCGAGGCGGTCAAGTGCTGAGGGAGGCATTATAACTGCAACAACACAATTAGAACAAGATTAAAACATTCTCGGGGCAAAAAGAATATATTAAAAGAAAGAATTCAAGCTGCCAAAGTTTACACAAGTTTGAGGACTTACTTTTGTCACCATTTTCAATCTGTGGCTGCAGGATTGACAAAAGCGAATAGAATTACAATTTTGGAATAGGTCTTAAACAAGAAATTTGAAAATCTAGAGAATCAAGAATAAACAAAATTTTCCAGCTCATTACTTAGTGAGGGAAATCGAAAAGACCTAAAAGAAAGAGTTGGCATGAAAGGGTAATCCTCTTTATTGCTCCATTAGGTTAATAGCTATTAGTTGGAAATTTTCATTATTATCTTTAATGCTAGAATTTCATTTTACATTTTGATTAGAGTACGAAGACTAAGTAAGTTGATCAAGTTAGACTACCCACAGGCAAAAGTAAAATATATCACTATATATACAATTATATATACGTACATATATATATATATATATATAAATATATATACGTACATATATATCCATTTGATCAAAGGTGTTAAGAACTTGGTTGGGCATAAAAGATAATAATAAAGTTGTCAAAATATACAGGAGCATATGATCAAAAGTCTCATGATTCCAATGGGTATAAATTGAATACTTGCGAGTATTAAATAATGAACTGTTATCTTAGTAATAGTGGCAGCAAACATATACAAACAAAACTGAACTGAAACATGCTTAGAGAAGACTTCTCACCTTGTCAATAAAAGACACAGGGTAACAGCGATACGTTTGCTCAAACGACGTTCCATGGTATCCATATCCATCGAAAAACTATTTTTAAAAAGACAATAAAGTTAATCATGATGGCCATTATCACAAAACTGAATCAAACTGTAATGTCAATACAATGAAGTAAATCACGAGACTGAATAAAACAAACAAAAATTTAGTGTGAGAGAGACTATTTTTTTTTATGAGTGTGTGAGAGAGACTATGGGAGGGGAAAGACAACATTACAGAGTAACTTTTCCAACAATCACAACATTAAAAGAATCTACATAGATGACATAGGAAGCACACAAACACACAGTTCCTTGATGACCAAGTGATGTCTAACACATAACAAAGTAAAGTGCAAACTGCCAGACAGAAATACCAGTGATAGCATTAATTAGAACTTTGGTGTAAGAAAGCAACACATTTTTTTTATACGTAAGATAATCAACCCAACTCACTATCCACATAATACGACCTTGTTTCATAGTCCTAGGTTTCTAGCTTGCCAAATTCCAACATTCCAAAGCTTATGCTACGAATGTAGAACCAAGGTAAGCTCGTTCTCTCTTTGTATTCCACTCATAGGCTTGCTTTTGGAACAAAATTCACATACCCCCACCTCGACACGCTCGCTCCGCTTGGACTCCTTTATTCAGAAGATTGGAATTCAGCTTGCTTTTGACTTTTTGAAAAACTAGCTATCACTCTTTGCTAGCTACTGCTTGAGCGTCTCACTGCTTGGCTTGCTTTCGAGTTTCTATGTTTCACTCTGCTCGTACCCTTTCCTGTGATTGTATTGGATAAAAGCCTTTTTGGCTCTCACACCGAGATAGCCCTTCGTGTAGCTCTCCTTTACTTTGCCCTTGACTTTACTTACACTTGAACAATTTTGCTATTAAATGTCTTGATGGCTTGCTCTGTAGACAAAGCTCGCAGCCTAGCTTTCAACCAAGCAGTGCACATTAGAGAAGAGGAGATAGGACGGCGGATAAGGGCTTCGGTAAGCAACATTCCCTGTATCTAGTCCTTAATGGTGCCAGGAAGGTCAAGAAAAAAATCTTTAATTAGGAGTGTAGGACGAATACTTGTTAGAAGTGAATCTCTACGGCAGTTACTCTTTTGTCAAAGGGCATGTTAAAGCTGTCTGATTAAGTACTACGACCTATAACAAGTTTCGGAAAAAGGCTTTCTTTTGTAGCAAGCCTATTGGTACTAGTAGCTCTACTTTAAACTCTCCCTCTCCCTTAAGGCTAGGGTTGTAAATGGGTCGAGTCGAGCCGAGCAGAGCTTTGAAATGTTCGGGCTCGGCTCGACTATTCAAAAGAGGCACTCAAGCTTGGCTCGAGCTCGATCGAGATTTGGCTAGCTCAGATCGAGCTCGAGCCGCTCGACAAGTTTTTTTTTTTTTTACTTTATAATGTGTGTGTAAAGGAAGAGACATCATTTATACTTCTGAAACAATGTTACATACATCCATATACATATATATATATACATCTGCGTGTGTGTAAGTATATATTTTTTACAAACTATATGTATAAATCTGTATATACATACCGGTGGAAAAAATTGTTATCGGATGCTTGTTTTATTCGATCAATGCTTTCACAACTCTGAAAATCAATCCACCTTTCCGATAAGAAATTGATAGCTTTGTTGGTCATTGATGCTTGGACTCTGAAGCCGCAACTGCTATGGTGGTCGTTCAAGTGTTCAGGCTCTCTTTTTTTAAACGCTAGGTCTAAGGTTTATTTGGGGAAGAGACGTTTGGCATGTTTTTTGGGCTTTTAATTATGTAAATGGGTTGTTGTCCTTCATTTTGTTAAAAAATAACTTATTTTAGTATATCCGAGTTAGGTTAGCCTTTAATAACTTTTAATGTAATAATAACATTGGGTTTAATATGTTAGGAGGGCCTTAGATAATTAGAATAAAATATAGTAACATACATAATATAATGATCTATAATTATGTAAAGTGAATTGAGTTTATATAATTAGATTTTTATATTGTATAATAATCTACAATATAAATATATATTTATATATATGCAACTAAACTTTTAACGAGTTTTGTTCGTGAACATGTTCACGAGCTTTGTTCGCAAACATTTTCGAGCCGAGCTTATAATTGTTTGAGCTTATTTTATTTAGGAAACGAGCTTGAAAATTATGTTTGAGCTTTGTTCATTTAGTAAATAAACAAACGCGAGCCGAGTTTTATCGAGCCGAGCTCGAGTTGCTTGTCTTTGGTTCGTTTACAGCCCTACTTAAGGCTGAGAACTAAATCCCTTAGGTCGAGCTATTTTATTTCCTCTAGTTAAGAATTCAGGAGTTAACGGATGGCACCATAAGGCTAGATTCCCTTCTTCCTCTTGTTGCCTTTCTTGGGCTAACTTCTCCAGGAAGAGATGGGGTTGCATATATAAGAAGGGCTTGTGCACATGAAGAAGAAAATGACAAAGGAACTACTGAGTCAGATGCGGCATTAGACTGTTTTCATATAAGTTTTTCTTGAAAGGCAAGTTCTACCTCCACGAGCAAGCCTTGGCTCAACTCACTCCTAACCAGCCTCCTTCTTCTCTTAAGGGTTCCAGTAAGAAGCTTTCTTCTTCTCACAAACCTATTCACTTATTCAGAACATGTTCTCTATCAGAAAAGAATGCAAAAATGGTTATTCAACCCACTATATATAAACCAACCTCTCAACTAACTAAGATTCAAAATACTAGAAGCCAAGTAAAATGGATTAAATTTGAGAGCAGCGGGGTGCTGGTTAGGGGGACGTTAGTACAATGTATGCAACTAAAATATGTCCCTTATTTGTGCTACTAAAAACACTAGCATGAACCCAAAACAAATAATAATTTCAATCTCATAGGTAAACCCGTCTCTAAATAGTAATTGTGGACAAACAAAGATTATATGTAACATAAGATCGTGAAAAACCTTTTCATTACAAAATTTATCAAAATACTGTTTAATCCATTTACTTGGCTTCTAGTATTTCGAACCTTAGTCAGTCAAGAGGTTGACTAACCATTTCCACATTCTTTTTCGTTAGAGAACATGTTCTGAATAAGGGAATACAGTTCTACATTCATCTCAGTTTCACATAGAAACTTATATAGTATCTTTGAAAAAGACTTTCCTTCGTAAAAAAAACAAAAGACTTACTATCTTTGGGATCTGATCCTACACCGTTGCTCAATACCTTAGTGGATCAACTCTATTACATAGCTTGATTCCCAACTTGTATCTCATAACATGACATCAAGTAAGCTATTAGATAGGTTGATTCCTAACTTTTATTTCATACCAGGACATTAAGTTAGCAGCTACTATTGTTTCAGCCGCAAACCTCTGGAATATCGGAATTTTGTCAATCAAGAAACCTAGGACTGTGGCACCATGAGAGGGCTCGAGACGTTCTCGCAGCTGGTTTGGGGCGATCCAGCCCGCATTGGGTCAGGTTTTTTGTTTGGGACAAACCCATTTTCGAGCACAGAGGTTTGATGTTGGACACTAGAGGAATTTATACGAGGTTGGGGATTTGATGGGGTTATGAGTGCAAACAAGCTCAATTTGTTCCACTGGCACTTTACCGACTTGCATTCGTTCCCGCTGGTGGCGCTGTCAGAACCTGATTTGGCAGCAAAGGGGTCGTACAGTGGCGGAATAAAGTACTCGCCGGAGGATGTGGCGAAGACTGTGGAATTCCAAGGCGTGTATGTATTCCTCATCTTTAACAAGATTGTCATGAAACTTACAAAGTGTTCCTTTTTGGGTGCATCAAAAATCATAGTTGCACCTTCTTCTTTTTTTGGTAAATAAGAAAATATATAGAAAAAACGCTCAAAAGGGGAGCGCGTCCCAAATACAAAGGGAGAGAAATCCTAAGCCCCAAGGGTTTTTCTCTAATGACAAATACGTTCTGTAGATCCAGCATTAGCTGGAGAGGAGCTTCTAGTCTTGCTAAATGAAAAATGAGACAGGTATTTATGGGGTGCTAGGCATTCAGATAATTCTAACTTCAATTTCTACTTAAGATTTATTAATCTATATAATGTAGTTTCTAATTTTCTATTATTATTATAGTTTCAGTCACCCTACAGTCTCTTGCAAAGCCAAGAAGGTGCCAAGAGTTTCAATAGGAAAAGGAAAACTGAATATCCAAAACCAATCAAAAGCGGTACAATCAAACCCTAGTGGCTTATTGCAAGCTATACCAAAGAGGATCTTAAATTTGTTCAAACACCCAATTTCAACATCATCCAAATACATGTATCAATGATAAGTATCGAATCAATTTGTGGGATTTGCTTAGGGTTTTGATTTCATGATATGATGAATAATCGAACAGATCTAAGAATGAATAGAAAATAATTGGGGAAAAGACCCAAAATAATTGTAATCTTTCACAAAATAAAGAGAGAGTGGCATATTCTTGGATAAAACGTAGTAGTACCAGTTTCGTTTCATCTCCTATACTTTCTCAGCAGCCAAACAATAACGGGAACGAAAAAACTACAACATAACAGATATGTATACACAGACATATATATATATATATGCGTGTAGAGATAGAGAGAAAGAGAGAGTACCATGGTGTTGACGGGGAGGGGAAGAATCCGAGAGGTGCAGTAGTGGGCGGTAGGTTTCTTGAGAGCTCTCTTTACAGTTTACGCTGTGTTTGGAACGCAAATTATCTGAAGGGGGGATTTTACGCTATGTTGTTTGGCAGATAAAATAATTTTAAACAAATACAATTTTCTTTGCAATTTTCAACGAAAATATTACTTCTTTTTTTTTTTGACAAATTAGGAAAATTCATTGGATTTGACGAAATTTGAAATAAAAGTATTTACAACTTTACTTTTGGATGGAAGGAGACAGTTTCTCAAATTTTTATCATGAAACTATTTATCTAACTTCTCTATGAATATATTCTTGCTTTTAAGCATACTTACAATCAAACTGTTTTTTTTTTGTATATATATATATATATATAAAAAATTATGTGCTTTCATATAAGTTATAACCTACAATATAATGGCAATTTAATTTTTTTCTTTCTAAGTGTTACAAATTATATAATTTTTTTAAAATATTACAAATTATATAATTTTTTTAAAATATTACAAATTATATTAAATATATATTATAATTAAGAAAGATTGACAAAAAAAAATACATTCCCACCAACTTGTATTTTATAGTTTATGTAAACAAAATATTATGAATAAAAATATCATAAAACAAAATATCACAAAGAATAAAAAAAAAATTTGCTCGATTTTCAATGTTAAAAAATACAAGTATCAATTTTATTTGTGCCCACTTCAGCTTTCCCATGGCAATCTCCTGATAAATGAATGACAGACTACAGTTCAGATTCCTTAAGCTAAAACTCATTATCTTTTGGATTAATTTCAAAAACCCCTTATACTATCAAGTTTAATCAATTAACCTTTATTGTGTCCACTTTGCCACATATAATATTCAATTTTATCATTATATCCCCTCACCTCACATTTTGAGTCAAAATGTCTAAACTACACTCAATAGTATAAGGGTTTAGTGAAATCAACCATTTAAAAAAATTATTTTTCGAAAATCAATTATATTTTTCACAAAAATTATAAATTCAAATATATATATATATATTTTTTGCAAAAAAAATATTTTTCAGAGGGAGTATATTATTTTCCGAAATATATATATTTTGAAATTTATAATTTTTACGAAAAATATAATTTATTTTCGAAAAATAATTTTTTTAAGGGTTGATTTTACTAAACCCCCTTATACTATTAAGGGAGGGTAATTTAGATATTTTAACTCAAAATGTGAAGAGAATGGGGCATAGTGATGAAATTAGATAGTATAGGGGACAAAGTGGACACAGTAGGAATTATTTAATTAAATTGAATAGCATAGGAGGTTTCTTGAAGTAAACCCTTATCTTTTTCACTTAGCTATTCAGGTTGGAGAAAGTTCACTTTGACGGCTAAATTTCAACATCCCATAACATTCTATTTTCTCAGCCCTGTTTGGCATCCACTTTGTTTTTGGTTTTTATATTTTCGACCAGAAACCGATGCACTTTTTGGCCAGAATCATGTTTGGGGCGATATATTTTATTTTGCAAATAACATGAATGATGGAAACGTTTCAGGAAAAAATAAAAACATCAATTTGATGTCTTTAAAGTTTTGTATTGTTTACTTCATTGTAGCTAAAATAGACCAAACTTAAAACAAATTCAAATTTATTTTTTTGATTCCGATTCTAACTAAAAACACTTTATAACAAAAGTATCTGATTTGTCTCGACTATAAACAGAAAATCCAAAAACAAAACACATTCCAAACGAGCTCATGTTACTGAGTGGAAAAATAATCTCTCTCGCCGGAATCTAGGGGTGCTGTAGTTTGGACTGCTGTCACACTCCCCGGGCTCTCGCACCCATTTTGCAGGACTTAGATTTTGGCGCTCTCGCACTTGCTCCAGCCTGTGTATTTCAATCAACTCCGAACTGAAAGGATATCTTGAAGATGTATATCCGAAAACGAAATGATATGATGGCAAGGACCTATTAACTGTAATCTTGCAAATAGATATTGATCATATTGAGGCATGAGAAGTTTGCAGTTACTCATCCAGCTTTTACCATCTGAAGCTTGTCTGTGTATCCAAGTTTAAGAATCAATTTCCTCCAAAGCTTACACTGAGATTAAATGGAACATGCCCAGAAATGTTAACACGCGTTGCCATTAACGAGCCTTAGAATATCAAGTCCTTCAATCACTAAGACCTGCAAAGCAAGAAGCAGTATTAGAACTGTGCTGTGTCGTGGATTTTGAATCGACCACGTATGTGCCTACAAAAAGTCCTACCTTGACAGAATTAACTCAAAACTTCAAATGATTGACAATAACGAAAACAAATTATCGACCTGACATTCACTTCCCTATCTCAACTTTCAATTTTTTCTCCATAAATCATGGCATTATCATGTTTGTGATATATGTGATCGCTGGGATTAACTTGCATCCCGAAAATAAACAGGAGGGAGGCAATCTTATCAGGTCCTTAATGTTACTTTACTCAAATAAATTGGAATATAATGTTTACTTATGACAAAATGTGATCAGACAATTGCTCCATGAATCATTAATATAGTGATAGTTCCATCGATTTGAAACAGGATCCCACTGCTTTAACACTAACCTTAAAGAGATTTTGCTCAAAAACAACAAATCATTGACAAAAACGAGTCATTTCGGTATATCAAATTGCAATCTTTTGTCAATAAATCAAGACATATTGTCATGTTTGTGATATATGTAATCGCTGGGATTAACTTGCACCCTGAAATAAGCAGGAGGAAGGCAGTCTTATCAGGTCCTTTATGTTACTTAGCACAAACAACTAGAATGAATTGTTCAGTTATTGGATTTGAATTTGTTAATTTATTTATCCCAATTCAACATACTTTAGACATTTCTCACTAAATTTGTTGTTCCCACTATTCACTTATAATTAAAATTGATGTCCATTTATACCATTAAGGTCCCTTATAAAACTGAAAGATTACTTTAGTGGCATTTGTTTTCAATTAATAGCTTTTCAAATGTCTGTAGATATTACACTGAAAAAAATATTACTCTTGGACCTTGATGGTATAATCATAAAGCACAATTTTCAGTCTCCACCTTTTGTAGTCATCAAACCATGTTAACAGTGCCTTACATGTATTTTAATATGCAAATTTACCCTTAAATTCAGCTTTAAATTTCTAGCTTCATTCTCATTTTAGTCAAAGAGAACCCAACCCAAGTCTTTTACACTAGTATACCAAAGCAAATAAAAATGAATAATAGTCATGATAACTCACCTGATCTGCCACCGCATATAAGAGTGCAAGGGTAGACAACAGCAAACAGCAATACCAATAACACATGCCGCAGCAACACAAATAACAACAAAGAACACATCAAACGCCAAAAAAGTAATACAAAGCCTGCAAAAGAGAACCATTGCATAAAATTTTCAAAATACTGAAAACGAAAATCTTGAAGTGAAATAGAGGAGAAATTGTGCATTCGAACCAGTAAAGTTGAGGTGAATCATGTGGCAAACTGTCACCACCAGCAAATATCCAATAGAATCCAAGGATCAACCAAATAAATGAGAACATCGTATTTGCAGACTCCAGATGCTTAGTAACACTGTCACAATAATTAGACAATCAAACACGGGGAGCTACCACTATAAAGAGTTATGCCCTTTCAAAAAAAAAACGAAATATATGTTGCCAATAACTTAGGCCAGTTAGTTCAAACATCATAAAACGAAGTGTTCTTTGGTAAAACTGAATTAAGAACTTTTAGTAGTGAACCAACCTGAATACTTTTCACAGCTTAATAGGTAATAATGAAAAATAATAATGATAAATTTGCAGTTTTGGATTAAAGTTTAAACTCGCCTTTAACTTTATACATTCAGCATTAATGGTAGATCAAGTCCCTCTTAATTCAAAATTTCAGAACAACCTTAAACAATATCAATTAGTTAAGGATTAAAAGGATTAGATACAACCTAGTACACCACCAATGTAATGCCCTGATAGTATCTGAATAGAGGCATTAATTCACTCGTCAGTTTCCAAATAAGACCACCTTTGATAACATTTTAAATTACTCTGAAAACTTTGGGATGGGAAAAATAATAATAATACAAAAGAAAATATAAGAGGCAGCAATAATCACATTACAGTGTCCATAGCAGTTTCATACAGAAGACATATTTAGCAGGTTGACACATAAAACAAATTAATTAATAAAAAAACTTTCGTTGACGAAAATCCTTCTTATAGTTCTGCAACAACTTCATATAAATTCCTCAGCTATGAAAACTCCAATTGCAAGTTTGCCCCTGACCCGACACTTGATTAGATGCATTTAGGATTGACAGTCCAAGCAACATGTTGATAAGCTATGGATTAACAGGGTCGCTATCTACAACATGATTTGGCAATTACAATTCAAACACCTTCAAAGTTACTTCAACAAGCAGCCCACCTGCTGCTAATGCCCTTAAGACTAGACCTTCAGTACTCCATCATCATCATAATACATATATATATATATACATATATATATATATATATATATTTATATTCCAACTAATAAATATATACTGTGTGCTCACCATCGCATATTCATCAACATTTTACCTTGTAGACATGCCCCATTCATGCAAGCCACGAACAAAAGCAATCCCATTTTTAATTTTCGGATATATTACAAACATCATATATGAAATAACCATCTTTCCTTACATATTACACAGCAAAGAATAACATATTATTTACATATTAAAAAAAACCACCAAAATAAAAACAAACAAACATATACACACACAAAAAGATAAATAACTTAATTTTGCAACAAAGTAAAAAAAATAAAATTGGAGTTTAGCACACCATGATCAAAGCCACATGTCAAAATATTTAAGAAAATTAGGAAAAAGAAGCAATACATTTTTTAAAATACCATACCTGCTTTCATCTTCAGTCTGATTCTGCACTAAAACATAATCCCCAGGCTCCCCTCCCTCACTTCTGACTTCCCAAACTCGAATCCGAATTATCACTACTCCCCCTCCCCCACCCCCCCCCCCCCCCCCCCCCCCTACCCCACCACCACCACATTGTTCCAGCGACGAACCATCAGGCGAATCACTGAGCCTCCGCTTGTACTCCACTTTCACGCACACCATATGAAGCACACACTGCAAAGCAAGAAGCAGTATTAGAACTGTACTGTGTCATGGATTTTGATTGACGTATATGCCTACAAAAAGGCCTACCTGACAGTTTTAATCCCAAATCCCCATCACTGATTCACTGAAGTATTTTGGAACATCAAATTTAATGATTTTCTTTCGCGGCACCTCTGCGGAAGCAAACTGAAAGGACAAATGTGAGTGTATCAAAGCTAACATCTACATAAAAGAAACTGAAAAAGAAAATATTCAGTCCATCTTAACCTGAAAATAAAGTTCACAATGGTCACAATATTTGACTTCCATGTTTTTGTATCCTTGCTTCTAAGCCAACTAAAAATAAAGCATGGTGTTTCATCGATTTAAAAATCAGTTTATTTTCGAACATAAATGTAATAAAATTATTCTTTTTTATATAGCATGATGTTTCATCTGTTTAAAGTTCAGTTTATTTTCAAACATATTTGCAATAAAAATTACTTCTTTTTACCTTGTTTACATTGTTCTTTCAGCTCCATAGGATTAAGGCTTGTGAGCTTTGCTGAATCCCAGCAACTTCAGATTCTGTTCTGCAGCAAACATATAACCCCAAATTTTCTTCTCCATCAAATACAACTCTTCATATATATTACAACAATACTGCCAAGGAAAAGGAGTGTGGTGGTTTTAAACCCTTTTGGCTGGTAGAGCTGCTGCAGGACACATTCCCCATATTTCTGAATTGAATTCAAAGAGAGTTATCAAATCAGAAGATAACACATTCTACCAATAATCCCCGCAAGAACACGTTCCATCTCTAAGATGATGAAAACAATTTGAATCCCTCAAAATGATATGCCGATGAAAAACTCTAGAAATAAATTTCATAGCAGAATGGCAATCCCCACAAACCCGGAGGTTCTTAAAAATCCGAATTGGTGCTCCATTTGGCAGAAAGAGAAGCCCAAATGCAACAGCCAACTTCTCGCTGTGATAAGCAAGACCAAGCTCCCGAATTTCTTCATCTACGTCATGGAGCGCGAACTTCATGTCTGGCACATACCCGGCTTCCTTGATCAATATCATGATTTCATCAATCTTCGAATATATCTCGCCAATCCTTGGATGGCTTCTATCTTCTGACATAAAGGTGTGCACTTTGCCATTCATCTCAGTCCAACTACAACCAGGTTCCTTACTGACCCCCCTCGCTTTCATCAATCTTCTAATTCTTGCAGCATTTTCCCATTTGCCAGCTGCAGAATAGGTATTTGATAACATAACGTAAGGCATGGCATTACGAGGTTCTAATTCGAATAGGATCATTGCTGCCCTCTCCGCCAGCTCTATATTCCCGTGCACTCGACACGCAGCCAGCAGTGCTTTCCACACAGTTGCATCAGGTTCCACAACCATTTGATTTATTAAGTCCTTGGCTTCCTCCATTTTCCCCGAGCGCCCAAGAAGGTCGATCATACAGGCATAGTGATCAGGTCCTGGCTTTATTCCATATACTTTATCCATCGATTCAAAGTAACGACGCCCATGCTCCACGAGACCAGCATGGCTGCAAGCAAATAGTACTCCAATAAAAGTAATGAAGTCGGGTTTTGTGCCACTGGCAATCATCTCATCGTACAATTGAATTGCGTACTTTCCTTTACCATTTTGAGCATAACCAACTATAAGAGCAGTCCATGTAATCACGTCCCGCACTCTCATTGAGTTAAAAACTTTATTAGCATCTTCTATGCACCCACATTTGGCATACATTGTTACAAGGGAATTATCAACTGACAAGGATGACCGAAGGCCAGATTTAGTAAAATTTGCATGAACTTGTTGCCCGAATTCCAGAATTGTCAACTCTGCGCAGGCACTCAAAACACTTGCAGTGACAATTTTGTCAGGATCGATCCCTGCAATTCTCATTTCACAAAACAACTTCAGAGCTTCTGCATAGGACTCATTGTGTGCATAGCCAGTGACCAGAGAAGTCCAAGAAATCACATCCCTGTCTAGCATATTATTAAAAACCTGAAAAGCGGAACCCAAGTCCCCCAGTTTTGCATACATGTCCACAAGAGAATTATTTACAAGTTTGTAATTCTCAAATCCCGTTTTGACAATTAAAGAATGGACAGATTTCGCATTTTTAATATCCTTCAGGGAAGCAAAACAATTTAGAACGGATGGGTATGTGAAATCATCAATGGCCATACCTCTCACATGCATTTGTTTGAATAAAATCAATGCTTCCTCTACAAAACCTTGCCTCACATACCCAACTATCATGGAATTCCAAGAGACTGCATCTTCAACATCCATAGTCTCTAATGCTCTTCTAGCACTCTTCAAGTCTCCACATTTTGCATACATATCAACTAAAGCGCTCTCAACAAACACATTCGCCGAAAAACCAGTCTCAATTATACAACAATGTACCTGCGCCCCAAACCCACATGCCGAAACTGCTGCACAAGCTGTCAACACACATGGAAAAGTATACTGATTCAACTCCACCCCTTCAGCTCGCATATCGCGAAAACACTTGATCGCTCTGACACCATCGCCATTCTGAGAGTACCCAGTAACCATTGCCGTCCACATAACATGACTTTTCTTACCCGACGTGATTTCAAACAGATACTCAGCTTCTGAAATGCACTTACACTTTGCATACATGTCAACAAGACTAGTGTTAACAAAAACACTCGAATCCAACCCGGTCTTTATCGCGTGACCATGAATTTGCTCCCCTCTTGCGAGCAAACCGTTAAACGCACACATGCGAAGAAAACTGCTTAATGTATACTGACTTGGCTTTTGCCCCTCGAACTGCATTTGGTAGAACAAGTGCAATGCTTCAATTTCACACCCACGTTGGCAGTACCCGGAGATGAGCGAGGACCAAGTGATTGAATCCCTCTTGGGGGTGTCATCAAAAAGCTGTCTAGCTTCAGTTAATCTTCCAGAATTGGCATAAGCAGTGATCATTGTGTTCCATGTGAACTCATCTCTGTGGGACATTTTGTCAAACAGTTGGCGGGCTTCATCGATTCGACCCGATTTGGACAAGGTGTTTAGATGTTGATTCAATACAAAGCTTGGAAGTGCAATGTCAATAGAGCTTGAAGTGGTGTGAAGATCATGAATGAATGCTATGTGCTTGTATGGATTAAAGGCCTTGTGCAGAAAATCCAACGGTTGTGAGTTTAATTTGTACATTGTCAACTGAGGAAGAAAAAATGATTGAAGAGGGCAGTGAAGGAAGAGACTTTATCTCTTCAAGAAGCACAGAGCATCATGAAAGTTGTGTCCCTTCGAGGTTCCAATCTCATTGAAGTAAAGCTCACACATATCTATACATATATGTATAGATGATTTTTATCATGTGTATATAAACAGGTAGGTATTGGATTGCCAATTAAAAAAAAAAAATTCAATTATCTGTAGGTAATTGATGGAAAAGGCGTGAAATCATTGGAACTGTTTCCCGCTAAACTCCAGAAAAGCAGTGGATTAAGCGAGGTTTCTGTGTGTGTATATATATATATATTCATACTTATACTGTAATACATTTTTTTGCCAGTATTGGGAATCTCTTATGTCATGTTTGGTACCGTCTGTCATCATGAAATTTCATTTCAATGGATTTTCATTCTATTAATAAACATATGAAATGGTAATTTCATTCCTTATGCGGTGTTAGTTTTTGGTTTTGGTTTGGGTTGGGTTGGATTTGGTTTGGTGTGATTTTATTTTAGTTTCAAACCATGTTTGGTGCAGATGGTTTTGGTGTGAGAAAAAGTGATGCTGAAAAACCAAACCATATTTGGTAGAATTGGTATGAGTTAAAATATATTAATATTAATATTAAAATTAAAATATATTAATATTAAAATTTATAATATTAAAATATTTTTATTATATTAAAATATATTATATTTTTATTATATTAAAATATATTTTTATATTTTTATTATATTAAAATATATTAATATATTAATAATATTTTAATATTAATATTAATATATTTTAATTTTAATATTAATATATTAATATTAATATTAATATAATAATATATTAATATTAAAATT
Source organism: Cornus suecica (assembly GCA_963922005.1). Taxonomy (NCBI): domain Eukaryota; kingdom Viridiplantae; phylum Streptophyta; class Magnoliopsida; order Cornales; family Cornaceae; genus Cornus; species Cornus suecica. Next base: position 13,333,129 of record OY998240.1, on the reverse strand, counting down.
TATAATATTAAAATATAAATATTATATTCGGTGCTACAGTTATTCGGGTTGCTACAGTACCCGCACCATCCAAAACCATCAAAAAGATGGTTCCAAAATCCTTCACAAATTTGGCACCATAGTTTGCTACAGTAACGGTACCATTTTTTGACATCATTTTACCAAACATGGTTTGGTACCATTTTTTTGTACCAAAACCATATTTTTGGCACCAAACCTGTTTACAAAACAGGCCCTAAGAAAAATATTAAATTCATTTTTCTTAATGAGTTTCATAATTGATATTTTGATTTATGATGATAGCAAGAAATATAAATTAATTGCTTGATGTCTGCAAAGATAAATTCATTCCTTTATCACATTTTTTAAAATTATTTATAATTATTCATATAATTTATGTAATAATAATGGGCTTGTAATTGTTAGAAGTTATATTTACTATAACGTTCTTCTCATAAGAAAGTTCTATATTACATTCAGGGCTAACTCTATGTGAAGGCGACCCAGACAATGTAGGGATTTTAATTTAGAGGGTTCCGAAAATTATTTTTTACATATATTTTTATTATTTTAGGCCCGAATTAAAAATTAAATAGTCTAATTTAGATTTATTTCCCACTAAAAATTAAATTATTTGATGCTTCAATCATGATTCTTTTTTAAAAAAAAAAATCATTATTCTTCATATAAAAATGACAAGTTCTAAATTTCTACTTAGTCCTAATATGTAACGTTAGTATACTATGCAGCGAGTAAGGCATATAAAAATAATAATATATATAATCTATACTACTATTAAAAGGACAAGCCCTCTTTATTTTTTTCAAATATTTTTTTTTATATTTTAAATCAAAAATAAAATAAAAAGAAAACATATGTGTCTATTAAAATTTAATAGGGGCGTGTTACTTCACTCATATCGGTCAATTCTCAAAATCTTCCAAATCACACTCTTTCATCATTATATATATTCCACATCATTTCTATATCTATCTATACTATTTATAAAAGTATGACACCCTTAGTATATTTTCAAATATTTTTTGTATATTTTAAATTAAAAATAAAATAAAATAATTAAAAGATTAAGAAATGTTGAATCCAAATATGTAGAGGTGTGTTGCATTATATTTATTCCAAAAATACCTATTTAATTTGAATAGAGAGAATTGAATAGAAAGTCACATGTTTATAAAGAGTTGTGTTGGTTGATGAAACCAACACATCACTTCATGTATGTTTGGTATATGATTTTGGGCTGAAAAATATGACTTGGGTAATTAAATTTTGGTATGGTTTCCCTACATCTCACAACCCATGACCATCAAATTAAAACTAACTCACAACCCCAAACCCATTATCAGTGTATCATTTCATTCTCAACAAAAGTTAACATTGGCATGCTTGTCATTTTATTAAATAAATAAAATAGAATTAAGTAAAACCAAATAAATCATAAACAAAATATTAATTAATAATAAATAAATAAATATTGAGTAAAATATTAAATAAATAAAATAGAAATAATTAATCATAAATAAATAAAATTGATTACTAAATATTTAAAAATATTCAATAAATAAAATATAATTAATAATAAATAAATAAATATTGAGTAATAAATATTTAAAATAACAAATAAATAATAAACAAAAATAAAATGAATAAATAATTAATAATTAATATTTCTATAAATATTTCAATATTAAATAAATTTGTACATAAAATAAATAAATATTTAAATTAGTTCATTTTATTTTTATTAGTAATTAGTTCATAATTTATTAATTCCAATTTGTTTTTGTTACCAAACACATTTCAAGTTAACAAACATGATTTGGTTTCAAAAATTTTGACCGCACCAACTCTACCAAACATGTTTTGGTTTCTTCAGTTTTACTTTTTCTCAAATCAAAATCATTGACACCAAATATTATTTTAGTTCAGAATAAAACCAAACTAAACCAAACACACACCATTTACCAAACATGCACTCCACGTTTAATCTAAAATAGTGGCAACCCTATTTAGAAATGCAATAATAACGTGGAGTCCATCATCATTTCACAGACAAGATCGGGGGTTGAAAATTATTTCCTCTGTATTATCTTCCTTTGCACTTTCCATATCTGGTATGTCTCATGATTCTTATTTGCTTCCAATATATACATGTATTACGGTTCTATTTGCTTTTAAATTGTTTCCAATATACACATGTATTACACTTTATTTTTATTTATTTTTGTTTTTATATTTCATTCATTCACTATATGTTTCACTAGTATATATAAAAATGATTAATTAGGCAAATTTTTATCATTTGAACCCCTGATCACTTTTGGACGTTGACTTAGAAGGAAAAGACAAGTTTGTCATTTGTCAAACAGCTCTATTTTAAGTTTAAATCTATCCATTTACAATAATAAGGATATCCTTATTCCAATTTTGGGTTTAGTTAAAACCTATCCCCAAACACCCATCTTCTTCAACCCCTCTTCCAAACCAAACCCTAACCCTAACCCTAATTTTCATACACCCACCATTGCCGCCTCCACCACTGCTACCACCACCACCACCAGTTGGGACTACCTCCACCACCTCCCACCTCTGCCCGCACCTACCCCCACACACACATATATACACACACACACGCACATATACATATCTATATCTATATCTATATTATTCTAAAAGTGTAAGCCTCTTTGATTATTTTTCCCCACTTTAATATAATATTTTAAATATAAAAAAAATTGCATTTTGAATATTAAATGCATGATGTTATTTCATAATTAATGTTTCATAAATTGAATCTTTATAATTATTAATGGTAATACATTTAATTAAGATTTATTTATTCAAGGTTAAAAACACATAAAAAGAAAATGAAAGGGTTTTTTTTTTTTAAAAGAAAAGAAAATGAAAGGTTAAAATTCTTAATATTATACAAGAATTAATACGTTGAAAATTTTATAAGATAATATGGCAAAAATAAAAGATTAACAAAGTAGCAACAAATTGTTTGCGAAATACTCTATCTCTATAAATTTCTCTCCCTTTTGCTTTCCAAAAATCCTCCATCTGAAGTGAGCTCTCGCACCTCTATTTATAGACGTGAATGCCCAGTAGTCATCGCGGATTGTATTGCCATGTCAACACCTGTTCAATTTGTGAGGGGTTGGCTTCAATTCCTAAATGCCTTGCACCATACAAATTGTTCATGCGTACCAATCCGCGACATAAATGCCTTGCACCATACAATCTCGCACCCTTGACTATGCGAAACGGATTCGCGTAATCTCATGCACGGATTATACTATGCACCATGTTCTGTGATCCGCGTATTTGCATTGCGGATCTGATTTATCATTAGCCAAGGATGATGTTATAGCTTTGTTGGGTCATGACCCCTTTTGCATGCATGTTTTGGTCATGACCCTGAATACTATCGGCCTCTCTAAGGTACTTTTGTTTAGGACGGTGTAAATAAGGTCGCGACCCACTATTTACTCATCCCAAGCATTTCCCCTAGATTCCGAATAGTACTCGCTATGCAAACAACATATAGGGTTATGAGTTTCTGATGCGAGCTATAAAACATATCAGCCCCTCATACCTCCCTCTGTATAATGCAAGCTCTCGCATGAAACCCTATTTGGGTTATTTCCCCAAGTAATTAATTATATGGGCCAATCTCCCAATTAATCTTTTACTTGGGCCGGTTCTCCCAAATATACCAAACCTTGGGCCATATCCCAGATAAATCATCGCGGATTTAAACTTGTCGCGAGTTACCACCTTTACATTTTTTCCCCATTGCGCTTTGATACTTAGCCAAGTATTGAAGTGCAATAACCTGTGACTCGCGAGTAATGATACGTTATATTTTTGTTCGAAAGTCGCCTTTCCCCATGCCGTTTTCCTTCGCGGATGGAGTATGTTTGCTACCTCTCGCGAACCTCGATCAAATCCGCGACACTCCCTTTATTGTTTATCTATTTTCCGGCCAACTTTGTGCATGTACATATTTCGATTTTTCCCATATCTTTCTTGTTTTCCTCAAACTGTTCGTATTTTTGGATTCGCGACTATTTTTTATGCACTTGGGCATGCGACCTTTCACCTTCCTCGCGTTTTAAATGTGTCGTTTCGATTTCCGTGCCAACCCTTTATATATTTTCTCATGTCATTTTCACCTCTCACAACCTATATTTTCCTTAAAGCACCGTTTTTCAAGCCTTTCATTTTGCACCCGTTTCTCATACCCCACTCCTTCTTCACGCATACCCCCTTGCCTTAACAAAGCTTATTCGCAAGTTTTATTCTATCATGACAAAGACTACTACACCAAAACTTCTTGCACCTTCTTCTGGGGTTGCTCCCTCTGTACCTGATGCTTCAGAGTGGAAGAAAACACCATTTTTAGACTCTCAAGATGCATTCTGGGCATCCGCGCGAGACCTTCCTTCTCCTTCTGTTTTGAGTAGGGATGGAAAAAAAACCCGCCCTGACGGGGACTCGTCCTGACCCACCCCGTTTATCCCTCCCCGTTTAACTAATCGGGGCGGGAAAAAATTACCCGATTATAAACGGGGCGGGTATGGGTCACCCCCGTCCCGCCCCGATTATTTGGCTATTTACTGAACTAACCTTACATGTTTGATATATTACAAACATAACCCATATATATATATATATCTTCATAAGGCTCCCAAACCATAGTCTTCTCTCTAACTCAAACACGTCGCTTTCCTCTCGCCTCTCATCGCTCAGAGTGACTTCTCAGGAGTTGTTCCGACTGTCTTCAACTCTAGCTGTTCCGACGGTCTCATCACTCCCAAACCCTCACCTCTCGTCGCCTGCAGCTCCGACGGTTACATCGAACCTAAGGTTTTTTATTACCATTGGCGTTATTCCTCTGCTTGCAGCCTAGGGTTCTTCGTGTTAGCGAAACAATGGTAAGCTTTATATCCTCCATTTTTCCTATATGTATATATATATATATGAAATACATATGTTTCACTGTGATTTCTTTGTGCATTTTTCCTATATGTATATATATATATATATATATATATATAATGCGATTTTCATTCTTCGCAGGCTGATTCCCCTCGCAAAAGGTAAACCCTAATAATCTGATCCTCACATTAATGCATTTATTTCTACAATTTATTCCTTCTCGTTTGAAATATTTTGTTTCGGTATGTTTTTCTCACGCCAATGGTAATAAAAAACCCTAGGTCTCTGTAAAAAAAGCTCCGGTCAGTGTTGAATTGGGCAAATGTCACAAGTTTTGTTTGATGGCTAGGGTTTGAAATTAGGCGGAGCAACAAGAAGAAGGAAAAATATTCATCAATTTTGAAGGTTCACTACTATCTCTATAGATATATAGATATAGATATATATATAGCGTCGATTTTATACTCTTTTCTTGTGTCTGAAATCATTTTTGTTGAAGTAAAAGCTAAAAAATAAAAAATTAACTACACTCGCAATGGAGTTTGAGCTGAGATTTTGGATTTCTAGGTTTGTTAATGATGAAAAATTGGCGAGGTTCGAGGTTTTATGCTTTTGTTCGATTCTCTGTTCTCAATCTCATGGATTTTCAGTCCATGAGGCCTTGTCATTTATTTATTTATTTTTATTTGCATGTATGAATATACTTTGTTTCTGTTTCCAAAACCCAGTTTCATTTGGATTTTTGGAATTTTTGTATGAATGATCTCCCTATTGTAGTTTCATTTATGGGTTTTCCTTTTTATTGTTTCATAATATATTCTTCTTGTTGTTGTTGTATAAATCATATGTGGGTTTCTTATATTTTGGGTTTTTGAGTTTGATTATTTTAATATATGCGTTAGTGTATGTGTGTTTTATAACCAAGTGTGTTCTGTTTTTGGAAAATATTTTCGTTCTTGATGTTTATATTATGTATATTTTTAACTCGAGTTTTTGTGCTTTTAATTGTATGTGATATTTTTGTTGGAGATGAGAAATAATTGTATTGTGGTGAACCCTAAACATATGAATCCAATAACAATTTATAGTTGAACAGGACATGAATTCAGATTTATATAGTTGAAAAAATGAGTTGGGGATAGCTGTGATGAATATTGTAAGTAGAGTAGTTGAAAAAATGTTTATTATGTAGCGCAGAAAATGATATAGTTTATGTTGTACAGACAAATACTCATTTGAAACCCAATTGGCTTATTACTTTTGAGGTTTATGTTAAAGGGATTACATGTTTTAGTGTGTCGTAGTTGATGTGAGTCTATTAAGTGTAGTATAAATCTCCCTCATTTTTACTGAACTAAGCATCAAGAAGAATGTGTTTTGCAGCCTCTGGATCATATCTATCAAAAATATATGTATAGGTCCGTCCGCATTCTCAAAAAAACTTGCTTGCAAAGCTACTGAAAACACCATCTAAAATGTCTTTGATGTGTCCAAGAAATTTTTCATATGTTTTCCACAATCCTATTTACATTTCTGTTGTATGATCATCCAAGTAGGTTTTCAAATTTCACTTAAAAAGGAAGGTGGAATTAGTTCACTTAAAATACTCATCTAATTGTTGTTGTTGTTGCTGTATTGTTTTTGCCCTTTTATAAAGGGGTTTTGATGTTGAAGGTTTTGTAGACATCATTGATGACTGTTTTTTTTATCTCTTTTGATTTTTTGTTTTTCTTAGCATCATTTACTGGAATATGTTTATTCTGAGGTGTTTTGGGTCTATGATGTATGGATTTTCAGTCCATGAAGCCTTGTCATTTTTTTTATTATTTTATTTTATTTGCATGTATGAGTATACTCTGTTTATGTTTCCAAAACCTACTTTCATTTGGGTTTTTGAAATTTTTGTTTGCAGTTTCATTTCTGGGGTTTCTTTTTATTGTTTCATAATATCTTCTTCTTGTTCTTATTATATAAATCATATGTGAGTTTCTTATTTTGAGTTTTTGAGTTTAATTTTGGGTTTGCTTATTGTAATATATGCGTTAGTGTAGGTTTTGAAAAATGCAAAATCTACAGTAACAACAAATTGTATCAGTTTTTTTATCCCTTTTACTTTATTTTCTTTTTCTATTCCTATTTTGCAATTCTACCTTGAAATATTAAGGACTCAAAAGCTGCTACCAAGACTCTTGCTATTCAGACCAACAATCTGGCTCACGACTACTTTTGTGATTATTTTGTTTGTGCAGATAACAGTGAGTGGGAGTTTCAGAAGTATGGTCACTGCAACCTTTGTGCAGTTATTGGACCCTCTTTGTGATGTGGTGATGCTTTGAAGTGGCTCGTTAAAATCCCTATGTTCATTCCCTTGTTTTGTTGATGGAAATATTGTTCTAAAAAATATTTGACTACAATTTGGGCGGTGTAACAAGGATTCCATTTGGGGCCTGTACTGATTGCAATTTGTTAATTTTCATGATCTTTTGTTACAAAAGATTACATTACCTCAGTTGTTGTTGACGGGTTGAGATTTGATGATATTGTGTCGTTGTTTCACCACACCCCGATCAACAAGAATTTATACCTACTAATACTTTACTTAAAATAGTATAGCAATAAGTAGGGTCGAACCACTCTCAACTTGGAACTCGTTTTGAGACAAGGGTCCAAAACTTTACTTTTCGAGATAAAAAGAAATCACTTAAAACAACTCTTGAATTTTTTTAATAGTAAACTAAAATAACTAGATAAAATTATCAAATGGTGGAAAAAATCTCAAGGGAAAAGAATCCACCACCCGGGTCTATATAAATAATATTATATATTTCTATTGCAAATTCTCCTCCAACCTATTAAACATAAACATAGATATTGGTAGGCATTCCCCGTATTTCCATTAATTGGTAATCACGAAGAATCCTCCCTCTAATGTTTTGGTTTAAATAAAATGTAAATAGTAGTAGGCATTCCCCGTATTTCCATTAATTGGTAATCACGGAAAATCCTCCTTCTATTTTTTAGTGTCCAACCTCTATTGTAAGGTTTTTGTTCATTGAGATTCATAAAATGAATACTCTCGGGACGAGAATTAAACAATACGAAATAAAATAAAAACTATTTATATCTTACCCATGGTGGCTTCATCACCCCCTTGAGAAGAGTTTTAAGCTAGCATGTTGATAAAAAAATGAAACAAGGTAATAGAATAAAATTTCATTGATAGAGCAAAAATTACACAAAATATGAAAATGGTACAAAAATATTCTAAGCTTTCACTCCTCAACTCTCCACTCTCCAGCCTCTGGTTCGCATCTGAATTGTGAATATATAGACCATTGTGTCATTAATACACATCCACCCACTTCACAATCAATTCCTCTTCAACCACCTTCTCACCAACCCCCTCTCTCTCTCTCTCTCATATTTAATATTCCATTGGCCCACCAACTCACCAACTCTCTCATTTATTTATTTTTTTTCACTTTTTCTTTCTTTCTTTTACACACATACACACGTACACTTACACTTACACACACACACACACACATATATATATATATATGCATTTATTACATTCTCCCCCACCAATTATTTCTTTTTCTTCATTTTCATCCTTCTTGCTTTCTTTTTCTTTTCTTTTGCAAATCAACCCCTGCATGAAATAAAAATATATACATATGAGGACATTATGTTAGGTAAATTACTCTATTTTGTGCACTTATCAAATTACCCCCAAACAAGCTTTTGCTAGTCCTCTAGCAAATAAGGGAAAAAATAGATAAGTTCACAAAAATGATATATTATTGAAGTTTAACTAAAGATGTGCCACTTTCGTAGGCTGCATTCGATTGCATTTACCGTATGCAATAAGGCCTTAAACCCCTAGGTTACCCTAGTGGACGAGCAATAGCCTCGTGAGGGTTTACAGTGAAGACACCCACAAACTTCTTTATTCTTCATTTTCACGCATACATGCATTCACACACTCATTAATTAAGTCATGATACAATATATAAGATAATATGAATGCAAATACTCCTACTCACTACCGAACAATAATTATCTCAAGTTAATGATATGAACAGTCCCCACTAAAGTAAATAACTTCGTTACTCTCTACTCCCAATCTAGACAACCTTCCGTGTTTTTGTGAACATTCTACTATGGTATGTCAATTTCTCTTCTTCTACTTCATTGATCAAACTTTGCCATTTTCATAAAAATTTATTTTTCCATCATTCCACTTCTATCCCTTTTTTATCTTTCTAAGCTCCGGACTTTCCAGCGAGGATTTTTAGTCCCGACCAACTGGGCCCGAGCTTCTTCCATAGGATTTATGCTCATTAGTTTTCTCCCCTTTTTACGCGAGCAGTGATATTGGTGATACCAAGGCCCGGTTACTCAGATCGAAGAACTACTTTTTGCATTTCTTTCAAAATAAATTTTTAAATTTTCTCCATTCTATCTCCCCTTTTATAGCGGCAAAGCTATTTTTTTCAACTGCATAGTCAAAGATCAACTGTTTTTCCCATAGTGAATGTGTGCATGTGCTTATAGGTCAAAGTTGTCCTTTTCGGTTTCAATTTCACTAATTCATTTACCTATGTAAAACCACATCACTTCACTAACTCAATCTAATCATTACTCTCATGAGCGGGAATATCGCATCACATACTACTGATACATCATAAACACAAACTTAATCAACTTATAATGTAAAACACTTATGCATAAAAATGAAGAATTTTTTTTTTTTTTTCAAAAAAAATTTCAATTTTTCAAAATTTTTTTTTTTTTTTTTTATTTATTTATTTATTTTTTTTTTTTGAAACTCTATTTGATTAAATAGATATCCACCCCCAAACAAAAATAACACTGTCCCTAGTGTGTAAAAATACATCTAAGAGACAAATTGGAACAAATTACCACAATTGAGGTGGAGGTGATGGAGTATAGTCCCTGCAAAGATTCTGGGCAAAAGAAAAGTCAAGTGATTGGAAATATTATGACAGACTTTACCCCCAAACAAAATCGAAACATACCCAAATAGAGTGAGAAATAAAATTTTTTAGAAAATATTTACACAACAGACTGGGTTGCCTCCCAGGAGCGCTAAGTTTAACGTCATCAGCCAGACGTAAGGGAGGTGCTACTCCTAAATGGATCAGTCCGAATAAATCGGATCAATGAGGAGAATTTCCTCAGTTTCAGAAGCTTCAAGTTCTAGGAAAGGCTTGAGGCGATGAGCATTGACTTTAAACAACTGTCCAGTCTTAGGGTCCTGTAACTCAATGGCACCATGACTAGAAATGTGATGGACATAGTACGGGCCTGACCAACGTGACTTTAACTTCCCAGGAAACAATTGAAGACGGGAGTTATACAAAAGAACCTTTTGGCCTATGAAAAACTCCTTTTTGAGAATGTGTTTGTCATGTTCCATTTTAGTCTTAGCTTTATAAAGTCTTGAACTCTCATAGGCATCATTTCTAATTTCTTCTAACTCATCAAGTTGAAGGGTCCTACGTTGACCGGCTTTATCATAGTCAAAGTTCATGGCCTTGATAGCCCAATAAGCACGGTGTTCGAGTTCAACAGGCAAGTGACAGGCTTTGCCATAGACCAATCGATATGGGGACATTCCTATAGGGGTTCAGTTCGGTATGCCCATAACGCATCCTGGAGTCGAAGACTCCAGTCCTTCCTTGTGGGGTTAACAGTTTTCTCTAAAATCTGTTTAATCTCCCTATTGGATACCTCAGCTTGACCATTGGTTTGAGGATGATATGATAGGGCCACTTTATGGTTGATTCCATATTTGGACAACAGGTTGCCAAAGACTTTATTGCAAAAATGTGAACCATTGTCACTGATTATGGCTCGAGGTGTTCCAAATCGAGGCAAAACCTGGTCTTTGAAAAATTGTACCACAACTCTATGGTCAGCTGTTTTGGTGGCTAAAGCTTCTACCCATTTGGACACATAATCAACTGCTAGAAGGATGTAGAGATTGCCAAACGAGGATGGAAATGGTCCCATGAAATCAATACCCCAAACATCAAAGATTTCAACAACGAGAATTGATTGTTGAGGCCATTCATTTCTTTTGGTTATCTTACCGAGCAATTGACATCTATGACAAGCTAGACAGTATGTGTGTGTGTCTTTGAAAAGGGTTGGCCAATAGAATCCTGACTGCAAGATTTTTGCAGCAGTTCGTTTGGAACTGAAATGGCCACCACAGGCCTGGTCATGACAGAAGGAAATGACAGACTCTTGGTCTACCTCAGGAACACACCTACGAATGATCTGATCTGGACAATATTTAAACAAGTAGGGGTCATCCCAAAAATATTCCTTAGCCTTGGCCAAAAACTTATCTTTCTCTTGCTTGGACCAGTTGGAAGGAATTTGACCAATCACAATATAATTGACAATATCAGCATACCATGGTGCATGAGATATCTCAAATAATTGCTCATCAGGAAAATAATCAGAAATTGGAATGGAGTCACTAGTGGATTCAATAACAAGACGGGACAAATGATCAGCGACTACATTCTCAGAACCTTTCTTATCTCGAATCTCAAGGTCAAACTCTTGAAGGAGTAAGATCCAGCGTATCAACCGAGGTTTTGCATCAGATTTGGACAAAAGATGTCTTAACGCTGCATGATCTGTATAGATGATGACCTTAGAACCAATCAAATAAGATCGAAACTTCTCAAAGGAGAACACGACGGCTAGCAACTCTTTCTCAGTGGTTGAGTAGTTGATTTGGGCATCATTTAAGGTTTTGCTAGCATAGTATATGACATGTCGTGCTCTATCCACTTTCTGGCCTAAAACCGCACCTACTGCATAATCAGACGCATCACACATAATTTCAAAAGGTAAGGTCCAATCAGGTGAGCGAATGATAGGTGCAGTAGTGAGTGTGGACTTTAAGTGCTCAAAGGCAGACTTACAGGCATCAGTAAACTCAAATTGGGCATCTTTAGCGAGAAGATGGGTCAAAGGTCTAGCTATCTTACTAAAATCTTTGATGAAGCGCCTGTAGAAACCGGCATGACCTAGGAATGCTCGAATATCTCGAACAGATTTAGGGATAGGTAGATTGGAGATTAGATCAATTTTGGCTTTGTCGACCTCAATTCCTGTACTAGAGATATTATGACCTAGGACAATTCCCTTTGTAACCATGAAATGACACTTTTCCCAGTTAAGTACCAAGTTAGTGTCACGACAACGTTGAAGTACGAGAGAAAGATGGTCCAGACATTGCTCAAATGATGATCCAAAGACAGAGAAGTCATCCATGAAGATTTCTAAAAACTTTTCAACCATGTCACTAAATATACTCATCATACACCGCTGAAATGTAGCTGGGGCATTACACAAGCCGAATGGCATACGACGATAAACGAATGTACCGAATGGACAGGTGAAAGTTGTCTTGTCTTGGTCATCTGGGTGGACAGGAATTTGATTGTAACCAGAATAGCCATCTAAAAAGCAATAGAAGGCCTGACCAGCTAATCTCTCTAACATTTGGTCGATGAAGGGAAGTGGAAAATGGTCTTTCCGAGTCACACTATTCAGTTTCCTGTAGTCTATGCAAACTCGCCATCCAGTTTGAATGCGAGTAGGAACTAGCTCATTGTGGGCATTGGACACAACAGTGATGCCAGACTTTTTTGGAACGACCTGGATTGGGCTCACCCACTGACTATCAGAAATCGGGTAGATGATATCAGCGTCAAGAAGTTTGATAACTTCTCCGCGGACAACTTCCTTCATATTGGGGTTAAGTCTCCTTTGAGGTTGCCTACAGGTTTTCGCATTATCTTCTAAGTGAATGCGATGTTGCACCACTAGAGGGCTAATGCCTTTGATATCATCAATGGACCATGCTATGGCTTCCCTATTTGTCTTAAGAACCTCAAGTAATTGGGACTCTTGGTGCTCAGTTAACTCAGAAGATATTACCACTGGAAAAGTCTCAAATTCACCAAGATACGAATATTTTAAAGTCTCGGGTAAAGGCTTTAATTCTATCTTAGGTGGTTTCTTTGCATGTTCAGATTCAGTGGTAACCGGTAAGGACAATGATTCAAATTTGGATTTATACTTGGGGGCTTCAAAAGGTGGGGCAGAGTTTAGCAAATCATTGATTTGGCTAATATAATTAGCCTCATCAAAACTATCACCAAAATGGGCTAAACACTGCTGAAGTGGATCCTCAGGATAAGAGTGATTAAAGGTGTGGGTGGTCAATGAATCAATAAGACAAACTTCCTCAACAGATTCTGATTCAATGGGTTGTTTCATCAAATTAAACACATTGACTTCCACTTTCATGTTCCCAAAGGTCAAGGTCATGCTACCATTTCTACAGTTGATCAAGGCATTGGTTGTGGCTAAAAATGGTCGACCTAAAATGATTGGAATTTGCTTCCCTTGAGTTGGCTGAGTGTCTAGCACAATGAAGTCTACGGGGTAATAAAAATCATTAACTTTGACTATCACATCCTCAATGATACCCCTTGGAATTTTTATGGATCGGTCAGCTAACTGAATTCTAACGTCAGTTTTCTTCAAATCAGTCAATCCTAAATCCAAGTAGACTGAATACGGTAGCACATTGACACTGGCACCAAGATCCAATAAAGCCTGACCTTCAAAATTTTCTCCTATCCTACAAGTGATAGTGGGACTACCAGGGTCTTTGTGTTTAACCACAGCTTGGTTTTGTAGGAAGGAGGAACAATGTTGGGCCATGAAGGCCTCCTTAGGAATATTGGTTTTCCTCTTAACTAAGTCTTTGATGAATTTTGCATAAGAAGGAATTTGCTTAATAGCAGTGAGAAATGGAATGTTAATCTGGAGATTTTGAAAAATCTCTAAGATTTCACTGTATTGAGAATCCTTCTTATTGTTGACTAGTCTAGAGGGAAAGGGTGCACGTGGAACAACCGACTTAGGAATAACCTCATCAAGCTCAGGATCTTGATCCTTTTTGGATTTTGGGGAATTGGGTCGAAGAGATTTGGATTGTTCATTTTCATGACTGATGGGTGGCTCAACCTTATTATCAATTTTCTTTCCTGACCTCAAGGTAGTGATAGAATTGACATGGTCATTTGAGTGGTCAGAATTAGAAGTGGTCCCTATGTGATTAACTCCTTTTCCTTTTGGATTGATTTCGGGTTGGCTCGGTAATGTACCCCTTTGTCTTTCAGACAAAGCTGCAGTGAGTTGACTCAACTGATTTTGGAGAGACTGCTGAAATTGCAGTTGATTTTGAGTCAAGAGATCAAAGTTATTTTCTAACTTTTGGAATCTCTGATTGGAATGCTTATTGGATTGATCAAGATTAAGGGCAAGCATTTTCAAAGTGTCCTCATAATTGGAAGTATTATGGACCGGTGGGACAGGAGCAACATAGTTGTTCATGGGATCAACTGCTAAATCTCGGCTTGGATTGAACTGGTTATTCCTGGGGAATTGAGTTTGAGGAATGATTTGTCCTTGAGGTGGAGGTGGCCTATTGGAGTTACCTTGAAAACCGGATGGACCACCTAAGTTTTGTGGAGGTAAATTTTGCCTCCATGAAAAATTAGGGTGGTTTCTAGTATCAGGATGGTAACTTTGGCTAAATGTGTTAGGCAATGGTCTCCTAAAGGTAGTGAAGGCACAAACTTGCGCATCCGAAGGTTCAGATGTACAATAGACCGGACATTCCTCTGTGGGATGAGATAAACCAGAACAAACATTGCATTGTGCAGGTGTGGATATTAGGGCAAATGCATCAAACTTTTTGCTTAAGTCTTTCACTCCATCAGCAAGACTTTGCATCACAGACTTTAACTCATGTTCAGGTTTGATCTCATAAAAACCAGGTTTTCTATTCATTTGATCATTCCTAGAAAAATCATTATCACTTTGGTTCCAATTCCAATTTTGGGCATTTTCAGCTAGTTCCTCCAAAAATATATAGGCTTGGTCAGGGGTTTGGGCATTGAACTTTCCTTGGTGCATTGACTCAATCATGGTTCGGTTCATAGGGGAAAGTCCCTTATAAAAGAAATGGACTAATTGTGCTTTATCAAAGCCATGATGTGGGCATTTGAGGAGCAAGTCATGAAATCGGTCCCAAGTTTGGTGGAATTGTTCTTCAATTTTCCCTCTAAAAGTACTAATGGCATCTCTCATTGATTCGGTCTTTTGCATGGGATAAAACTTACTCATGAATTTTCTTGCAAGTTCATCCCATGATCTAATGGAGTTGGGTGGAATGGAGTTTAGCCATGAAGCAGCTTTATCTTCTAAGGATAGGGGAAAAAGACGCAGTTTGACACCCTCTTCATTCAAATTTTGATTTTTGAATGTGTTGCATATTGTCAAAAACTTCCCTAAATGGATATAGGGTTGTTCACTTTCGAGTCCATGGAATTTTGGCAACATATTGATTGTGGCAGGTCTAATCTCAAACTGGGGTGCATCATTCTCAGGTAGAACTATGCAATTGGGTGGGTTGGCTGTGATTGGGGCAAAATAGTCATTAAGAGTTCTTGGTGCAGCCATTGGTGAATTATTGGTGGTTGACAGATATAACAAGGGAATTGATTTTTCTTCTAAATCAATGAGTGACAGATCACTAGGAAACCTAACTAGACGCTTGTTAACTCGCAACCACTGGGGCATAAACAAAAAGAAACCTAAAAGGGCTAGATGAGGGACAAATCACACAAAATTTTTGGCTTTTTTTTATCTTGAGCTTAAATTCAAAGGTGGTGAATTTTTAAATCTAATATTGTAGAGAATTAATAGGATGATGTCCAAATTAATTCTCTCCTAATTAGACAGCTCCTACTCTATTCCAGATTAAGTCGATAGATTACCAGTTAAGGATCATCAAACTAACAACGGAGTAGTTCCCAGGAAAGTGTGGCGAGGCACGTGGCCTGCTTAATGCCGAGTCAACCTCACTTTCCTAGACAGAACTGTCCTACCGTTTATCAATTTGATAATGACTCACTGGAGTGACTACCAACCGCTTCCTTCCTAGAGGGCCTATGAGCTCGTAACCCTAAAGTGGTTGATTGCTAATGAATTTTAATCAAATCCGGCTCATGGTTTAACAAATGCAAGGAATTTTTGTGATTTGTGGGCCACGGAGACGGGTGATGAAATCCCGACCGTATCTTGTGGGAATTTTTGCCCTTAAGTATCTTATGCAAAATGCTAATTTAAAATATGCACAAGCAAGACAAGAATAAAATAAAATACGAAAGAAATATGCAAATTTTTTTTTTTTTTTTGTAAGATAATATTTATATGAAAAAAAACTAAATACAAATAACGGGAGCCTAGGGTAACGTCTAATGTTATTCTACCCTAGAGGTCGCATGCAAAATTTTTACCTATTCTAGGGGAAAATAATAATAACAAGAGTATAGAAATATGGAACCTGGATGACGACCCGGTACGGTAACTCCTGCAAATAGAAAACAACAAAAATAAACAAGTAAGTAAAAACAATGAAAATAAAATTGAGTGAATAATAAAAATAATAAGAATTAAACTAATCTAATTTTTATTTTTTATTTTTATTATTATTATTATTATTTTTAATCTTGAAAGTTGACTTGTCAAATGCAGATTTGGAAATATGGAAAGAAAATGAAACTGCAATTTCGAAACTGCATTTTTTTTTTTTTTTT
The DNA here is from genome assembly GCA_963922005.1 of Cornus suecica. NCBI lineage: Eukaryota > Viridiplantae > Streptophyta > Magnoliopsida > Cornales > Cornaceae > Cornus > Cornus suecica. The sequence continues at coordinate 13,316,441 of OY998240.1, read as the reverse complement.
TTTTTTTTTTTTTTTTTTTTTTTTAGTCTTTGAATGTCAGAGAAAAAAAATTTGGTTAGGCAATGGTTTTAAAACAAATGAAAAGGTTTGTATGGATTGATATGGGCTAAGTGAACTATTGCAATTTGCTTAGAATAATACTGCTCACAGAAAGTCCAAACCAAAAACTAAACCAAACGCCACACTACTGTTACAAAAATCAAACTCCACACTGCTACACAAAGTGCAACAGGGGTACAAATTTAAAAATAAATGGAAGTCCCTATATGTAGCCTGGGCACAACAACTATCAATTTTGTTTTTTCTTTTTATATATAAAACCTACTGTTACAGCAGTATTCAATGTATAAGTTGGGCACTTTTTTTTTTATTTTTTTTTATTTTTTTATTTAATTTAAATTTCTAATGTTAATGGAAAGGTACAAATCTGTACTGGAGTCTACTGCAGATTCATATAAATTTTTTTTTTTTTTTTTTTAATGAAACCTTACTGTGCTGGAATACTGCAGTTTTGTATTTTTTTTTTTTTTTCGAAAATTAACAAAAATCACACAATAGATAAAATTAAAATAAACGGAGGGATAGAAAGTTCGGGTGGGTTCCCGAAAAATTTAAGTTGAGGATCGTTGACTCCGAATTCAATGTTGAAGCGGCAACGGCACCATTTGACGGGTTGAGATTTGATGATATTGTGTCGTTGTTTCACCACACCCCGATCAACAAGAATTTATACCTACTAATACTTTACTTAAAATAGTATAGCAATAAGTAGGGTCGAACCACTCTCAACTTGGAACTCGTTTTGAGACAAGGGTCCAAAACTTTACTTTTCGAGATAAAAAGAAATCACTTAAAACAACTCTTGAATTTTTTTAATAGTAAACTAAAATAACTAGATAAAATTATCAAATGGTGGAAAAAATCTCAAGGGAAAAGAATCCACCACCCGGGTCTATATAAATAATATTATATATTTCTATTGCAAATTCTCCTCCAACCTATTAAACATAAACATAGATATTGGTAGGCATTCCCCGTATTTCCATTAATTGGTAATCACGAAGAATCCTCCCTCTAATGTTTTGGTTTAAATAAAATGTAAATAGTAGTAGGCATTCCCCGTATTTCCATTAATTGGTAATCACGGAAAATCCTCCTTCTATTTTTTAGTGTCCAACCTCTATTGTAAGGTTTTTGTTCATTGAGATTCATAAAATGAATACTCTCGGGACGAGAATTAAACAATACGAAATAAAATAAAAACTATTTATATCTTACCCATGGTGGCTTCATCACCCCCTTGAGAAGAGTTTTAAGCTAGCATGTTGATAAAAAAATGAAACAAGGTAATAGAATAAAATTTCATTGATAGAGCAAAAATTACACAAAATATGAAAATGGTACAAAAATATTCTAAGCTTTCACTCCTCAACTCTCCACTCTCCAGCCTCTGGTTCGCATCTGAATTGTGAATATATAGACCATTGTGTCATTAATACACATCCACCCACTTCACAATCAATTCCTCTTCAACCACCTTCTCACCAACCCCCTCTCTCTCTCTCTCTCATATTTAATATTCCATTGGCCCACCAACTCACCAACTCTCTCATTTATTTATTTTTTTTCACTTTTTCTTTCTTTCTTTTACACACATACACACGTACACTTACACTTACACACACACACACACATATATATATATATATATGCATTTATTACATTCTCCCCCACCAATTATTTCTTTTTCTTCATTTTCATCCTTCTTGCTTTCTTTTTCTTTTCTTTTGCAAATCAACCCCTGCATGAAATAAAAATATATACATATGAGGACATTATGTTAGGTAAATTAATCTATTTTGTGCACTTATCAGTTGTACTTTTTTTATATACTGATTGTTAACTTTTTATATACTGATTCCAAGTTGGGACCTGTACTTTTTTTTATATACTGATTGCAATTTGTTGTACTTAAATTGGCTTGAGAGAGTCCCTTTTCTGAGTTTTTAAAAAAAAAAAATATATATATATATATATATATTGAGTCTTTTGTAACCGGGTATCGGGGCGGGGCGGGGCGTGGGGCGGGGGATAGCTGGGTACGGGGCGGGGCGGGGCAGAAAATAAAAATATTAATCGAGGACGGGGCGGGGAAAAATAATCGGGTTCGGGGACGGGGCGGGTGATACCCGCCCCGACCCGCCCCATTGCCATCCCTAGTTTTGAGCCAACCCCTTACCCTTGATCCTGATAATGAAGCAGGACCTGCTTTTATTCCCCCACTTTCTGTTCCTCGTTTTTTTGTTGAGAGGGGTGACACGCCATTTTCCTTTATTGAGTATGAAGGACATGTTGCCCCCATCAATGACTGGAAGATGTGGTCCAGTCACATTCTTAGTCATGACCGTCATCGTGCCACCCTGGCCAAGGCTGGCATTCTTGAGTTCATAGAGTTGTTTTCGGACTTCTATGTTCGTCACGACGTGGACACACTGACTACTTTGGTTTCGCGCTGGAGCACATTTTACCACACCTTCATTGCTTCCTAGGGTGAGTTCACACCCACTTTAGAGAATGTGTTAGTTCTATTTTGACTCCCTGTCATGGACTCGGGCCCAATCAAGGCGCCCCTAGTTAAGCCAGAGGATAAGAAGATCCTTAACCAACTTCGCGATTGTGGCAAGTACGCTTGCAAGCGAGGAAGTTGGTTTGACAAGGGCGTACTTCTTCATGAGCAGGCCATGTCCAGTCGCCCGAAGTTGTCCTATTATGCCTGGTGTCACCACTTCTTTCGCGAGTACTCCTCGCGAAAGCCAGCTCCTGGTGAAGATCGCGAGTTTGCTACTAGGCCTCAATTTAATAGCCCCTTAGAGTTGGATGGCTTCCTCGCATACTGGCTCGACCGCTACATCTTTCAGGGCAAGCCAAAGGATGGCCCCAGTCGCATGGTGTTCTTACTGGCCGGTATGCTATCGCGAGGGGTGTGCATTGCCTTAGCGCCCCTCTTTCTTGGCACCCTGTACTCCCAGTTAGATTCCCTTGCTAATGACTTTGCCCTATCTTTGGGTAGGTACGAGATTAGTACCCACATTTCAGGTACATTCCTTACCCTTTTTCTTTTCGAGCGTTTCCCCAATTATGCTCCCATTCCTGCTTCCCTTTCTCCCCAAACCTTAGGAGTCAGTGCTCCTATGTCCTTGAAATCGCGGGCTACCCGCTGGACTTCTCTCTCGTTTCCACAAATACTTTCTTCCTTTATTGACTCTTTTTCTGAATTTTCTTGGCGTCCATACGCCACTCTTCTTGAGGGTTTCTATTCTCCTGACTTTTACCCAAAGGAGGAGATAGTTTCGTATGACATAGCGGTAGATGATCATCTTATTTTCTCGGCCATTACCCATAAATGCCATCTTCCTATTTTCAGCGAAACCTTCGATACCATCACACCTTATAATCCATCGCGTGTAGCAAGGCAGTTAGGCTTTGATCAGGCCATTCCCCCCCCCCCCCCTCTCTTCCTCTATATCGCGAGGATAATTTTGACAGGTGCTTTATCGCATTTCGCGAATCCATTGAGAGGAGTGTTCGCATATTCTCCACGATTATCTTTATTCAGCCAGGCACTCCTAGGGGTGGAGTGATTGTGGCTTATGGAGAGTTTTGGAAAGAACAATTAGCACGGTTCCAACGTTTTATGTCCGAAGCTCCTCTTGTCCCCATTCCAGTTTCAGTCTTCATTGCAGACCCCTCTTTGAAGCTTCGCAAAGTTAGGGCTAAAACAATGCCAAAACAACATACTCAGGCTTCACAGCCTCAAAAGCCCAAGGCAGTGACTCGCAAACGGTCTCTTCGCGAGGAGATTCCTCTCGCGAGTCAACCTAATCGCGAGGAGCCTATCCGCGAGAAGACCTTCCACGAGGAGCCTATTGCGAGGCGTCTGGTAAATTTCTAACTTATCTTTTTCTTCGATATATTATGTATTTTCATATGTTGTTACTAACTCCTTTGTTCTTCTTACAGCGTTCTAGCGCCCAAGCTACAGGTACTACCAGCACCTCTACTGATTCATTGGACCATGTTCCCTTATCTTTTAGACTTAAAAATCTTTCCGATGCAACAGTACTGGACAATGTTCCTCTTGCGAAGAGGAAAAGGAAGCTTTCCACGGTTTCGCAGATTATTGTAGTGGAAGATGCTCCTAGCTCAGAGGAAGCCCCTTTGGTGCAAAAACACAAATCCTTGTCTGTCATTCCTCCTCTTGGTGTTTCGGACCTTACCTCAGAAGATGCCTCCCTGGCTGAAAGACGCAGGCTTGCTTTAGAAAAGCTAAAGAACAAAAAGAAGGCTGATGCGACCTCATCATTGCTAAACACTGTTGCTCACGTGGTCGAGGAGATGAGGACTGGAGATGAGGCAGAGGAGACGGAAGTCGCCAGTATACTTTCTGATTTACCCAGGACAACTCTCTCCCAGAGTAAGCTTCCAACTCTTTCTCTAAATACTTATTTCCAGTTTTTCTGATTCTTTATTATATATATATTTTTTAATACTTTGTATTTATCTTTGTTTTAGGCCCTCGCGAGACTTTATCTCCGTGTGCTCCAGCCTTTCCGGGAGGTGGCCTTCATTCTGTTGCAGTTTCATCTGATGACGAGGACCATCTCACCATCAACTCATTATTCAGCCAGTCCTCTCAGCCTATTGTCGAAGAAGAAGGGGATGATGATATTTCCTCTATTTCTCGTGACAGTGTTATTTCCGCGACTTCAACCCCTGAAGCCGATCGCGAGATATCCCTAGATCGCGAGGTATCCCCTAATCACGAGGTTGAAAATACCACAGTGTCTCGCGAGGCCTCACTCAAACTGCCTTCCGTCCCTGTTTCCCCAAAGACTGTTGATGATAGAGCAGTGGATCCAGATTTTGATGATAGGCATTTGCAGCCTCTTGATGGTGATCTTGCATCCGAGGTTGCTGCAACTTTCGCAGACCATCCTAGCATTGAGAGATCCATTTTTGGCACCCCTATCCCAGAGGTTGAGGGAGGTGAGGGGGTATTTTGCTTTTATCAATTTGTCCTTCTATTTGACTCTTAATGTCAAAATGTGATTTTAACATGTGCCTTCTCCCCATATTTTTTAGGTACAAACTCCGAAACTCAAGAGATGATTAATGAGTTATTCCATGACGACCAGAGGATTTCTGAGGGTTAGACAATATTCCCTTCGGACACTCCTGTTGCGGCACACACAGAGGCACTTCCATCCCCATCTCGCGACATTGTACCGGATTCTCGCGAGCCTACTCGCGTCTCTAACCCTGATCCTCCCGAGTCTATTCGCGACCCTGCATCCACTTCGCGCATGCCTGCTATTGCGCCTGTCTATGATGCCGCTTCTTCAGTGCCAATACCTTGGAGTTAGTGGTTTTGTTATCCGCGTGACATTCCAGTGCTAGATCTGATAGAGGCAGCTCATCCAGAGACTTTTGCTCATATAGAGGTTCATGAGCCACTTTTGCAGACGGTCCACCTCCAGTTTGTTGCAGATGTGTTTAGGACCCTTTTAGAGACTGCCATTCAGGACCTTGTCCCTGATACTCTTTCGAGATGTTATGCCCGTATAAAGGACTGGAAGAAGGTAGGGATGGATGTGTCATGGTGGGAGACCCGTCTGGCTATCATTCAGAGACTCTATGATCACCATCTTGTCGAGCTGAGGGGCCGCGATGCTCTTCAAAGAAAGCAGGCAAAGATTGCAGAGATTCGCAGACAGTTAGCATTGTTTGAGAAGGATGAGAAGAATCTTCAGGCTTCAGCTGAGCATCTTGAGCAGGCCCGTCTTTACTTAGAGGAGCATGAGGGTTTCAAGTTGTCAGATCCCATCACTCGAAACCTTTTCTAGCCCATCTTTTGTATTATCATTATATGTATATGTATATATTTAGGTTGTCATCTACTTGTAACCACATTTTTGCTGTATATCCTTGTATTGTGATAGTAACTTTGACATGCTTCATACACATGGGATGCTTTGTTTGATACTTTGCCTTTATTTGAAACGTATTTTCATAACAACATAATCTGTAATGCCTTTATGCTTGATATAATTTAATCCATTTCACATTTAGAGGTCCAGCCTTCTCGCGAGTGACTTCATGCTCCATCCTGTAATACCCACTGCTGCCCTCACTTATAATCACATACGGACCTTCCCACTTAGCCTCAAATTTCCTTACCCTTTGTCCCTTCATGATTGTCGGTACCACTTTCAACACTTTGTCCCCCTCTTTGAACCATCTGTATCGTACCCTTTTGTTGTAGCTCTTTGCTTGCCTCTTATTGTACTCTTTCTAATTTTCAAAGGCTTGTGCTCTTGTTTCCTCCAATATTTCTATCTCCAGTAGCCTGTCCTCCAAGTTGCTTTTAGCTGCCAACATTTTAGCAGCCACTTCTAATTCTGCTGGTAGCACAGACTCTGCTCCGTAGACTAATGCATAAGGGGTCATGTTTGTCGCACTACGATATGCGGTTCGATGCGCCCATAACGCTATTGGAAGCTCATCCACCCATTTCTTTTGATTGTCATCTACCAGCCTGGACAAGATTCAAATTAACAATTTGTTAGAGGCTTCAGCCTATCCATTTCCTTTTGGATAGTAAGGCGTGGACTTGTGATGAATGACTGAGTATCTCCCCAACAAATCCGTGACCTTACTGTTGACAAAAGACGTTCCATTATCTGACAGTATCACTTTTGGTATCCCAAATCGACTGATGATATTTTCCTTTATGAATCGAACTACATTATCTGTTGTTGTCCATCGCAGCGGGATAACCTCTACCCATTTTGTGAATAATTCAGTTGCCACCAAAATCCATACATGTCCCTGAGCTTGTGGGGTGATTGGCCCGACTATGTCCAGTGCCCAAGTATGGAAAGGTCAGGGTGTAGCTAAACTGTGCAATTCAGCTCCCGGAGCATGGATGAGATCCCCGTGTACCTGACACACATGACATTTCTTGACAAAATCACTGCAATCCCTTTCCATTGTTGGCTAGTAATACCTGGATGATAGCATCTGTTGAAACATTTTTCTAGGGCCTTGATGACCAAATACATAGACATGTTTCAATATTTCACCTGCCTCTTCTTCATTTACACACTTCATCAGTTTTCCTTCAAAGATCTTTTGGAACAATTTTCCCTCCTGCAAGACAAATCGCGAGGCCAATTTTCTGAACCGCGGTTGATCTTTTTCAGGCAAAATCCCTTCTTTCAAGTAATGCACATATTTTTCCCGCCAGTCTATCATGTCTGCTACATTACCCTCGCTTGTGGATGGATATGCATTACAGTTCCGACATCTACTTTGTAACTTCACTGCATCATCCTTCATACTTGACCAAAAGAAACCTTCTCGCTGCAAAACTCGATAGAGACTAACATCTGTTTGTCCAGATATTTTGTTGTGAGCCTTCCGTAGCAGTTCTCCTATTTCATTCATTGCCACGCATCTGGCTAGAATACCTTCAGCCGCTCTATAATATAACACGCCTTTTATGATATAGTACTCTCGTCTCAGGGCATTGTTATCATTCTTTAGTAGAGCTTGTACTATTTGCGCTCTCCAATCATACTCTTCATATACTTCTGACTTTTTCCCGTTACTGATTACGGAGTTGGTTCTTCGCACTACTTGCACAGAAGACCCTGATCCATGAAAATGCAGTCGCGAGCCCAATGTGGCCAATGCATCGGATCGTCGGTTACCTTCTCGCAGCTCGTGCTGAAAACTCACAGTCTCAAAACCTTCTATCATCTGACGGATAAGGGTTCTGTAGGACACCAAATGAGGTTCTTTGACGGCATACTCCCCTCTAATCTGCTTAATGACCAACTTGGAATCTCCTTTAACATGAAGTACTTTTGCCCCCAACCGCTGAGCCATCATCAACCCCAGCGCCAATCCTTCATATTCAGCAATGTTGTTGGTACAAGGAAAGTCAAGCTTGTAGGCCATGACTAATTCCTCTTCAGTTTTTTCATTCCTCAGTACAAAACCAGCTCCACCTCCTTTTTCTGTGGATGAACCATCAAACTCTAAAGTGAATTCCGCGCTCTGTGCCGCACCTGCCACTCCTATCTCCTCCACCTTGGGCTCAGCTCCCTCAGGAAACAAAGCTAGCAAATCTGACAAGGCCTGACTTTTTACTGCTTTCGGTCTAGAGCATATGATCTCATATTCAGATAGTGCTAGTAACCACCGAGCAGTTATTCCACTGAGTATGGGCTTCGTGAGCAGATACCGTATGGGGTCACTTTTTGTGATTAGCTCTAATGGATGTGCCATTAAATAATGTCTGAATTTCTGGGTTGCGAATACTAAAGCGAAACAGTGTTTTTCCAACGATGTGTACCGCGACTCTGGTCCTTTGAGTACCCGACTGATATAGTAAACAGGCTTTTCTTCCCCTTCATGTTCCTGGGCCAACAGAGCTCCTACGGATTTATTGGTGGAAGTGAGATACATTATCAATGGTTTTCCTGACTCGGGCGCTACCATTGTTTTTGGTGATGCCAAAATCTTTTTGATTTTCTCAAAAGCCTCTTGTTGCTCTTCTCTGCAGTTATATATAGATTTTTCTTTCAACAAAGGCATAAGTGGGTGAGTTACTTCTACCAGTGCCGGGATAAACCTCTTCATATAAGATATCTTCCCCATAAAAGTTTTCAACATTTTGCGAGTTGCGGGTGAAGCCATTTATAATACTGTCTTAGCCTTTGTTGGGTCCATATCGATGCCATGCCGATGTACGACACATCCCAAGAACTTTTCTTTTGGTACTCCAAAGGCACATTTGAGGGGATTCATCTTCAAATTATATTCGCGACATCGTTGCAGTACTTTTCGCAAATCACCCACATGATCTCGCACAGTTCGGGATTTTACCACTAAATCGTCAACATAGTCCTCTACAGTTTTATGCATCAAGTCATGGAATATGGTTGTCATGGTGAGTTGATACGTGGCCCCGACATTTTTAAGCCCAAATGGCATGACTGTATAGTGGAAATTCCCCATTGGGGTGCGAAAAACAGTCTTCTCAACATCTTCCGGCGCCATCTTAATATGGTTATACCCACTGAATCCATCCATTAACGAGAAAATTGCGTGTCCCGAAGTTCCATCCACCATGGTGTCAATGTTGGGTAGAGGGAAATCATCTTTAGGGCATGCCTTATTGAGATCACAATAATCAACACATACGCGTATCTGCCCAGTCTTCTTCTTTACAGGCACAATGTTCGCGAGCCAAGTCGGATGTTGGGTTGGTTTGATGAACCCTACTTTCAGCAGTTTTTCCACCTCTGCCTTAATTTGTATCTCTAAGTCGGGATGAAATACTCGTTGCTTTTGCTTATTTGGTTCTGATGCGGGATGCACATGAAGATGGTGGCTTACCAATCCAACGCTGAGTCCCGACATTTGATTATAATCCCAAGCAAAGACATCTCAAAACTCTTTGAGCAATTCTACCAGAGCATTCTTAAGATCTCCAGGTAGCGTACTGCTTATGAAGATAGGTCGTGAATCCGTGCCATCACCTATGTCCACTTCACACAAACCATGTTCTGGTCGCGGATTCACTTTCAGTACTTCAGGATCAGTGTTAAGTTTTCTTTGTATAGCCCCCTCTGTCCTGGGGTCAGTGCCAACTGTGCAAGCTTCTGACCCCCAATCCCGTCATAATTTGTACACTACTCGTCCATCGGGCATTTTGACCCACGACCAGCTCACCTCTTTGAGCTTCCGTTTAGCTAAACTTCTATCTTCCGGTTCATTCCATTCTAGTAACGGTGTAGCAAAAATGTCGGGCCCATCTTCCTCACTTTACTCTGAGAAATAGACTGCATCTGCAAAATGGGCCTCTGATGCGCATAAAGGGCTTTTAGATGCCTTTACAGTCATTACTCATTCTCCCCAATCGGCTTTCATCACTTGATGATAGGATGACGACACTACGCCATATGCATGCAGCCACGGTCTACCCAACAACAATTGATATGAGGGTTCCCCTTTGATGACATGAAATTTGGTGGGCCCCCTGATCTTCCCAATTTTGAGGTCCAATGTCGCGAATCCCATAGTGGTTTGCTGGTTTCCATTAAAATCAGTAACTGCAATAGTATGATTCACGATCTTGCTTTCAGGAAAGTTGATCATTCGCAAAGTGGTTAGAGGGATCAAATTTATTGATGCTCCCCCATCCAAGAATGCTTGTTTCATCTCCCGACCGTTTACAGTGGTTGGTACATACAGGGGCCGATTGTGGAGGAAAGGCATTTGTCTGTCTGCTTCTGAAAATGTAATTTTACTGGAGGCTTTCTCATGTTGCGGAATCACAATAGTACGATTGAGTGCGACAACTGTTTGTTCCTTCAAGAATTCATTCACATGTTCCAGTATTGGGAGTTCATTGAAGAAGACGTCTATTTTAGCATTCTCCTTGGCTTCACGCACTGGCGGGCACTCATACTTGGCGGCATTGGCCGTATCCTCAGTACCGTCTCTGGCGGTCACTACAGCCACATGTGCAGGGACAGGCTCATGAACTACATTCTTTGCCACTTCCAAGTCTCCTGATGCTATTTTCCGGTGTACCAGTCTGCGAAACGCCCAACAGCTCATCAGGGAATGCCTCACAGTCCTATGATAGGGACAGTAGTTGCCCTTCATCCTTTCCTCTCTTGGTGGCACTCTTTGCACTGGAGGTAATGATATTACATGATCTGCGATCCATTGATTCAGTAAAGCAACTGCCTCTTTTTCACTGAAGGGTAAAATAGGTGGTTCAGATCTCCTGGCATGCTCCTCCCTGGGCCTTTCCTTTTGCGCTGTTACTACCATTGGCAGCCGCCTAGTACTGATATTTGGTCGTGTCGGGGGAGCCAAAACTTTTCCCAGTCTTCGGGCATCATCAACTAGGGCAGAAAAAGTCTTGAACTCATGATTGACCAAATGCACTTTATATTCCCGCAGCATTCATTCTATACAAATTTTGATCAATTGCAGTTCGGGAATCGGCTCATGGCATTGCAGAGCAGCCTCACGAAATCTCCTAACGTAGATCGTTGCTTCTTCCCCAAAGCGTTGCCTTTGTCTTGTAAGTGAAATCATCGAGACTTCCTCGTCTGCCTAGAAGAATTTGGTGTAGAATTTGAGCACCATATCCGTCCAACTGGACACCGAAGCTAGAGCGAGACCATTATACCATGTGTATGTAGTTCTAGTTAGAGACTTGGAGAATTCTCTAAGTTTTAAATACTCGTTGTTCCTGTGGGGTCCCATGGCATCCGTGAACCTAGATATGTGCTCTCTTGCATTTCCCTTCTTGCCATCAAATTGATGGAAGCTTGGTGTTCCATAATCCTCCAGATAAGGCAAAGCCATAATTCTAGGATGGTACGGTGGGGAAATTTCCACTTCCTCTATTTCGGACTTCTCGTTCAAGATAGCCTGCAGTTGTTCCTTGGTGATATATGACTCTTTCTCCAGTGTCTCTGGTCGCGACTGTGGTACCTCTTAAAAAAGCTCATGTGTCGATAATTCTGGTATGGTTTGATTATCCATCTGTGGTGATTCAAGATTTAGTGTTGATACACGCGAGGCTTCCATGAGATGAAGTATAGCCTTTTGTGTTTCTTGGATGCTGAGAAGAGTTTGTAGCATAGCCGATGGTAATTCTGTTGAATTTTGTGATGGTTCTGTCATCGGAGGAGTTTCAGCCTGATCCGCACCAACATTTGCGCGACGACGCTGTCTTCGCGCTGGTGGGACTGGTTCACCTCCTTGTGTCTGTGCAGCTGTTTCCTTTACAGTTTGCTCAGCGTGCCGGGTCGGTGGACGACCTCTCCGGCGAGTCTGATGTGGCTCTACTTGTGTAGAAGACATCTTCTCCCCATCAGAGTCGCCTTTAATGTAGGGGTTCGGATTAATTAAGTGATGCGAAGATAGTTTCTACACAAGTTCGTCAATGAAACAACGACAATGATGCTTTTATTGCTTTTTGATTTGCTTTACAGAGAAATAAAAGAGAGAATAGTAGCAACAAAGTGTTTGCGAAATACTTTCTCTCTAGAAATTTCTCTCCCTTTTGCTTTCCAAAAATCCTCCGTCTGAAGTGAGCTCTCGCACCTCTATTTATAGACGCGAGTGCCCAGTAGTCATCGCGGATTGTATTGCCATGTCAGCACCTGTCTCGCGACATGGTTCTTGCATACCAATCCACGACATAAATGCCTTGCACCATATAATCTCGCGCCCTTGACTACGCGAAACGGATTCGCGTAATCTCATGCACGGATTATACTGTGCACCATGTTCTGTGATCCGCGTATTTGCATCGCGGATCTGATTTATCCTTAGCCAAGGATGATGGTATAGCTTTACTGGGTCATGACCCCTTTTGCATGCATGCTTTGATCATAACTCTGAATACTATCGGCCTCTCTAAGGTACTTTTGTTTAGGACGGTGTAAATAAGGTCGCGACCCACTATTTACTCATCCCAAGCATTTCCTCTAGATTCCGAATAGTACTCGCTATGCGAGCATCATATAGGGTTATGAGTTTCTGATGCGAGCTATAAAACACATCAGCCCCTCATACCTCCCTCTGTATAATGCAAGCTCTCGCATGAAACCCTATTTGGGCTATTTCCCCAAGTAATCAATTATATGGGTCAATCTCCCAATTAATATTTTACTTGGGCCGGTTCTCCCAAATATACCAAACCTTGGGCCATATCCCAGATAAATCCTCGCGGATTTAAACTTGTCGCGAATTACCACCTTTACACTTAGAACTCTCCAATTTATCCATCATTTATTAATAACTTGTCCATCCATTTCTTTAATTTACTACATTATTTATTATAGATGTTACAAACTTACAACTTTCCATCTACCCAAAAAAATTGTATTCTAAAATGTCTCCGCTTTCTCTTATTTAAATGATTCTCTAATCAAATTTAATTAAGATTTGTAACTTCTTCTTTTTATTCAATCCTCTTTTTAGTCTCTCTCTTTCTTTGTCTTAATTATATATATATATATATATATATATATATTTTATTAGTGAAGATGAGAAGTACATAAGTGATATAAAACTATTATTGAAATATGTTTAGAAAAGGTAAAGAACATACATATTGATTTTGATTTCCCGGCATAAAATCGAACATAATAATATATATATTCTCTCTTTTCATCTTTCAAAATTTTTTTTCTAACTTGATCTTTAATTTTTATGTTTCAGGTTTGATTTGGTTGCACCAGAATTTCATAGAGAGGTAAGGAATGACTTATAAAATATTGAATATTTATTTCTTCTATATTTCAATTTATTTCACATAGTGTTAATTTTATCTTTCCTTTTTTCTTTTCTATTTCTCTTTCTTTATACCATAAAGTCATATAGATATAACTCATTCATTTTTTTAGGTATATTTTTACTCATTTATTTTACCATTTATTTATTTTATATCATGCCCAATCATCACACACAGGAGACCACCCTCAAATTTTACATATTTACTAACATAGATACAATTATGGAAGTACCAAAAAAAAAAAAAACTAAAAGGAGTTAGGAAATTTATTACTCAAGTGAAACGAGTTTTTTGTTTTTTTGTTTTTATCCAAAGGTGAAAGGAGTTAACAACATGGGTTGATTAGGTAAACAAGTCTTTTTTTTTTTTTTTTCTATATGTATTCATCTGTTTGTTATATGTGTATTTGACTTGTTATACATGAGATTTAAAAGTAATGTGTATTTATTATGTGTACTAATCTGTATTTGGTGATCAAATTTGAATAATTAATTTTTTTTTCTTATTCCGATTATTAAAAATTTGTGTTAGAATAATATTATTTGATTATAGTATTGTTTTGTGAAATATTTTTTACCTCATGTGCATCGCACGTGCTCTATGCTAGTACATATATATACACACATGAAATTGGAATTGGGTATGTGTAATAAAAGGATAATCAAACAGATCGGGTGGTGGTGAGAAAAAAATAATTAATTGAATTTAATAATGTATTAAAAAATATAAATATATTTTTAATTTTATATGAATAAAGTGTTTTTAGATTTTATTTTCATATTAAAATAGAAATTTGTTTGTTTGAATATTACAATTAATGGACAAATTAAATATTTCATTTACATAAATAGTAAAATTAAATTTATTTTGGACTAAAATTGATATTTATGTGTGTAATTTAATATTTTTTTGAAAAATGCAAATATTTTCATTTTTATTTCGATTTAAAATATAATATATATTTTTATTTTTTGGAGGAGGTCGTGGTGGTGGTGGATAGAGAAAATTATATTAATTGAATTGAATAATGTATTAAAAAATATATATATTTTTATTAATTCTATATGAATAAAGTGTTTTTATATTTTATTTCCTTATTAAAATAGAAATTTGTATGTTTGAATATTACAATGGACAAATTAAATATTTTAATTTACATAAACAGTTAAATTAAATTCATTTTTGGAACAAAAATTGCTATTTATGTGTACAATTTAGTATGTTTTTTTGAAAAATGTGGATAATTTAGTAAATACTTGTGTTAATTAAACATGTAAACAATTTGTTTTAATTTCATTTACAACCCCTAAATTTAAGGGGTCAAATTGATATATTAAAGTAGGGATAGAGCCAAGGGTAGTTTAGGCATTTCACACGCTGTCAAGTCTGAAAATATGCTAAAAGTGGTCAGGGGTTCAGATGATAAAAAGTTGCCTAATTACGGGGACTGAATGAAATTATTCAGAATTGAGAGGATCAAAATACATTTTGAACAAAGTTTAGGGGGTGTAAATGAAATTAACCCATATATAAATAGGCATTTCACATCCCATAAGGTTGCGTTTGGTAACGGTGCGGTGCGGTGTTAGTTTTTGGTTTTGGGTTAGGTTGGGTTGGATTTGGTTTGGTGTGGTTTTATTTTGATTCCAAACCATGTTTGGTGCAGATGGTTTTGGTGTGAGAAAAAGTGATGCTAAAAAACCAAATCATGTTTGGTAGAGTTTGTATGGGTTGAAATTCCGAAACCAAACTATATTTGGTAACTTGGAATGGTTTCACATTTTATTTATAAATATTAAAATTTATAATATTAAAATATATTTAATATTAATATATTAAAATATATTAATATTAATATATTAATTTTTAGGAAAGATAATAAAACTATAATATTAAAATATATTAAATTTTCAAATATATATTTTATATTAATATATTAAAATATTAATAATATAATAATATTAATATATTAATTTTTAGGAAAGATAATAAAATTATAATATTAAAATAACTTCCAAAAATATATTTTAATATTAATATATATATTAATATAATAAAATTTTAATATTAAAATATATTTTAATATTAATATATTAAAATATATTAATATTAATATTAATATATTAATTTTTAGGAAAGATAATAAAACTATAATATTAAAATATATTAAATTTCCAAAAATATATTTTAATATATTAATATTAATATATTAATTTTTAGGAAAGAGAATAAAATTATAATATTAAAATATATTAAATTTTCAAAAATATATATTAATATTAATATATTAATTTTTAGGAAAGATAATAAAATTATAATATTAAAATAACTTCCAAAAATATATTTTAATATTAATATATTAATATATTTTAATATTAATATAATATATTAATATAGTGTAACTATTTGGTTTTGGTTTTGGGTGAGATGGTGCAATCATTTGGTTTTGGTTTGGATTGCTACAGTACCGCACCACCAAAAACCACCTCATTTGATGGTTCCAAAATCATGGGTTGGTACCATCATTTGGTACCATTGGTTTGGTATTATTGTACCAACACCAATCCTACCAAACATGGGTTGGTACCACCATTTCGTACCAAAACAAAAAAACTGGTACCAAAACCAGTTGCAAAACAGGGCCTAAATGTCCAGAAACAGGAAGAGAACGTTGCCTGGCAAAGTTCGCATTTCAAACGCTGACGCCACAGTACACACTCCAAACCGTTCAATTCAAAACCTCTTTCAATCCGTCCGATCAAAAACCTAGGGTTCATTTCAAAACATGCGCCAATTCAATTCAATCTTCTCAACTCCCACTTGAATTCAACCCATCCATACATATACTCATATACACACACATATATATACTCTTTGAAGATGTCGACGGCGAGAACTTCCCGTTCTCCGGCCGGCGGCAACCCCGTCGACACGACGCCGTTGCTCGGAAGCTCAGTCGCCGGTCAGATCTTTAGCGGCGGCCGCTTCGTCCGCCGTCCACCGAGTCTCCGCGGTGCCGCGCGGTTCCTCCGCCGCGCCAGCAGCCGCCGGATGATGCGCGAGCCGTCGATGCGGGTGCGGGAGGCGGCGGCGGAGCAAATCGAGGAGCGGCAGACCGACTGGGCCTACTCGCGCCCGATCGTCATCCTTGACCTAATTTGGAACTTTGCCTTCGTCGCCGTCGCGGCGACGGTGTTGGTTATGAGCCGGAACGAGTCGCCGTTGTTGCCGTTGAGGCTTTGGATCGTCGGATATGCGTTTCAGTGTGTGCTTCATATGGTGTGCGTGAAAGTGGAGTACAAGCGGAGGCTCAGTGATTCACCTAATGGTTCGCTCCCGGAGCAAAGTGGCGGCGGCGGCGGCGGCGGCGGTGGGTGGAGTAGTGATAATTCGGATTCGAGTGTGGGAAGTGAGGGAGGGGAGCCTGGGGATTATGTTTTAGTGCAGAATCAGAATGAGGATGAGTCCAGGTATGGTACTTTAAAAAGTGTATTGCTTATTTTTCCTAATTTTCTTAAATATTTTGACATGTGGATGTGTGGCTTTGATTATGTTGTGCAAACTCCAATTATTTACTACTATGTTTTTATGTGTATTTTTTATTTTGGTGGTTATTTTTAAAATGTGAATAATGCGTTATTCTTTCTGTGTAATATGTGAGGAAAGATGGTTATTTCATATATCATGTTAATAATATATCCCACAATTAAACATGGGATTGCTATTGTTGGTGCCTTGCATGAATGGGGCATGTCTACAAGGTAAAATCTTAACGAAATAGGCTATGGTATATATATATACACACACATACATCGAAGCATATAATTATGACGATGGACTACTTTTAGTTATAAGAGCAGGTGGGCTGCTTATTGAAGTAACCTTGTAGGTGTTTGAGTTGTAATTGCCAAATCATGTTGTAGATAGCAAACCCTGTCAATCATAGCTTATCAACATGTTGCTGGGCTGTCAATGGTAAACGCATCTAATCAAGTGTGGGGCAAACTTGCAATTAGAGCTTTCATAGTTAAGGAGTTTATATGAATTTGTTGTAGAACTATACGAAGGATTTTTGTTAATTAATTTGTTTTATGGTTTTGTTTTATGCGTTAACCTGCTAAATATGTCCGGAGCTGATTGGTTGAATACATGAGTGATCGTGTGAATCTATAGAGATGTACCGAACCAACAAGGTCAAATTGTCTTTGGTACCTTATTTAAGGAACGCGAAAATGAGAAGTTGAAAAAGGCAGCTATATTGTCTGTTAATGCCAAGAGTGTTACCTTGTTTTGGCAGTGAGTGAAAGCCTTCATCTTGTCTGGACCTGTTGTCCATGTATTATATAAAGTTTGCAAATGAGATGGTTGCAAGCTACTCCAATTTGATATTGATAATCTCTCAGTAATTTCTCCATCATATGGCATAAAAATGCTTGATCACTGTCAAAGGCCTTAAATGTTGCTAAATCGACAGTTCATTGGTGAATTAGGAAAGAGGTGCTGTTTGACCACATTCAAATTTTCAAATGCGTCAGTGACGTGTTTAACCAGGGAAAATAAAGAAGCAAGGCCTTTTTCTATTTTCTGGTTATCAATGTTGAGCAATGTAGTCTCACTTGGATGCTGATGTTCAACATGAAATGAATGCTGACATGTCCCATTGTTGGAGTTGGCACATAGGACTCTAGGTCTAGAATTATTTTTTCTGTCAGTGGCCATTGTGTTTCCAAAATAACTTTCTAGATTTCTCTCTCCTTTAAGGCTGCTTTTTTACTTTAAGTCTTCTGAATGAAACTGCTATGGACACTGTAATGTGATTGTTGCCACCTTATATTTTCTTTTTTCCGATCCCAATGCTTTGAGAGTAATTTAAAATGTTATAGAAGGTGGTCATATTTGTAAATTGACGTGTGAATTAATGCCAAATATTCAGATACTATCAGGGAATTACATTGGTGGTGTACTAGGTTGTATCTAATCCTTAACTAATTGGTATTGTTTAAGGTTCTGAAATTATGAATTAAGAGGGACTTGATTTATCATTAATGCTGAATGTATGTTAAAGGTGTGTTTAAACTTTAATCCAAAACTGCAAAATTTTCATTATTATTATTCATCATCACCTATTTAGCTGTGAAAAGTATTCAGGATGTTTCACCACTAAAAGTTCTTAATCCAGTTTTATCAAAGAACACTTCGTTCTATGATGTTTGAACTGACTGACCTAGAGTTATTGGCCACATTATATTTCGTTCTTAATTCAATCAAGCCAAGGAGATGAACTCTGTATAGTGGTAGCTCACTGTGTTTGATGGTGTAATTTTTGTGGCAGTGTTACTAAGCATCTGGAGTCTGCAAATACGATGTTCTCATTTATTTGGTGGATCCTTGGATTCTATTGGATATTTTCTGGTGGTGACAGTTTGCCACACGATTCACCTCAACTTTACTGGTTTGAATGCACATATTCTCCTCTATTGTAACTTTCACTTCAATATTTTTGTTTTTAGTATTTTGAAAATTTTATACAATGGTTCTCTTTTGCAGGCTTTGTATTACCTTTTTGGCGCTTGATGTGTTCTTTGTTGTCATTTGTGTTGCTGCGGCGTGTGTTATTGGTATTGCTGTTTGCTGTTGTCTACCCTGTATTATTGCACTCTTATATGCGGTGGCAGATCAGGTGACTTATTATTAATATTTTTCATTTTTATTTGCTTTGGTATACTAGTGTAAAAGACTTGGGATTGGGTTCTCTTTGACTAAAATGAGAATGAAGCTAGAAATTTAAAGCTGAATTTAAGGGTAAATTTGCATATTAAAAAACATGCAAGGCACTGTTAACATTGCTTGATGAGCACTAAAGGAGGAGACTGAAAACTGTGCTTTATGATTATACCATCAAGGTCCTAGAGCAATATTTTTTGAGGGTAATATCTACAGACATTTGAAAAGCTATTACTTTGATAACAAATGCCACTAAAGTAATCTTTCAGTTTTATAAGGGACCTTAATGGCATAATGGAACATCAATATTAATTATAACTGAATAGTGGGAACAACAAAATTAGTGAGAAATGTCTAAAGTATGATGAATTGGGATAATTAAATTAACAAATTCAAATCCAATAACTGAACAATTCATTCTAATTGTGTGTGCTAAGTAACATCAAGGACCTGATAAGACTGCCTTCCTTTTGTTTATTTCAGGATGCAAGTTAATCCCAGTGATCACATATATCACAAACATGACAATATGTCATGATTTATTGACAAAAGATTGCAATTTGATATACAGAAATGATTCATTTTGTCAATGATTTGTAGTTGCTGAGTGAATTCTGTGTACCGTAAATTTGAAGAATTTCCTTAAGTTTGAAAGTACAATAATTATATTGTTAAAGCAGTAGTGGGGTCCTGCAAATCGATGGAACAATCACTATTAATGGACAAAAGATTGTAAGTTGGGATAGGGAAGTGAAAGTCGGGCCGATAATTTGTTTTCGGTATTGTCAATGATTTGAAGTTTTTGAGTGAATTCTGTGCACCATAAATTTTGGAATTTTTAAGGTTTAAAATACAATAACTATATTGTTGAAGCAGCGGGGTCATGTTTCAAATTGATTGAACAATCTTTATAAGCAGCTGGGTCATGTTTCAAAGTGACTGAACAATCATTATATTATGATTTAAGCAACAAGTGTTTTATAACATTTTTGTAATGAAGTTCAATCCTAGCATCTAAATTAACTACTCACGTCTGTTGCAACACAAAAACCATTAATGCTCGGGTGAATGATATTATGGAGTTAAATGGCACATTGTTTATAAGAAAACAGAGTGTTCGCACATTAAAGAGTGTAAAATCATTTTTATGACGCTAACTGAAGGATCAAGTTTGTCTGCATTATATAAAAGCAGTGCCAGCCTGGACCTAGATCCAGAAATGCCCAGTTGACCAGAGAGTAATGTTGATTCGCTCGTGGAGAAGTGAATTTGAACCATTTCTATTATGATTTTTAGTCCTTGGCTCAACAAAATATTTGAACCACTTTCCTGAATTATAAATCTTTAGCAGAATATGCATGTCTGTGTGGAATAAATTAAGAATGTAATTAAATGCAATCATCAATTTTATCTCGGCCGAATTCACTTTGGAGAAATATATTCCTTGTTGCTTTATTGGTTTTACTGTTTAGATTATCTTCTAAATTATCGTATATGGCACAGAAATTCTACTTTCCAGTGTGAACGTCTTTGGGATTCTTTCTTGCCTTAGCATCGACTCTAAATGATGCAGGAAGGAGCAACTAAGGAAGATATTGAACGATTGTGCAAATACAAATTCAGGAGAATTGGTGAATTTGAGAAGCAGAATGGGGAGATTCAACAATCTTTTGGAGGAATAATGACGGAATGTGATACTGATACACCCATTGAGCATGTTCTTCCTCTTGAGGATGCTGTAAGTTCTCCACTTTAGTGAATATATTTTCTTGCAGATCTTCGAGAAAGTGAGGTCGACGAACTTATGACTTGTCAATTTTTTATTTTTATTTTTATTTTTATTAGAAAACTGCTGTTTGAGTTCAAAATACTTATGACTTGCATCCGAACACCTAACCTGGAGATTGGTTTCTAAAAAACCATAATAGGATGCAATAGTGT
Organism: Cornus suecica; assembly: GCA_963922005.1. NCBI lineage: Eukaryota > Viridiplantae > Streptophyta > Magnoliopsida > Cornales > Cornaceae > Cornus > Cornus suecica. The sequence goes on along the minus strand of OY998240.1, from coordinate 13,295,383 downwards.
TAGACCTCAATGCAAGATGGTCAGCAGTAATGGCTGTCAATATCGACCTTCCTAATTTTTGATGAACTTTATTTCCGAGTGTACACGGAAAGTAGGGTGAGAAATGAGGTTTAATTTCATGATTTCATATCACCTCATCATAAAAGATATGATCACCAAAGAAATTGCAGTTTTGACATAAATCTTCGTTGTGGATTATAGGAATGTTGCATATGCCTATGTGGCTACGATGATGGAACTGAACTTCGTGAACTCCCTTGCCGTCATCATTTTCATTGCACGTGCATCGATAAGTGGTTATACATCAATGCCACATGCCCCCTCTGCAAATTCGATATACTGAAGAATGGCAATCAAGGTAGTAGTGAAGATGTGTAGAAATTCAAGGTTTTAACCAAACTGCTACTGATAACTTCATAACATCTCGTGTATATATTTTTTTTTTTGAAAGATCATCTCGTGTATATTGTGTGGTACTGGATGATCTGCTGGCTGATTAACCTTTCTTGGTCACGACGCGATCAAGCTGCTCCTTGGCATTAAGTTATTATAATGTGTGTGTATTGTAGCAATTGTTGTTCGATTTGTTATCTTCATGTGCTTAATGTATATGGACACTTTCGAGTTGTGCAATAGCTTCATAATGCTTATAATATGGTGCAAGTGCAGCCATCTTTACCCCATTTTCTCTCTCACCATTGTGTAGGAATCGATAATGTTATTGTACAAGTTCTCATTATATTGTGAAACTATTCTCAAGATTAGATGGTTCATGCTGCTATTATAATGGAACATTTGAAAACCCTTGAACCATAGTCTATATATAGCGTGTAAATAAGCGTGTAATATTGCACTCTGTAACTAACACACGTGAACTATATCAATTTGTAACCACTAGTCCTAAATTTATTACAAAAGACTAGGGATGACAATGAGTGTGGTTCTGGGCGGGTGTGCCTAGATCTGTCAATGGATCGGATTTTGATCCGAATCCGATTCGAATCCGATCCGATTAGCCTAAAATCCGATAACCCGATTAGAATCCGAATCCGATAATCCGATTTTTTAACAAATTGGATTTGAATTTATGTCAATCCGATCCGATAATAACCCGATCCGATATAAAATATATATGTGTATATATTTAATATTGTACATGTATATAAATGTTAGTTGTTAATTATTTTATTATTTATTAATAATGATTGATCATAAATACAATTATTAAAAGTGTGAATAATTTTAGTGTTTCAGTATTTTATTGATTTTTGTATTTTTTTAATTAGATATTCGGATCAGATATTCTATAATGAAGAAATTCGAATATGAATTAATTAAGTGAAATTTTTTCGAATTATCGGATTCGGATCGCGGATTGGGAGTTTTTGTCATCCTTATCAATAGACTTATCAATAATCCGATTATGATCCGAATCCGATCCGAATCCGATATTAACCGGATATGAATTGAAAATAAAATCCGATAACCCGATTAGGATCCGAATCCGATAATTCAATTTCTTAACAAATTGGATTTGGATTTAACTGATTCGATCCGAATCCGATCCATTGACAGGTCTAGGTGTGTCCTCCCCCCTCTGCCCAAAACCGGTTAAATGGGGTGAGAGGTCACCCATTATGTTACTTTAAAATTAAACAAGTCCAAAAAATTATATACTTAAAATGCGAAATTCAACATTCTAAATAAAATACCAAATAGAGTTTAGGATTAGTGGGTTACACTTGCTTTACAATAATTCAAATTGCAATACATTTTATCGAAAATAACCAAAAAAAAAAAAAATTTGTTCAATATTAGGTTTATTTCAATCTAAACAACAACAAAAATATAGTTTAGAATTAGTGAGTTACAACCGTCCCCGCCCCTGTATATGTGCGTTTTTTTCTCCAACTCCATCCCAGCCCATATAATATAAACAAGCACCCAAACCGCTATAAACGAAGTGGGGTGGGGTGGGGTGGGGCAAATTGTCATCCCCACAAAAGACAACTCTATCTATTTTTAAATTATATTTATATTTATACTGTTTTTTTAATAATTATATTAAAGTCAATATATCCTCAGATGAAACAATAGAGTTGAAAGTTGTAATGTTAACTAAAGAAAATCACAAGATAATATATATTCACGAATAATTAACAAATTACTTGAATAATAGATGCTATATATAAATAGTACTACTTAATTATTTGAAATATTTAAAATTTAGTAAAGTAATTTAGAGTTTTTAAATTTATTACCGGATCAATTCAATTATAAAATCATGTAGAATTTTATGCCAACTGGATTAAAAAATATGTCATCACAATAATATCACTTTGTTTTCATAATCTATGTTAATAGAAAAATCTTGCATTTAAGTGTAATTCAATAAGAAATGATGATGTAATAATTGTTAAAATATAAAATTTATTACACAAAATTATAGGAATGTTTTTGACACTCCACCTGAAAATTATTTTTCATATGAGTTTTACTATTGGAGTTAGTTGATTTGATGTATTTCATATTTACCTTAAAATTTCTGTAACCAGTGAAACTAAGAATTAACTGAGTGTAACTTGTTCAGTTTGTATTTATGAAAAATGTTTTCTATTTTTTAGAAAATTGAAAATCAGAAAATTGTACAAAAGTTTACTTTTTATGAAAACAGTATTTAAAAAACTCAGCCTAAAAAGTATTTTGTTTTCAAAGAACTCATTTTTATTATTCTCAAAAAATTGTTATATGTTATCAGAATTCTCAAGTAAAACTTTCATAGATGCAAACCAAACACGGTCTAAAAACTTCTTAGATGTTGATTATTTCACAAGTTCTATTATTTTATCTATATTAACTCCTTTATGGACAAAAAAACTTACATTATTTTGTCTATATTAACTCCTTTATGGACAAAAAACAGTTATATTATTTTGTTTATATTAACTCCTTTATGGACAAAAAATGGCAAAAAAAAAAAGGTGAGTGCTCAGCGGCGCCAATTTTTCGTCCTTGATCGGACTGAGTGACGGACCCTTCCATCACATCAGGCGCACAATGTCATCATAGCACAATGTGGCGATTCCCACGACTCGAACCCAGGTCGGGTCAAGACTTGGTCACCATTTTCCGAACCAACCACTACACCACATGTGATTGTCTTATGGTATTGAATGAATATATCATAATTCCCATTTGTGTTCATTGCTATATCTATATATAATAGTCCCTCCGTCCTAATTTAAATCTACACGTTTCACTATTCAACCCATTCTAAAATAAGAAAAGTCAATTTATTAACTAAACCCCTATACCATCTAATTTAATCACTATACCCCATTCCCCTCACTTTTTGAGTCAAAATACCTAAACTATCCTCAATAATATAGGGGGGTTTAGTGAAATCAACATATTTTATTTTGTCAATTTACCAATCTACCCTTCAATCATTCAAATTATAAAATATCTAAAGGATTAATTTCACTAAACCCCCTATACCATCCAATTTAATCAACTAACCTTCACTATGTCCATTTTGCCCTTTATACTATTCAATTTCATCACTATGCCCTATCCCCCTCACTTTTTGAGTTAAAATACCTAAATTACCCTCAATAATATAGGGGGTTTAGTGAAATCAACCCTTTAAAAAAAATATTTTTCGAAAATCAATTATATTTTTTCGTAAAAACTATAAATTTCAAATGTATATATATACATTTCGAAAAAAAAATATTTTTCGAAAACAATATATAGTTTGGAAAATATATATATATATATATATTGAAAAATGATATATATTTTGGAATATATATATAATTCGTCAAAAATATATATTTTCCCAATTGTTTTAAAAAATATGAATTTTTTTCGAAAAATAATTTTTTTGAGAAAAATATATATTATATTCTAAAATATGATTTTTTTCTTAAATATGATTTTTTTTTTTTTTGCGAAAAATATATACTCCCTCTGTCCATTTTTAGTTGTTCATTTTGCCTAATTTACTTGTCCATTTTTAGTTGTCCAGTTTCGAACCTCAATACAATATTATCATATATTTTCTCAAATTATCACTCTTTATTAACTTCAAAAGGCAATGGACTCCACTAAAAATCACAACTATACTACATTATCAAGGGCAAAATAGGAAATAAAACAGTGTAAAAAAAATGTTGACTTTTCAATAGTGGACAATTAAAGTTGGACGAAGGGAGTATTATTTTCCAAAATATGAATTTTTTTTGAAAAATATATATTATTTTTTCTGAAAATAATATAATTTTTTTCCAAAATATGTTTTTTTTTATCTTTTGGAAAATAATATATATTTTTTGCAAAAAAATATTTTTCGAAAAAAAATCATATTTTGGAAATAATATAGTATAATTTTCGCAAAAAATTATTTTTCGGAAAAAAACATATTTTGGAAAATAATATATATTTTTCACAAAAAAAAAAAAAATTCATAAAAAATTCATATTTTTTTAAAACAATTCGGAAAATATATATTTTTGACGAATTATATATATATATATATATTCCAAAATATATATCATTTTCCAATATATATATATATTTCCCGAAATATATATATTCCGAAATATATATATTTTGTCCGAAATATATATTGGTTTCAAAAAATATATATTGTTTTCGAAAAATATATATTTTTTCCGAAATATAAATATTTTTTTGAATTTATAATTTTTGCGAAAAATATAATTGATTTCCGAAAAATATTTTTTTAAAGGGTTGATTTCACTAAACCCCCTATACTATTTAGGGTAGTTTAGATATTTTGACTCGAAATGTGAGGGGGAGGGGGCATAGTGAACACAATGGGGGTTAGTTGATTAAATTGGATAATATATGGGAGTTTAGTAAAATTAACCCATATCTAAACTACAAACATCACATCACTTGATGGGATCAAGGGTAAATTTAATTTTTTATTCACTATCACACAAATAAAAGTCATCATCTCAAAAAATTAAATTCCCCAAAATGGACATATAATTTGGAACAAAATGAGTAATTGTTATGTGTATTCATGTGGTAGAATGTTTTTTTTTGGTTAGAAATGCGTGCTTGTAAAATATTCATTTAATAATTTATTTAGATAAAAATATAGTTTTCATATTGCTATCAATTTAATATGCTTTATCATGGACGATATATGTTTTTTATAGCATAATTTATTTCAAATAGTTTTTTTCAATACATTTTATTATTTATTTAAAATAAAAAATAATACTATTTCTACAATATATATATTTTAATTTAAAAATTTTATTACCTGCAAAACACGTACTATTTAGTATTTACTACTATATATATATGGGGCACGAGTATTTGGTCGGCTTAAATTTCCTTTTATTTTTTAACAATCTAATTGAGTTTTGTTAATGGGCGGTTTTAAAAAATAATTAATTTAACATACAGAGCCATATTTTCAATGGAAAGGACATTTCTCACTTTAAAATTTCAAATTGAAGTCATTAGATTTTGCATTTTGTCTAGAAAACCCGACTTTGGAAAAAAAAATACAAGATACTGACTTCATGATTAATTTCAATACCTAATTTACACTGATGTTATAGGAAATGAATTGAGAAAATTAGAGACAGTGAAAACTATTATTTGAATATCAAATTGTTATTATCTTCCTACACATATATTTGAAAAAAAAAAAGCAATAGGCAATACAACCCTTACGATTAAATTTGTATACATTTTTTATTTTTGAAAAATGTCATATAATGTTAAGGTGTGTGTAGTATAATAAATAAATTTATAACCGCGTGAAATTAAATGGTATAATTTTACAACCATTGTAATCCTTACCTACTCAGCTACTCAATATATATTTATCAACAATATTTTTGTATATAAGTTATAGAAAAATGTATAAAAATAATAAAAGGCGTTTAGACTTAATAAGTATAGAATATAAATATAGATAACAGTGAATAATAAAATTTTCAGTTGAAACGAATGTTTCTTTTTATCGCAATATATCTAAACAAACACACAGATAAGTTTTTCGGAATAATGAATACAAAATAAATAAATAATAATACCTTATTAATAGAGGTGGTGTTTACGTGTGTGTCCATGTATTGTTGTGTGTATATATATATATATGAAAAGTTGTTAAAATATAAAAAAAAAATGATGAGAAACTGAAGAAAAGTTGTTAAAATATAAAAAAAAAATGATGAGAAACTAAAGGTTATAACTTATTATTGATTGTCACTATAACCATTGCATAGCTTACAGTATAGAATTAAATAATGTTGTTCTAAGACTATGAAAATGTATAAAAAATAATAAAAACACTTAGACCTTTTAGATATAGAATATAAATATAGATAATTGCGTAAATTGTATTTTTGAATATAGAAAAGTGTTCTTATTGCAATATATATAAATAAACAAGCACATATATTTTATTTTAAAAAAAAATTAAAATCAAAATAAATACTTAAAAATCAAAACCTTTAAATAACAATAGTTTTTGTGTGTCCGTATAATAATGGGTTAATTTTATTTACATTTTCCTGAACTTTGTTCAAAAGATATTTTGATCCCCCAACTTTGCATAAATGCAGTTAGACCCCCTAATTAGATAAATTTTCATCAGTTTGACCCCCTTATGAACTTTTAGTACATTTTTAAATCTGACAGTGTGTGAAATGACTAAAATTTCCACATAACTATCCCTATTTTAATATATCAATTTGACCCCCTCAATTTAAGGGGTGTAAATGAAATTAACCAAAACAATTTTTGTTTCCATATTTAACTACCAGCTAAATTATTTGTATTTAAAAAAAATAATACTAAATTGCACACATAAATAGTAATTTTTGGTCCAAAAATAAATTTAATTTTATTATTTATGTAAATGATAATATTTAATTTGTCCATTGTAATATTCAAATATACAAATTTCTATTTTAATAAGAAAATAAGATATAAAAACACTTTATTTCATAGAGAATTAATAATAAATTTAAAATTTTAATACATTATTCAATTCAATTAATCTAATTTTCTCTCTCCACCACCGCAACCACCACCACCATCTCCAAAAAATAAAAAATATATATATTATATTTTAAATTGAAATAAAAATATAAAATGTTTACATTTTCAAAAAAAATACTAAATCACACACATAAATAGCAAATTTTGGTCCAAAATAAATTTAATTTTACTGTTTATATAAATTAAATATTTAATTGGTCCATTTTAATATTCAAATATACAAAATTTTATTTTAATATGAAAATAAAATATAAAAACACATTTATTCATATAAAATTAATAATAAATTTAATTTTTTTAATATATTATTCAATTCAATTAATATATTTTTCTCTCACCACCACCATCATAACAACAACCACTACCACCACCACCACCATTCAAGGGGCTATTCGCCATTTGAATTGCAACAAAATTGAATAGATCATAGAATTTCCCACATAAAACACCATTCAAGGGGCTATTCGCAAACTTGAGTATAGTATGAATCAGATATGAATTAATAATCTAGAACAAAAACAATAATCAACCATACCTATATACAATCTAGATGTATATATAATCAACTATACCTATATATGATCTTGAGCTATTGGCAATTAATTAGCATCAGTAGCACAAAACATTTTTAAAAAACAAAATCTAAAACTAAATTCGAGAAATCAGTAACGACCCATTACTCAAGACTCCCAAAAATTAATGGGTTTGATGTGTATATATATATGTATATGTGTGTGTATATATATATATAGAGAGAGAGAGAGAGAGAACCGGCTGCTGCTGCTCTCTGTGTGTGTATGTGTATGTGAAAATTAGGGTGCAGGTGGTGGAGGAGGTAGGAGGTGGTGGAGGTAAAGGCGCGCTATGAGGAGGTGGTGGTGGTAGCGGTGGTGCAGGCGACGGTTGTGGGTGTGTGAAAATTAGGGTTAGGGTTTGGTTTGTAAGAGGAATTGAAGAAGATGGGTGTTTGAATATGGGTTTCAACTAAATCCTAAATTGGAATAAGGATATCCTTATTCCAATAATGGATAAATTTAAACTTTAACTAGAATTGTTTGACAAAGGGTAAAATGATATTTTCGAAAAATAATTTTTTTTCAAAAAATATATATTATTTTTTCCGAAATAATTCATATTTTGGAAAATAATATACTTCCTCCGAAAAATATTTTTTTTGCGAAAAATATATATATATATATATATTTTGAATTTATAATTTTTGCGAAAAATATAATTGATTTTCGAAAAATGATTTTTTTAAATGGTTGATTTCACTAAACCCCCTTATACTATTGAAGGTAGTTTAGGCATTTTGACTCAAAATGTGAGGTGATGGGGCATAATGATGAAATTGAATAGTATATAAGGCAAAGTGGACACAGTGAAGGTTAGTTGATTAATCTGAATAATATAGGAGGGTTTATTGAAATTAACCCTAAATATAATAATAATAGCGAGATACTAACTGGTCGAGATATGAGTTAGAATCATTATAAAATACATAACTGATAACTTATATATTACTAATAATAATTATTGTTTAAAAAATATAGTCTAGTGTATGGAGAAAATAAAAATCACTTGGACTTTAGTGATACAAATTTAGATTTAGATATTTGTAAAACATATATTTTCTTACGAAAAGAGGTGTGTTTTATTGTAATATATATTATATATAGACACATGCTACATTTTTCTTTTCAAAAAATAAATATAGATAATCAAAAGTCATTACCGTTTTAGTATATGTATATAATATATATATATATACTATGAAACACGGACACTTCGTCTCGTGTCGGACATACGGACACACTAAAAATATGTGTCCGGTACCCAAAAAACGTGTTCTGAGTTTTTTTTATATTGGACACATGGTGGACACTCGGAGGACACGCGGTGGGTCAGTTGATTCCATGAAAGATAGATGACTTATGAAGTCTGTAATTTGATAGATCATTTATGGAACTTCAACACCCCTAATATAATATTTGATTTTGAAGATACTTGAATATCTTTGTTTTTCCTCATCTTGTGAAATAAATTAGAGCACCTATTCATTTATCCACTATTTGAACAAGAACAACATAAGACCACAAAGAGCCAAAGATTTAGTAATTTTACATTCCAATATTTATGTTCAATCAATGTTTTTTTTACAATATAACGAGATATAGACTAAAATGTCGAATGTTGGAGGAACTGCATTTGATTACTTGAATGATAGTAAAATGAAGAATTTTGAACATACGAGACATTTCATTTAATCTATTTGTTTATAAATTTATTTGGTTAACATTATTTTAGTGATAAATGAAGTATTTGTGCAATATAATATGTATATATAAAAAAATTATGTGTTTTTATAAACGTGTCGAAGGCGTGTCATGTCATATATTTTTTAAAATTGGACACGCAGTGGACACACGGAGGACACGCGCGTGTCCGCATGTTGGACGCGCGGTGGATCGGTTGATTTCATGAAAGATAGAGAATTTATGGATGCGTAATTTGGTGGATGACTTATGGAACTTGAACACCCTTAATCCAATCTTTAACTTTGAAAATACTTGAACATCTTTGTTCCTCCTCATCTTGTGAAATGAATTAGAACATTTATTCATTTATCCACTATTTGAAGATGAACAAGATAACACTATAAAGAGCCGAAAATTTGGTATTTGTATATTCCAATCTTTATCTTCAATTAATAAATTTTTTACAATATAACGAGAAAAAATTAAGATATCGGATGTTGAACATGTCAGACATTTAATTTAATTTATTTGTTTATTTTTATTTATAAATTTATTTAATTTTCATTGTTTAAGTGATAAACGAATTATTTATGCAATATAATATATATATATATATATATATATATATATATTTTATAGAGGTTTCATATTTTTTTTTTGGAAATTTGTCGTATCCGTGCTTCATAGAGGATATACACACATATATACCTTCTTCTCTCTCCTATTCTCATGTCAATTGGGGACCAAATTCGAAATTAGGGCTAGATAGATGAACGACGATGTAATTTTAGGGGGAATTTCGAAGTTTTTTTTTTTTGAAAGTGAATTTCGAAGTTTTTGATATCTAATAAATGTTTCTGGCTCGTTTCTGTGTGTGTGCAACTTAACGCATCAAGGGTTCGCTATAACTGGGTCACCTGACTCACCTTCCACCCCGGCAACAACAGGTAAGAGTTTCTCTCTTTATATATCTCACACACACATATATTCCCAAATTCATAGAATACATACATACATACATCATACATATATATATATATATATATATATATATACGCGTTATGCACAAAATAGAATAGAAAACACATACCTGTATATCTTGAATGGCTTATTGCAGGAGATATAATGGTAGTAGCCTCCCCATTCGCATACCATGTATGATTTAACCAGGCTAGTAGGCCAACAAATGGTATTCGAATGGAGGAGGCTAATTGCCATTGTATCTCCATTCTAAAACTCCATCTTCCATATCATAATCAGAAAGCCAACCAATTTCTTCTATATATAATAGCTTCTGCGTAAATGTTAAGCTACCGTAGTTTAAAATCAAAGCGGTCTTCTAGCTTAACTTTTAAGCTACATTCACACAAGACTGCGTTGATTCTAAGTTACTGTCAAGACCGCGTTGATTCTAAGCTACTGTCAAAACGCCCAAATTCCAGAAAGGATTCAAATTTTACAGATGTTTTCAAAATAATATACTAGTTGAAACTATGATCCCACTTTTTTTTTTTTCAAAATAATATACAAGTTATACAATTTGAAACTAGCATTCCAAATAACTTACTCTAGGTATATTGGTTTCCTTGTTGAACGAAAAGATAGCAGCATACTAATTGAATAAAAAGAACATCCTTAAACCATCGTGACTGAAAGGTGAAGCAAGCTTTGTTAGAAGCCATCTTTCACAACGGTGCCATTGATTCAATTTTTAGCGTAAGGTTCATTTCCTAGGTAAGGTAGCCCTAGGCACACGAAATGGTTTTGGCTCCAATATTTTAGTGGATTGGAAGAAGACAACATAGCGACCTCTGGCATTCAAAACTTTCAAGGAAGTAGACTAGTTCCGGAAGAAGTCCCATAACATGGCAACAAATTAGAACCTAATTGGGACTTCCCCTACTAGATCACTGAGGTAATCCGAAAGGGTGGAGCAAATTCATAATAGACCTTTGTTCCTTCAATTCATTAACCCAGGTATGAAGACGTTAAGCCTTTTTGTCCTTTATAGAACTCCACAAGGCTTGTACTGAGAATAAAGAAGTGTCAATGAATTGAAGGTTAAGCTCCAACAGCTCAACTTGGCATCAATTGTAAAGCGCTTCTTTTATCTTGGAAGCCTGTCTTTCAAAACTTTTGCTGAGCAACTCTTTTAGTACTTGACGGTCAGGCCTGATTGTTGAAATTAATTTCTTCACCTTTATTTTTAGAAGATTTTAAATTACTGCCGATGTTATTACTTACACTATCAGCATTCCTAAATGATCGGTGACATACACACTAAATCCAAGCTGACACAAAAACTCCCAAATATCCAATATTAATCATGTATCAAATATGAAAGGAACCCAATACATATACTATTGTACATCAAAACAATTATGAGCTCCAACAAAAATGCTAGCAACGCACAAAGGCCCGCCTAAAACCATCTCTCCACAACTAAATGGAGGATAGTAAATAAAAATACATTCTTTCTTTCACCAAAAATAGCCGTTATTTTGAATTTAAACTGAAATCTTTGGAATCGTAAAAAAGAAAAAAGGAAGAAGCATAAAATACAAAATTGGCGTTTTGGTTGCTATACTTGATATTCCAGGTTTTTATCAGCAATCAAACAGACCGAATTTAAAATTAAAAAAACAACAACCTCTATGTATATATGCAATGTATGTATATATATATTTAGAGGAAGAGTGATAAAGCATATAAAGTGGATTTCGAGGATAAGGTGACAAAGAGAACGATTTCTGAATTCACATCGCAATTCTTTCATATGTTGAGTAACTGCCTCTGGTGATAGAGTCCGGCAAGCGGCGGAGAGTTTTCTGGCGGTCAAAACCACCGCCGTCGCTACGACTCGGCGTTGCTTGATCGGAGAGGAGGAGGTGGTTGTGGATTGAAATGCAGCTTCGATCGCTTGTAGTTCTTGGTTTGTGAAGGAATATTTTTAATCAATGCTAATTTTGTACTTTCCGTTGATACGGACAAAGGAATGTGTTTAATGAATGTATTATGGTATTTTCGTTAATCCTTAATGTATTATGTGTTTAATGAATGTGGAAAGTAACATTCAGTAAATTCTAAGATTTTATATCGTCAAAATATTCATTATAAGCATCTGGGATCACCTAATATCATCTTGTCAGTTTAGTAATGGATCAAATTATATGTTAGTAATTGCAATACTATCCAGATAAGGTATTTACAGAAAGCATATGAGAGTACTTCCACTTGCTCTTAACTATTATAAAATAGTTTGTCATTCTAGAAGCCCGGCATGGGGTTAATAGAGATCAACAAGGTGCATAGCCTAGGCTTGCACCATCCAATGCACTTGGGAGAGGCACCATCCTTAGGTCTACAAAAGTGGCGCAGCCAAAACTTGTATCACATAATTGTATAGTGAAATTTTCTTTGCAGAAATTAGATTTGCTTATATGTCTATTGTTCAATCCCTTGGATTATCTAGGTTGTAATTGTTTGATGTTTAACTTCTCTGTAGTAAGTTTTCAGTTGCTACTGATGGATAACGATAGGAAGTCGCAAAAATAGTGACAAGGCCGGTCATGAGCAGTAAGGGCTCAAATGAAGAAGTGTCACTTTAAGCCTCATGGCTTATGGCATGTTCTGAGCTTGATGTTTACTCCAGGGTGATTACATTCCTAGGCAAGCATCCCATGCTTGAATCATTTAAACTTGTGAAAACAAAACTATAAGTACGGATAAGAAACTATGTTGGGGATTAGTAAACACATAGGATGCTCTCAAGGAGCTCATGCCTCACATTTTTCCATTTTGAGTGCAAATTTGATATCTATCTTAACTTGATCTGTAATTTCATCTAGAGGAATCTATCACACTCTTAGATTATCTATTTGTCATGATGGATAGTTAGTAGCAACTTTAGTTATATCGTAAAATCTGTACTTGTATTCTGATTGTGAATGACCTAGCTTTTTCCATTTTGCGTGCAAATTTGATATCTATCTTAACTTGATCTGTAATTTCATCTAGAGGAATCTATCACACTCTGAGATTATCTATTTGTCATGATGGATAGTTAGTAGCAACTTTAGTTATATCGTAAAATCTGTACTTGTATTCTGATTGTGAATGACCTAGCTTTTTCCATTTTGCGTGCAAATTTGATATCTATCTTAACTTGATCTGTAATTTCATCTAGAGGAATCTATCACACTCTTAGATTATCTATTTGTCATGATGGATAGTTAGTAGCAACTTTAGTTATATCGTAAAATCTGTACTTGTATTCTGATTGTGAATAACCTAGCCAAGGCTTCGGAATTCTAGTACTCTTGGATAAAAGCTTTCATTACTGGGGAAGTAACTGATGCATCGTAATTTCTTTTTTCTTTTCTCCCTAAATGGGAAGTTTAGGGCTATTTCAGTGCTTATTGATTTTGTGTCTCCTTGATCACAAAGCAATCTCTCTTCCTATGCCATATTATTTATTTATTGGACTGCACTAAGTATTACTTCTGTCTGTGGCTGTTGTAGTGTTACAGTAATAGTCTGGGGCAAAAATTCTTCAACTAAAATGATCTCATGCGCTATGTGAACTATGCTAAGAAAGAAAAGGTTTCCATCTATTCACCGGTGAGTTTAATATTTGTTTGTTTTTCTCTGCTTTCAAATTCAATCACTTTATTCATTAAGACCTAGCACAAATTGCATTTGTTAGATTTTTCAGAAATGGTAAGCAAAGGCTTGTGGTTCGGAACTAAATGTCCTCAATAATGTTAAGAAAAATAGAAAGAACTTTATTTGTATTATGAATAATTCACATGCACCCAGGTCCCAACCAGGCCCTAAACCCTACACATCCACCATCAAAGTGATAAAAGTTGCAGGCCAGTCAACAGCTCAACTAATCATACATGGTTTTCAGACTTTCATGGACAAATACTTGTAGTTTATTGAAAATTTGGTATTTCCATCTTTAGTTTTCAGTTCTCTCCTTGTCTGCGATTGCTTTGGCATAGAGTCTAACGATCCTAGAGAGGCCTGCCTGTTCCATATTAATGCTTCCCGAGTTTCTTCGGGTATTATTGTATGCAAGATTTGGGATTTATGGTTTCTGACCGAAACTAGAATTTTTTGAAAGCAAACACTTCGCGCAACTTGTCAGTGTCCTTGATCATTGATATCCCCCCCCCCCCCCCCCCCCCCCCCCCCGCCCCCCCCCAATAATTAATTTAGCTTGTAGTAAGAATGCAATAAGTCTTAATGGTTTTGCTTTAAATTCTAACATGTTCTTCTCTTTGTAATCTTATATATGTGCTTCCTAATTTGTAGGGTTACAATGATTCGGCAATTGGTGAATCTAGTTCAAGAGCAGCAGAATCCTGTGAGCCAAGGAATGTGAAGCCTAATACCAAGGTGAAGAAAAAAGATGTCCACAAGCATTGTTAGTCTTCCAATTTTATTTATTTTTACTCTAATTATTATTTATAATTGTTAATACCACATTCCTCATATGCAATGCCTTTTTTTTATTTTTTTATTTCAACACCTTAGAGATTCACATGCAACTTCTAATAAATTGGAATAATTTTGCGGTAGCAATTAAGCGAGCTTTAGAAATTTGGTTAGTGAATGATAAGGATATAAAAGAAATAGCAAATGTTAGTTCACTTCTTAGAAACACTAGTCATGTTAATTTGAGGGAGTCTCTTGCAATAAAGTGTGTTGTTTTATTTTGTCTTTTCTTGTTCTTTGTTCAATGGGGAGTTCTGTAACTTCCTTCTTGTTATAGTCTAATGACAATCTTTTCTTATGCCTCAGAAGCATCGCGTTCTTCACTTTTAGATATTACAATGGTGTTCTCATAATCTTCTTTTGACATTCCAAGAAAATCTTTTTTTGTTTTTTGTTTTTTTTTGTGGAGAAAAATAATATAGCCCTACTTATTTTAACTAAAAATCAATGTAGTCTTGTACTCCCTTTGTCCCAATTTAGTTGTACACGTTTGACTTTTCAATAACTTTTTTGATAATTTGTGTTTTCTATTTTGCCCTTTGATGATATAGTATAGTTGTAGTTTTTAGTGGGGTCCATTCCTTTTTGAAGTTGATGAAGAGGGATAATTTGAGAAAATATATGATAATATTGTATTGAGATTCGAAACTGGACAATTAATTTGAGACAAGTAAAGTAGACAAAGTGAACAACTAAATTGGGACGGAGTGAGTAAAATATTTAGCACGCATACTTTATAATTTAAAATAAAGTCTGAAAGTTCAATTCTCTTAATGAATAATAACTAGAAAAACTTATCATAGGATGATTTTATATATAATTTTTCAGTTCGTGTTAAAAGAAATATGAAACTTGTATGCAAACAACAAAAAACTTTTACACTTTTGTAGGTAGTATAGATATAAATAAAGAGATAGATTTTGATTAAACTCGCGTTGCGCAACCATTCCATTTGATAGAGCTACTCATTGGAAACTTGGACACACCTAAAAGGGCAGAGTCTGTATGTCGAACACCAACACGCCTTGATACGTGTTGGACACACTACAAGAAATAAGGGCTTTAGTGGCAGTTGCAATTGCCATTAAGAGGGAAAAAACTGTAGTTATAACCTTTAGCGATGGAGTGTAAATTGCCACCTAAAGCCCCGACATTAAGAGCTTTTTAGGCTGTAGTGATTTACAATTGTTATACCTTAAATCTCTTAAATAGAAAAATTAACTTTTTGTGCTATAGTGATAGACAATTTTAGTTGCCACAACATTTCTTTCGCTATAGACTAAAGTAGTTTTGACAAACCAAAAATGCATTTTATTTTTTATATATATTATATTCGAACATTTGAACACATTGTGGATATGCTCTCCAACACACCATGAATACCACGAATACGTGCCTGACACACGTGTCACATACTTAGGGATTTTTTTTTTTTTTTTCTGGGAGGGGGAAATAGAACATTTTATTGATGTTGTTCAATAGATTTTTACAATATATAGGGGTCATTATATAATTCTTTAAAAAAGTTATTTTCAAACTTTTGCACACCAACTTTAGCTCTACCTTGTTCACCCACCAACAATACCTTGTTGTTGGTGGATGGTGTCTTTCTTTTCTTCCTTTTTATCTTCTTCGTAAAACTCGGATACTTTTTTCTTTTCCTCTCATAACACAATTTTTTTTGTCTCTATTTTTCCTCTTGTTTCTACGAACATTATGGTATCCCAAAAATCCATTTCTTAGGTGAAAACAAATAAAATTCTTTTTCAATTTCTAATAAAATAAAAACTGTATGCTTGTATTATGACGTGTGTTAGATATTTGTACATAGAAATAAATGTCGAAGTAGCTATGAACTTAAATGTGACATTTACTTGCACAATGTAACTATGTGGCATTGCACTCTCTTTCTGTACAAAAAAGACCCACACATATATGGATAAATTGGGAAAATAAATCTAAACTATATTTAGATTTGCGAATAATCCCCTTGAACTATATTGTGTGCCCAATATATCCCAAAGTATCACATTTTGTTAGAAAATTTCCATGCTTATTTTTTAAAATGACAGTAGTACCTTTTCTTATTCAATTACATTTAATTATTTTTAATAAAATGAAATATGAAAATAAATGTACAATGATCTAAGTGCTTTCTTAATTTTCGTGACTATATAATATATTTCATGAAAAGAAGGTAAATTTGTTTAAATGATTCATTAATTTGCGATAAATACATAATAGAAAAAGAAGGTATTTTTTATGGTAAAACAATTAAAGCAAGTATAACTATTTTTTATGAAAAAAGGTTTTCCTATTTAAATAATTTATTAATTTTGTGTGTATATATATATAGGAGAAAAAGAAGGTACTTTTAGGTAAAACAAAATTAAAGACAATATAACGGTTGTATCATAAATTGCAAATTCATTACAAGAAGTTAATTATGTTTAGAAATGTGGGTTATCTGTATAAAGGTAAGAGTTCAGTGTTTTCCCCACTTTACCATGCATGTCTAAATATGTGTTAGTTAAACAAAAGGTTGAACTGATGGGTCGGAGTTAAGCTTGCGGTAGGCTTTGTTTACTTTTGGGTTTTGGTTCTCTTAGGTAAAGTCATATCTTGGGATGGGCCTTGTCATGGACTATTGTTATTGGTCACACAACAATGGACCTTAAACTTCTTTGCATATATTTTTTCTCCTTTATTAATTTAATTTATATAACAAAAAAAATATAAATTGAAAAAGTAAATGGAATAATTGGGATTTAGATTAGAGAATAGAGAATGAAAATAATTTCATAATATAAAAAGTGGGTAAAATAGTATTCTGTAACAAATTTGTCTTTAATTATAGCTCAAAGGGCCACTTTGTAGTATGGATAATATACAAGGTTCGGTTTAATTATGTATGGTGACTATGTATGTCATTTATTTCAATGATTGAGTTCCTCCCGTTATCCTAGTTAGGAATCCCTTAGTGAAATTTTATATAAAGTATCAAATAATATTCAGTTATTTGACAGAAATGACGTAACATATTGACAAAAATACCCTTTGTGAAGGTACTTAAGATGAATTTGATGTTGTGGTGGAGAAATAGGGCACTCGATGTAATAAACACAAATCGTTGTTCTGTGTAATTGAACCAAACTTGATGGGAGGTCAGTGCATTTTAGTCTTAATATTTGTGTATATATATAATAGCAGGGGACTCATTTCGTCTAGGGTTTGGGTGGAATAAGAAGCGCAGCCATTCTCAATAGCAGAGGCGGACTAATTAGCTACCCCAAGTGTTCCTTTCTTGCTCTGGTCTAAGTAGGTGATGCCTAATTTGAAACCCAGATCTTGTTATGGTCTCTATGTTTCGAAGATCATTGCAATCTAATTTTGATTGCAGTCATGAGTAGTCCTATCAAATGGAATGGTCCATTAATGTGAGTTTCATTCATCTTTACCACTACTATATGTATGTGTTTATATCTGTTCTGGAGTGTGTTGCTAGGGCAATAATTAGGTCTTTTTTTCACCTTTATTTCTATTTTTTTTTTGGATCTGAAATTTCTCTGAATAGCTCCACAAAATTGAATTTAGGGGTTTTAATATTAGGGAAAATTTGAGACTATTTCATGATTTTGTGATTTTTTGGGATTTGTTCTGAAGTGTGTTGCAAAGGCGAGAATTAGGTCATTTTCCCCCCTTATTTCTAATTTTTTTGGATCTGAAATTTCTATGAATAGATCCACCAAATTGAATTTAGGGGTTTTAATATTAGAGAAAATTTGAGACTATTTCATGATTTTGTGAATTTGTGGGGATCTGAGGGGAGTCTAGGTTACAAGGGTTGCACCACCTTTGGATTACGGTGTTCTTAGTAAATGCACAACTAGTACTAGATGTGCCTAGATAGAAATCAACCTATAATTACTATATTCTTTCGTCTTATTTCCTTTGAAAATTATTGAACTTTGCTTTGTGCATTATTAACTGGATTTCTTTCTTGTTTTAACCAATTGGATCCCGTCTTGCAGCCAATCGACGCTTCCAAGCAAGAATACCAAAGCTAAAAAGCGTTCAGAGCATTGGGAAGATAGGTTTTCCCCTTCTTCCTAATATATTTTATCCTTTTTGGGACAGGGTTTCTTATTTTTCTATCGACCCTGTTGTCACAATCACAAAAATTGTATTTATTTTTTCTATATTTCAAAAAGAGCAAATGTAAGATACTTGGTCAAAATTAAAGCATTTTGAAAAGCTATTTCTTTGAATTATAATTTACTATCTATACCCTCTTATAGCTCTGAGTTTCAACCCAATCAATTAAGGGTGATCTTATACACACGGCACACACAAAAAAAAGGTGTTAATTTGCAAGGGATTCGAAGCTATATTGTGTTCACTGATAAAAAGCATTTTTTTTGTCACTTGACAAATTTCCAGCAGAATCTCAGTAATTTATTATAAATTGTGTTTTCTTGGCATTCATGTTGTGTATACCTTTAATCACAGCTTAGTGAACAATTATCCTTAATTAGGATCAATTACTGAGGTTTGCTGCAGATTCACCATGCCCCGAGACTGCATTTCAATCCATAGCACCAAAATGCCCACAGCATTCTTGAAAACACTGTTGCATTTGGGATCACAATTGTGTTCGGGAGTTTATGATAGATTAATAAAATCTCAACGTGCAACTTTGGCATTATTTGGCTATATTTTCTGTAGTTCAAAGAGAAATGATCGAAGTAATATATTTTACTGTCTATTTTTAGGGTATGATTGATTAAATTTCATACTCTTCCACTAAATTCTAATATGCTTTACTTGTTTGGCCAATATACAGGTGCTTGTATATTCTGGGACTGAATAGACTGAGTAACAGTCTGGTTCCGAGGAGCTACAACGGCTGTGGCACCATGAAGCTGCGTACCCTATTATTCAGTTATACAATTGTGAATTAATTCATCAACAAAATAAGATATAAATGTATTACATATAAATATAGATATAGAATATCGCTTATATGTAATGGTATCGGTTTGTTATAAGATTAAGGGAAGAAGGATGATGATGATGATAGGTTCATTACTTGTATAGTTGTTTAGAATCTCTCTTATATGTAATGATATCAGTTTCTTATAAGATTTAAGGGAAGAAGCATGGTGATGATGATGATAATGCGGTCTGTTCGTTCCATTATTTTTCTTATGCTGTGCATTACCGGATTCGGTAGTGGCCAATAAGACTGGATTGTGTGTATGAGACTGTATGGTGGGTAGGAATGGCAATGGGGTGGGGGCAGGGTGGGGATCATCTTCCCCATTCCAGAACCCGGTTATTTTTTCCCGTCCTGTCCCGTCCCGTTTATTTTTTTGCCCTGCCCTGCCCCAAATTCCCCGCGCTCCGGTTATTATTTTTATTTTTTAAAAAAATATTAAAAAAAATTAAAATATATATTTTTAAAAAATTTAAACATAAAAATGATGTTAAAATATACATATATATCTATATACATATATATATATATATATATATATATATATATATGGGTATCTTTGTAATAGATATAATATATAAGGATATATTTATAATATTTAATATATATAAGGGTATTTTAGTAAATAATTTAAACGGAGTGGGGCAGGGTTTCCCATACCCGTCCCGAATATAATCGAATTTTTTTTTTTTGTCCCGATTAATTTAATCGGGGTCCCAAATCCGGAATAAACGGGGCGGGTTTTATTGCCATCCTATTGGTGTGGGCATCAATATTGACAATATATAGCTTGGGTTGCTATGAAACCATACTGACCACATTCTAATTTATACGAGTCCCCTTATCTAAGTGTCACCGTAGTGCAAAATTAGTATGAAATGTGAATAGTTATATATATATATATATAAATATACATGTATTACTACTTACCAAAAGAAAAGAATAAGAAACCCCATAAAAGTAGTGTTAGCAAAAATTATTTGTATTAGGAGGGGTGCACAAGCTCAACCAGAACTAAACTTATATTTTCGGTTCCTTAAAAATGAGAATCAAAACCGTTAATGCAAGGGTAGTTATTTTTCAATGTGGTGAAACAAGTTCTCCCTAAGGCCATGTTTGGTAATCGGTCTTTCTGGTCCGGTCTGGTCCGGTCCGGTCCGGTCTGGTCCGGTCTGGTCTGGTCTAATCTGATCTGGAAAAGTCTGTTTGGTAAGCGGTCTGGTCTTACTATTTATTTATTATTTATTATAATATTTATTTATGTATTATTTATTTATTTATTTATTATTTATTCACTTTATAATATATTTTATTATTTATATTATTAAATTATTATTTATTAATTTATATATTAATTTATAAATATATTCTATTTATTTATTATTATTTCATTATTTAATTCATTTTATTTATTCATTTTTAATTATTTAAAAATATATTTTATTAATTTAATATTAATTTATTATTATTATACTCATTTTTTATTATTAGTATGAAGTATTTATTCATTATTATATTTACTTATTATTTATTATTATATCTATTTATTATTTATTATTATTATTATTTATTTCATTTTGTTTATTATTTATTATTTTTATTATATTTTTAAATATGTTTTATGTAATTTATTATTATTATTTATTATTTAGTCCATTTTTTATTATTATTATATTTATTTATTATTATTCTATTCATTTATTATTATTATTATGTTTTATTTAATTTATTATTTATATTATTAATTATTCATTTTTAATTATTTATAAATATATTTTATTATTTATTCATTTATTTATTAATATTATATTAATTTTTTATTATTATTAGGTATTATTTATTTCATTTTGTTTATTATTTATTATTTATATTTTATTTTTAAAATATGTTTTATTTAATTTATTATTATTATTATTAATTTTTTATTATTATTTAGTCATTTTTAATTATTTATAAATATATTTTATTAATAAGACCAGACCAGACCACCAGGAACCACCTTTTTTTTTGGTCTGAAATGAGGCCATTTTGGTCTGATTTGGTCTTACTTGGTCTAACCAAAAATTTGGGACCAATGTTACCAAACACGGTCTGGTCCCATAAAACGTAAGACCAGACCAGACCATCTGGGACCAGACCACCAACCAAACAGGGCCTAAATAAACCTACCCAAAAGGAAAAAAATATAAAAAAATAAATAAACCTACCCAAAAGCTTTCCTTTATTTTCTATATCAATCTTTGTTCCCAATGATTTCATCACTTACTTCAAAGATAGATACAGTTGATTCTAAATATCATCAAATTTTACAAATAATGAATCAAATTGGAATAAAAATGTATATAAGTATCATCAAATCGATTCATTCCTTTGAAACTGTCTTTAATATATATACTGATGTACATAATACATATAATTTATATTATATATATCACTTATAATTTTTAAATTATATTTATATATAAATATAAATATTATACTAATTAAAAAAATAAAATATATATATATAAATTCAACACAGTTCTAAGTGGTTAAGAACCGTAATCCAACCGACCGCCGGTTGGGTCCAGTTTAATGCAATTCGATTCTTAAATTTTTGGGTAATTTGCACTAACATTTCCTGAGGTTTCAGTTAATTCTACTTTTTAGTTGATTTTCAAAATTTTTACACTAACACCCCCTGAGCTGTGATTCCTTTTGCAATGACACCCCCTGGGCCAATAAAATGACCAAAATATCCTTGATAAAATTCGAAAATATTATATGAAATGTGAAATGACCTTTATGCCCCAACCCCAAATATATACAATTTCGAAAAACATATATATAAATTCAAAAAAATATATAAAATTCGAAAACAAATATTTAAATTTTGAAAAAAATATATAAAATTAGAAAAAAAAATTTAAATTTCGAAAAACATATATAAATTTCAAAACAAATATATAAAATTCAAAAAAAAATATAAAATTTGAAATATATATATAATTCGAAAATATATATAAATGTTGAAAAATATTTTAATTAGAATATATATATTTAAAAAAAAAATATAAAATTCAAAAAATATATATTTTCAAAAACAAATATAAAAAAATTATATAATTTCGAAAAACATATATAAATTTCAAAAAATATATATAAAATTCAAAAAAATATAATTTTTTTGAAATATATATATAATTCAAAATATATATATATATTCAAAAAAAAAAATTCAAAAAATTATATAATTTCGAAAAACATATATAAATTTCAAAACATATATATAAAATTCAAAAATATATATAAAATTTGAAATATATATATAATTCGAAAATATATATATATAAAATTCGAATATATATATATATAAATTTTGAAATATATATAAATTCGAAAAAATATATATTTTCAAAAACAAAATTCAAAAAATTATATAATTTTAAAAAAATATATATATATATTGATAAAATGACATATATTTTCTAATGAAGTGAATCAAACTACTTACCACCAACATCAATTAGTGGTCTTCTTTTATATATATTTTTCCAAAAAATATATATTTTTTCTGAAATTTATATGATGTTTTTGAAATTTATATAATTTATCCGAATTTTATAAAAACAATTCAAAATTTATATATATATTTGGAATTTATATATTGTTTTTGATTTTTTTTTTATAATTTTATATATATTTCGAATTTATATATATAAAATGAGTAATCTCAAAAAATTTGTGGACAATTCATCTATGACAAACCGAGTTGTTGGGTAAAAATTCAAAAAGTATATATATTTTGGAAAATTTTGGAAATTTTTTTGGACAATTCGTGGACAATTTTGGAAAAATATATATAAAAGAAGGCCACTAATTGATGTTGATGGTAAATAGTTTGATTCACTTCATTACAAAGATATGACATTTTACCAATATATATATATTTTTCTAAAATTATATAAATTTTTGAATTTTGTTTTTGAAAAAATATATATTTTGAATTTTATATCTATTTTTTGAAATATATATATATTTTCGAATTTATATATTTTTCAAATTTTATATAGATATTCAAATTATATATATATATTTTCGAATTATATATATATTTCAATTTTTTTTATATTTTTTTGAATTTTATATATATCTTTTGAAATTTATATATGTTTTTCGAAATTATATAATTTTTTGAATTTTGTTTTGAAAATATATATTTTTTGAATTTTATATATATTTTTGAAATATATATATATTCGAATTAAAATATTTTTCAAAATTTATATATATTTTCGAATTATATATATATTTCAAATTTTATATATTTTTTTGAATTTTATATATATATTTTGAAATTTATATATGTTTTTCGAAATTTATATTTTTTTTCTAATTTTATATATTTTTTTCAAAATTTAAATATTTGTTTTCGAATTTTATATATATTTTTGAATATATATATATGTTTTTCGAAATTGTATATATTTGGGGTTGGGGGCATAAATGCCATTTCACATTTTATATAATATTTTTGAATTTTTTCAAGGGTATTTTGGGCATTTTATTGGCCCAGGGGTGTCATTGCAAAAGGAATCACAGCTCAGAGGGTGTTAGTGCAAAAATTTCGAAAATCAACCGAAAAGTGAAATTAACTTGAAATCTCAGGTGTTAGTGCAAATTACCCTAAACTTTTTTAATTTTGTGTGCAACCCTATATCCTAGCTGTACATAACTAGTAATTTATGTATTAATAACATTGTTTATTTAAAATATAGACCGGTGTGTAGAGATAATAGAATTTTCTGACTTACTGATATACAATTAGATAAAATAATTGTATATGCGTGTATGATATATGTGCGTGTTCTTCTTCCTCTAGTGCATGGCAATTGGGGACCAAATTCCAAATTAGGGCTCGAAATCGACAGCGATCAATGAACAGCCATGTAAATTTTACAGGAAAGTTTTTGAGCGCTGAAGCCTTTTATCTCTGAATCTTTATCCGATTGATAGCTAATAAATTAGGATTTCGTTTTCATCTGTGCAAGTTAATGCATGATCGGACCAGAACTTTGCTCCGGCACCTCCCGCCGTCGATTTCTCGGTCCATGACCAAATCGCCGACCTCTATAACTGGGTCTCCTTCCACCCCGGCAACAACAGGTAAGAGTTGCTCTCTCACAGATACACACACACACATATATATATATATTCCGAAATACCTAATATACATATACGTAAATATATATAATTATGTTATTATGCACGAAATTCAATACAAGAACATACCTGTATACGGGAAGAGAATATGACAAGTGTCTTCTAATTGCAGAAGATATAATGGTAGTTACTTATCCAGACTCATCCCATATATCAATTAGTCCCATTAGGCCAAAAATGGGATGAGAATGGATATGTTAATGCCGTTGTATCTCCATTGTAATACCCCATCTGTATATGCGCCTGTGGGTTTCAGAGGGAAGAGATTTGTGAGGAATTGGGGTTAAGGAATTAGGGTTAGGGTTTTGAAATAACGGGTAAGCCAACCAAAAAGCTTTTATATATAATAGGGACTGTTTCGATTTTAAGCTACTAGGCCGCTTAGATTTTAAGCTATTGTAGCTTAACATTTGTTTGACGGTATCTTAGAATCAAAGCGGTTTTGCAACTTAACATTGTCAAGACCGCTTTGATTCTAAGCTACTGTCAAACTGCCCAATTCCATTAAGGATTCAAATTTTACAAATGTTTTCAAAATAATATACTAGTTACACAAATTGAAGCTATCATTCCATTTTTTTTTTAAAACAATATACAACTTACACAATTTGAAACTAGCATATCAAATAACTTACTATAGGTAATGGTTTCCTCGTTGAATAAAATGCTAGCAGCATACTAATTGAATAAAAAGAGCATTATTAAACCATCGTGACTGAAAGGTGAAGCAATCTCTTCACAACAACTTCATTGATTCGAATTTTACCACAAGATTCATTTTTTAGGTAAGGAAGCCCTAGGCACACAAAACTGTGTTGGCTCCATTGCTGCAGTGGATTGGAAGAAGACAACAAAGGGACTTCAGGCATTCAAAACTTTCAAAGGAGACTAGCTCCGGAAGAAGTCCCACGACATGGCAGCAAATGAGAACCTATTTGGACATAGCCTACGAGGTCACTAAGGTAATGCCAAAGGGTGGAGCAAATAGAACCTATTGATTCGAATTTTACCACAAAATTTAATTTTCAGGTAAGGTAGCCCTAGGCACACAAATCGGTTTTGGCTCCATTGCTGCAGTGGATTGGAAGAAGGCATCAAATTAGGGACTTCTGGCATTCAAAACTTTAAAAGAAGGAGACTAACTCCGAAAGAAGTCCCGCGTCATGGCAGCAAATTAGAGTCTATTGGGACTTGGCCTTCGAGGTCACTAAGGTAATCCCAAAGGGTGGAGCAAATTAGAACCTGTGGATTCGAATTTTACCGTAAGATTCATTTTTTAGGTAAGGTAGCCATAGGCACACAAAACGGTTTTGGCTCCATTGCTGCAGTGGATTGGAAGAAGACATCAAAGAAACTTCTGGCATTCAAAACTTTCATAGAAGGGGACTAGCTCCGAAAGAAGTCCCCACGACACGTCAGCAAATTAGAACCTATTGGGACTTAGCCGACGAGGTCATTGAGGTAATCCTGAAGGGTGGAGCAAATTCACGAAGTCCTTTTTTTCAACATACTCATTTAACCTTGGTATGAAGACATTAAGCCTTTGGTCCTTTATAGAACTCTTAAAGGCTTGTACTGAGGATAAAGAAGTGTAAATGAATTGAAGGTTAAGCTCAACAGCTCAACTTGGCACCAATTGTTTAGCCCTTCTTATATTTTGGAAGTCTGTCCTTCAAAACATTCGCCGAACAACTCTTTTAGTTGACGCTTTGACCTGATTGTTGCAATTAATTGCTTCAGCTTTCGAGTGAAAATTTTAAACTACTGCGGATATTATTTCTTGATCAAATGGGGACAAATTTTTTGAATTAGGGTCTTCAAGCATGGCACAACAAATAAGAAAATGAATTTTAATTTTTCTAATGTAATCCAAAATCATAGAATGATATTTTGTTTTAGAGTTTTTAAATGGTTGTTTGTGCATCAGGGGTGCCTTATGCACTCTGGCATTTTACTATGCAAAATGATATGAGCTGTGTAAGGGCAGGCGAAAAAATGCTCACTTTGGGAATAAAGCTTTAGTATCCTCTCTTGGTATTGGCAACGAAAACCAAAAAAAAAAAAAAAAATCATCCGAACCCACTTCAATTGATCACTGATTTGATGGATCCACAAATCTAGATCTCTCTCCTTCAGAGGTTGGTATTTTACCTCAGCGTATGTTTGTTTAGCTCTCTACTGAAAATGATATTAAAAATGCAATATCGGTAGTTTGTGATGATTGTTCATGAGGGCTTCATTTTCTTTCGTCACATGTTGTCCCTGCTGGATTCAAGCGAATACTTGGGCTGCCACGAGCATCTAGGTTTTTCTCATCTCGGAGTTTGTCATTAGCCTCTTCTTCATCTTTCTTGGAGGATGAGGGATTTATCCTTGAAGATTCGAAGTCTATAAATGACCCTTTGCTAAATGTCAAGTGCATTTCAACCGGAACTAGTCAACGTAATGAGCTGTTTTCTAATCTGAATAACGTCTCTGATGACTTCAGAACTTCAAACAAGGATGGTGAAGCAGATTATGACTCTGTGGAATTGAATGTGGGAAGATAATCGTGAACAGATTCCAGTGACACCCATCACAGAGGCTGCTAACCGCCTCTTTGGTATATGAATCTGAGATCTGTGGAAGGATGGATGTCAAAGAGAAGATAATCGAGGAGTTGTTCTCTGGCACTGCAACTGTGAATGAGATCTCAGTGATCCCCATTGTCGGCATGGGTGGGATTGTCATGACGAACCCTAGCCCAATATGTATACATGGATGCTCGAGTGAGTGACAATTTGGCACTTGCTTCTTCGTAAAGATACAAGCATTCGCTCACACTTTGGAGTTAGCATAGGGCTAAAAAAAAGCTCAATATGTCCTACTTTTTTGCTAGTCTTTTGAACTCTGTCCCTTGATCATCGAATTCGTTCAAACAATTTTTGGTGCACTCTTACCTGTAAAAAGATTAATTTTTGGTGCACTCTTACATGTAATAAGATTATTTGCATATGAATTATATGATTATATACCAAGGTTCGCCGTAACGGTATCGGTCGCTGTAACGGTAACGATATCGGTGTAACGGACTCGGGTCAGTATCGGGTTACGTAACGGGACTCGGTTATCGCAATCGTGAATTTTTTTAAAAGCAATCGTGATTTTTTTTAAAATCTTGCACATCTTACCTAAAATGTTCTAATTGAATACTTTTGGTAACATGAATGAATAAAAATGATTTTTTGGTAGATTTAAGTAATTTTATTTATTTATTTTTTAAATTTAATATAAAAATAAAAAATTGAAATCATAAATGATATAATTTATTTTCAACAATGCAAAATAATTTTAAAAAAGGTACATGGTTCATTACCAAAATGAATTTCATGGTGGATATTGATTGCCAATTTTGAGTTGTATCTTTAGTAGACATTTGATTCATCATTAGTAGATCATCTTTTCTTCGTAATTAATAAAGATGATTCTGATCCTGAGTATATTCCAATGAATTATTAGACTGATTTGTAACGGCCGTTATGGCCACCGTAACAGACTCTAACGGCCGGTTGGGGCCGTTGTAATGATAACGAACACTCCAAAAAACATTACGTAAACTGCCGATAGAGCGATCCATGTCATATACGCAGGTAAATGAAAAAGAATTATATGATCCGACTCCATCACAACTTCTACAATGACAACTACCCCATGCACTCAATTATTAACTACGCACCTCAATTTTCAACCCATGTACAAATAGTTTCTTATCGAACTCCATCCTTTTTTTTTCCAGTAGAAACAAAATACCGTACAAATATATATATCACAGTTGGTGTCCAAACCAAACCGGAACGCCGGTGACAACCCCACCGGAAACTGCCTCAGCCGCTGGAACTCTCAACCCCGGCTGCGAAGCTTTCCCATTTTCGGGCACCCTCATTCTCACTGAAATATTGATTATCCCATTTCTCTCTCCACTACCATCCCTCAACCTGTAACTCAAGAAATGCAAGTAGTTCTCCGGCGTGTAACCTCCGGTGAAGTCCGACACCGGAACTCTGGCAGTCCCAATTACTCTGTTCCTGGAAGAAGTCCTGCATTGCACCTCCACGGTCAGGAACCGTGAATGGACAGGCATGTTCACCACCAGCTTTTCATTCCATGCAGGGTTGCTTCCACCCTCTGTATCAAGCTTGGTCATCTGGGTGTCGCCAGAATCTGTTCCGACGATAACAAAAGCGTTCTTCTTCACCGGTCGGCTTTGGGTCACATGTAAGCCTTCGCCCGAAATGATTGTCACCTCTAAAGTCCGCGAGAGTGATTTGGTTGCCATTATCACAGCTATGCGTCAACAATGAACACGGAGAGTGCAAAAACAGATGATATTTACATAGCAAAAAAAAGTGTACACTTCGTAAATTAAAAGATTTGAGACTTGAATGAAAGTGTATATACATACATATATGTATATATCTATTATATATGTATACTAAGGTTTTGAAGAAAGTTGGAGGGAAAGATGCGACAAATTCAACTGGCGTGTTGTCTACATTGCACAATGAAAATTCAAGTCATAACACATCTCTCAAGCTGAATAACAACTTCACCTTTGATTTGAACATTCAACCTGGTATAAAGCACAAGTATTTTATTTTTATTATTGTAATTCCATATTCAAATTGGTCAAATTGACCCAATAATTTCTTACTCTATAAATTGGCCAACCCTACTAGTACAATACTAGAATTCTGTAATGCATGAACCTGAGGGACCTGAGGGGGGTGCAAAAATGCATGAACCTAAAATTTAGAATCAAAGTCATGAAACTTTTCAATTATATACTACTCAATTCAATCAGAAAAACACGTGTTATTCATCAAAAGGATATATTTTATATAATGTAAAATCCAAAAATCAATGCTTTCATCTAAGATGAGTCTAAAAATTTTCCCCTACGATTACTCTGTAATCAGGAATGACTACACCTGTTGTGTAGTTTCTTGACTCATTTCATGGCTTGACTGCATCTATTTTGTGCAGCCAATACACCATCTCTCTTGTATTATAGCATTGTACAAAATTATAAAAAAAAAACAAAAAATTTACCTGCAAAAACAGAGAAAAACAGAGTCATTGATGAGAAAATTAGAAAATCGATATTAAAAAACTACCAAGAACAATGTTCTTGGTTTTCATAATTGTTCCCAGGAAACATTTTATTGGAAAATTTAACATTAGATTAAATCCAACTATTAATATCAAATTCTTGCATATATATAATTGCGATTGATCCTAAAATAATAGATAAAATTTTGAAGAAGTCACTCACCGGAATGGTTATGCTGTTCAAGTCATCATCGGCACTTGGAGGTTTAAGCTTCAGCTGATACATCCAAGTCGAAGTTATCAGAATCCTCCACGCTGTCAAATGCAACTTCCAAGCGTCTTTCAACCGATTTTACAGTGTCAGAACTTTCCAGCTTCCGAGACTTGGGAGGAGAACTGAAAAGCTGCTTTGCATTTGAAAAAACCCCACTACTAAGATCGTCTTTGACATGTCCGAGAGTAGCAGCATTTTTTTCTTCTGTAGTACAAGGGCTGGGACTTACATTGCCTACTTGTCTGGAAGTTTGGAACCGCCGCTTTCCTATAATAGACGGCATGGTTTTAAAACTCATCGCTGCAGTCCTCAAAATGTATTCCGGACTGCTATAATTAAGAAACACGGCTTTCTCATGGCTTGTTGGAGTGTGAAAAGAAACTGGACTTGGTGGCAGCCGAATATAACTATCAGTACTAGGAAATTCACCATTATCCCGAAAAAATTTCAGATCCTCCTTTTGTAGTGGCTCGTAACATAAACCACCAAAGTTTATATCCGCTGAACTTGAAGGTGTTTTACGACCATTTCTTTTCTCGTTAGCTCCATATATCGGCCTGATTGGATGAGAACCGTTTGATTGGCCACTAAAACTAGAACGTCCTCCATCCAAGCCGTTTATGGGAGATATGTTGCCTTGTGCACCTCTCGAAAGCTCAAGACTCTTAGCAGAGACAGGAAGAACTGTCTCACTAGGAGAAACACGTTTGTTTGCATTGCAGTTAGTCACATTCAAGGGAGCCGTTGAAGAAGATGGCAAATATCCGAGAGGGTGTAATGGACATGAAGGATTAACGAGATCACAAGTCGAATTGGTATGTTTACGCAGAGGCGATGGATTGTCATCATAACTTGAAAAAATACTGCTTAGTTCCGCGATATGGCGTGGATCTCGGGAGGTTTTGACATTATGTGAACCATCCTGAAACCTTTCACCGGTTAGTTTGCGTGATTCAGATGTTGGTTTTATTAACTCATTCGACCCTTCTCTTGAAATTCCGTGATTGGCTAGCGCCGGAGATTGTAGAGGATTCTTCCTTCCTTTAGAATTTTTGAGAATCAATTTTGGAAAACAAGATTGCACACTTCTTCGAGACTCCATTTTCTGGTGAGGAGAGAGTGTTCTGCCCAGCTCATGTTTCGCCACTTCAAACTTTCTATTTCCGGCGTCTCTTTCGTGACTGTGTGATCGAGTAACGGAGGGTCCAGGATGGCTCAAAGCAGCCTCACATGTTGAAAACTGACACAGTTTCTTCTTCAAAGAGCAGTTCCAATGATTTTTTATAGAGTTCTCAGTCCTGTTAATGCCCAACACAGAAACATGGTCAAAATGATTTTTCTTTTTATCTAATAGGAGAAACCATGAACTTGTTTGTTAATTGACTTCTTTAGATTTAAAAATGCCTACAAAAATACAACAACTATAGTCCCATTAATGTGTAAATGAGTGAAAGCACCCAAAACCAACCAAGTCAATTGCCTTGGTCAAGCTACAATGAACAATATAGCTATTCCTGAAAATTCTTTTATGCCTCTAATCACAACTTAGGCCTTAATTGTGTTCCATAGATTCAGGAAATAATACCTAGTTACATAGCGAGTAGCTACAAGAACATGCAATTTTACGACAAACTATATGCTGCCAATGAGAGTGATCGGATCTGTAGCATATACCAACTCTGTCCATGACAACTTTCCATAGACAATCATGCAACTTCTTACAATATGTCAAGTTGATCAGAGGCCTCCCAAGAAATCAAATAAAGACTAAGTATTCGTCAATCATCATGTTGTGTAAATATGCGATCTACCCACCATAGTTACCATTCGGTTATTTAGGGCATGCTTGGTTTCTGAAACTTGAAAATCAGAAAACTGTGCAAAGAAATTTCTGAAAATTGTTTTTGAAAAAAAGTTGATTATAAAAAGGCCTGTTTCCAAAAAACCGTCTTTCATAGTTCTCTGAAAACAGTTTTTCTGTCTTCTGTTTTTCAGAATTACAAACCAAGTATGGTCTTAGATTTCCTCTAAAAGAAAATATTCAAATGATACCTTCCATGAAGAACCTTTGCAATTTCAGCCCACTTGTTCCCGTATATTTTATGCGCCTGAATAAGAGCCAATTCCTCTTCTTTGGTCCATGGATTTTTGTTTATGTCTGGGTTTAAATGGTTGTACCACCTGAACAAGCAACGGTCAGCTTCGACTCTTCTTAACAGGAGGAATGTATGAATTACGTTCTATGATAAAATGTGGATGTTGCATCAAGAAACTGAATGCACTAACTAATGTTAGCTACCTTTCCCGGCATTGCTTCCCTATTCGGCCTGGAAGGTACTTTGCCATTTCAGACCACTGCTTATTACCGAATTTCCCAACCAACTCAACGATAGTATCATCTTCCTGATAATATCAAACAAAAAATAAATTACTGTCACGAGCTTCATAATTTTAAAATGACCTCTTCATGAGGAGGAGATTCGAGAGTTCACACGTCTTTGGTCCAAGGTCCTTTAACCAGATCAGGATTAAGAACTTTTTGCCAGCGATGCAGGCATTGAACATCTGTTCGCTCGGGAAGACAACTAGCTGCGCAAAATCATCAATCATTATTTCACCAACAGCTTTGAAAATTCGAAAAACAAAAAACAAACTCGAACAAAAACAAATCAGCAGTTCTAGGGTGTTGAGGTACTGATGAACAAAAACCAGCATGGATCTCCGTTGATTGTGTCCAACCAGGTTTGTTTTCATAGTTCGATAAGAACACTGCTGGCTAAATTATCAGAATGCAATTACTGAACAACTAAATACAACATCACACTCACCAATCTTTTTCCAGTTTCTTCCACTGAACTGTCGGACTGCAGCAGCCAAAATATTGTCCTGCAAATAGAAAACTAAATTTGAGTGTTACGTAACGTTATAAGCACTATACTAGCCATGCTCTTGGGCAACAGTGTTAATACAACGATTCCATTCAAAAGAACCAGAATATGATATGCAACAATTTGTTGGGGCCGCAAGCGCGGACATAGACCGAACTTTACTCAATCCACGTGGAGGGGTCGCTCCCGTGGATTAGTCAGTGCAAAAGTCCCTGACACCCCGGTCATCAAAAAAATATTAAAGCTAAGTTCAAATAAGTTAAATAATACCACATTAGTCAAAATATATAATGAGGGTTTAAAAACAAAGCATAAGAGAACCACTAATTAGCGCCATTACTGACCTCTTCCTCTGTCCAACCTCCCTTGGAGGACCGTCTTGTCGGGCCAGTAATCCTTCTATAAATACAGTAAACACCAAAAATTAGTACAAAGTATGTCACTAACACAACCTACAACAAAATTATATTACTAATAAATTACAGAAGATGAACCACTAGGCCTAAAAAAAAGTGATCTTTCACTATAAATCAGGGTATTATTATATCCCCTTGGGAATAGTACATGGAGCTTTTGTAGATGATGTTTCATGATATAATTTTCAAAGCACATAATGCACAACCTTCTTTTCTTTTACCATTACATTCTTCATTTATGAAAAACTGAAATTGCAAAACCAAACAGAAAATCTGCAATGAATGGAAGATATAGACATATAAATTCAATGTAGGCGAAGGACTTAAAATATTTAAGTTACACCCTCTTTAATAATTTAAGTTTTTAGAATAGTTGGTAATTAACATGTGGCCAAAGTTTTCGCGTTCAAACCTCATCACCATCCTTTGTTGAAATTATTGTTCCACATGTTGGACTTAAATGCCACACGTGAAGGACGTGTAGAATGATATAAAATATTTAAGTTACATCATTTTTAAGAGTTAAACTTTTAGAATAATTGGTAGTAAAAATAAAGTAGACAATTTTTCGATTTAGCCAGGAAACCAAGATCGTAGGTACAAAATAACATAAAACATGCGATTCTACAATTCTGTTTGAATTTAATCCCCAAATTTTCTCGGGAAACAAACAGGGATAAAGCAAGGTAAAAGAACACACACCCGTCATTAGAAACTGGCTTGCAATCTGCAGGACCGGTGTCGGCATCCGAAATCGGAGAGACTACACCATTCTTTACTGTTTCACCATTAGACACCTTCACTTGTTCCATAACTAAGTCTCTCTAAAACAGCTTATATACAATAAATTACATAATTAAACTACATAAGAAAAGGAGGAAAACCCCCCAAATAATATCCAATATTGAAGCTATGGGTTGAATCTGTAATACAAATCCAACCCACTAATTTAAATTTTGAAAAACAATAAAAGATACCCAACGGTACAACAAAAAAAAAAACAGAATCTAAGGAGGATCAAGAGAAACAAAATATAGGGTTTGTATGAAAAAGGAAACAGTGTAACGGCTAGAAAAAATCAGGAAAGGAAAGAAAACCAAACTGAAAAAAGTGTAATATTCGGAACACAGAAACTTATGGGTTTTTTTTTATTTAATTTAGAGAGAGAGATAAGAGTTGTTGTAGCTATCAATGAGCAGTTTTAGAGAGAGAAAGTTGAGGGGCGGTGACGATGATACAAATTCGCGGGAAACAGATTGTTGTGTGTACAGGTCACCGTAAGAGTCGAATCCGGGAATATAGTGGGTTCAAACCCCATAAATCTTCAAAGAGTCGTATCCAAGAAGGAAACTTAATGTGGGTCGGTTTGGATCCGAGTGAATTTGGATTTGGATTTGGATTTTCATCCTAAACAAGTTTTTTATGCTGTTGTTCATTTGTAATTGAAAATATGTTTGAGAATTTAAATTTTACAGATTTGTAAAAATAAAAAATAAGAATATATTTAAGGGGGCGTTAAACCCCTATAGTATAAATATAGTGCGTATAACTCCCTATGATTCGAATTGACCCCAAACCTTTCAAATATGTGCGAATTGACCTCATTCGTGTAAAATGACATATATGCCCTTAGTATATAAATTTCAAAAAAATGAAAAATATATATATTTTTTGAAAAATAGATAAATTTCTAAAAAAACATATAAAATACGAAAAAATATACAAAATTCGAAAACAAAATATAAAATTCAAAAACATATATAAAATTCGAAAAAATATTTAAAATTCGAAAACATATATAAATTTCAAAAATATATATAAAATTATAAAAATATATATATAAAATACGAAAAAAATATATAAAATTTGAAACAATATATATATAATTCAAAAATATATATATTAAATTTCAAAAAAATATAAAATTCGAAAAAATATAAATTTTGAAAAGAAAAATATAAAATTAAAAAAATTATATAAAATTGGAAAAAACATATATAAATTCAAAAAATATTTATAAATTTCGAAAACATATATAAATTTTGAAAAAAATATATAATTTTCGGGGAAAATATTAAATTCGAAAAACAAATATTAAATTTCGAAAATATAATATACAATTCGAAAAAATATATAAATTTCAGAAAAAATATATAAAATTCGGGGAAAATATTAAATTTCAAAATTAAAATATAGAATTCGAAAAAATATATAAATTTCGGAAAAATATATATAAAATTCGGGAAAAATATACTCCTATATTCTACTTTCTTTGACTTTAAATTTTGTTTTGGTGTATTGTACTTTGGTCACTTGTGTTTTTTATACTTCTATTTGCACAACTATTTGAATTTTATATATATTTTTCGAAGTTTAATATTTATTTTTCAAAATTTATATATATGTTTTGAAATTTATATATATTTTTAAGAATTATATATATATATTTCGAAATTGATATATATAAATTTAGAAAATTTTATTTTATATATATATATATATATTGGTTTCGAAAAATTTAATATTTATTTTTCGAAATTTATATATAATTTTTGAAATTTATATATTTTTTTACGAATTATATATATATTTCGAAATTTATATATATAAATTTCGAAAATTTTATTTTATATATATGTATATTGGTTACGAAAAATTTAATATTTATTTTTTGAAATTTATATATTTTTTTACGAATTATATATATATTTCGAAATTTATATATATAAATTTTGAAAATTTTATTTTATATATATATATTGGTTTCGAATTTTATATATATAAATTTTGAAAATTTTATTATATATATATATTGGTTTCGAATTTTATATATATAAATTTCGAAAATTTTATTTTATATATATGTATATTGGTTTCGAAAAATTTAATGTTTATTTTTTGAAATTTATATATTTTTTACGAATTATATATATATTTCGAAATTTATATATATAAATTTCAAAAATTTTATTTTATATATATATATTGGTTTCGAATTTTATATATATAAATTTCGAATTTGAATTTTATATATTGGCTTTGAAATTTATTTTTTAAAATTTATATATATATTTTGAAGAATAAGGGTAAGGGTAAAATGAGTATTTAAAATAGTATAAAAGTCAAAGAAGGGGGGTTTTCTCACGTTTTCGAAACTTACAGGGGAATATTCGCACGTTTTTGAAACTTGCAGGGGGTGTTCGCATGTTTTCCAAACTCGCAGGGGGTGTTCGCACGTTTAACATAAGTGTTGATGTCAATACACACATTTTCAAAATATAGGGTGTTATTCGCACCGTATTTACATTACAGGAGTGTTTTATGTACTTAACCTTATATTTAATAATGTTTCAAGTGAGTAACAAAATCACTTTCTTTTCCTTGGTATTGGTTCACCCTAGGGTGAAAAATTTAGGAAATACCAATTGGATATTTTTTATTTGACTCTTTTTGCGATAACATTTTGTGTTTTATTGAAGTGACAACAAATCCATTACGAATGTGATTCTGCAATTTTTGATTTATTATAGAGTAACAGTACACCATTGCAGCATAAATCACATCACAAAAATTAAATATAAAAAATGATCCCAGAGACACGAGACATGAGTCACATGATAGTCCATAAAATTAAGTTTAAGGGTCGGTTTGGATACCCTATTTTTTGTTTTTGTTTTTTTACTGTTCACAAGACTAAAAAAAAAAACACGTTTGGCAAACGCGTTTACTGTTCACTGTTTTTTTCCCAAGAAAACTGTTTTCTGTGAATAGTGTGTAAAAGTGATGAAAACACCAAATACAACTTTTAGTTGTTTTTTGAGTTTTTTCACTGTTTAGGTGGTAAAAATAATGAAAACACCAAATTCATAAAATACAATTTTCACCAAATAAAAGTGGTGAAAACAGCTTCATCCAAACGCTTTTTTGTTTTTAGTTTTTTCCTGAAAAAACAAAGACAAATACAAAAACAATTTTTATATTTGAAGACAGAAAACAAATACAAAAAACAGGCTTTCCAAACGCACCCTAAAGAAAACTAGCATAATATTATGTTATATGTAATATATTAGGGATGGAACTATTAAAATGGAACATAGATTTATATATGTAATTTCTATAAAATATTAAGATACGAGCTTAATATTTCAATAAAATGTTTGAAAATCATATTAGAATTTCTTCTTTTAAATATATATATTTATGAAGTAGTTGTCAAATCTACTCTATGGGGCTCAAAATTAATCGAGAGTTACAGTGTAAAAGATGAAAATGGTTAAATTTATATAAAGATTAATTTTGACATTAAGTCTTTAATTTATTGAAATTTTTTATGTAAGAGCAATAGATACTAGGACGGATTTTGTTATAAGGAATTAAGGAGAGATGGTCATACAGAATAAAACAGGAAAAAAAAATACAGAATAACAATACAAAAGAGGGAAACTAACCGCCTATATTTTTGCCTCAAGTAAGGGATTGATGATATAGATATTAAGGGGTTGTTTGATTTTTAGGTTTGGTTTAGTTTTGTTTAGTTTTTGCTTTCTTTTAAAGATCAAATGAACTTTGATTTTTATAATTTAAGACTAAATGTTTTTTTTAGGTGGATCCCGCATTCCACTACACATCATCTTTTTTTTTTTTTTCTCTCTCTATATATATATATAATGAAGGGTGGACCCCGCTGGCCACTATTCTTTACTTTCTCTTTCTATATAGGATAATTTGCACTAACACCCCCTGAGATTTGCATCTATATATATTTTTAAAAACATATAAATTCGAAATATATATATATTTCAAAAATATATATGTATAATTTGAAAAATATATAAATTCGAATATATATATATTTCAAAAAAAAAATATAGGCGGTTAGTTTTGGTCTTGGTCTTGTGATTTTGGTTTTGGTGGTCTTGGGTGGTTTTAGGTAAATCTAAAATCATTATATAATGTTTGGTAATGAGTTGCTTTTGGTTTTGGTATAATTATATATATATATACTAATATCTATTAAAAATATATAAATATGAAAAAAATATATATAAAATTGGAAAAAAAATATTAAAATGAAAATATATATATAATTAAAAAATATTTAAAATTCCCGAAAAAATTTGATATTTTTATTTTTTTTATTCCAAAAAATATATATATAATCGAAAAAAATATTTTAAAATGTGAAAATTATATATAAAATTCAAATAATATATTTTAAATTCGAAAAAATATATATAATTCAAAAAAAATATAAAATTTTGAATAATTTTATTATATATTGAAAAAAATTAAAAATTTAGAAAAAAAAGGATATAAAATGGGGAAAAATAAATTTTTTCCGAAAAATGATTTTTTCCCGAAAATTAATTTTTTTTCCGAAAAAATAATTTTTTTCCGAAAAATAATTTTTTCCCGAAAAATAATTTCTTTTCCGAAAAATAAATTTTTTTCCGAAAATTAATTTCTTTTCCGAAAAAATAATTTTTTCAAAATATAAAATTTGAAAAATACTTTTCCGAAAATTTATTATGTCCCAAAATATAAAATTATGTCATAAAATAATTTTTTTCCAAATAATATATATTATGTTTTTAAAAATAATTCCTATTTTCGGCCATATATATATATATATATATATATATATGTGTATAGAGAGAGAAAAAAAAAGTCAAAATTGGTAGGCCAAAACCATGGTTTTAGTGGTTGGTTTTAAAAAGCCCAAAACCAAGTCCAAAACCCACCAACCAAATATGGTTTTGTCTTGAAATCAAAGACCAAGACCAAAACCAAGCCCAAAACCGGCTTCCCAAACAGGCCCTAAGGTTAATTTCATTTACACTCATTCAGGTTTGTTTTAACTTTAATCACACTTTTTCAGGTTTGCAAATCTTCAATTACACATCTTATATTTTCAAATCCACATCATTCTAAAATTTTAGTTTAATAACTAAATTATCCTCAATATGTTATCCATGTTAATTTTATTCCCCTATCCAAACACCCCCACAATTCCCACAACCGCCCCTCCTTCCCTCCACCCCCTCCTCTGCACACACACACATATATTTATATATAAATATATAAGTCCTATTTTTTGTCAGAAATTTGTATGTATATAGAAATTTGGTTGGGTTGGTTCTGATTTCACCTGAATGAATCATAAGAAATTAGGTTTTCAATATGGGTTGAATTTGGAACCAACTTTGGAGGTGATTCCAAGTGATTTTACTATTGTAGCAGCCCCACCCACTTCAAAATGGTTCCAAAAAAATGAAATCAAATTCCATTTACACAAATCAGACTCCAAAGTTGCCCATTCTCTCTCCCACATGAATTTTTGGTTTGCCTTCTACAATTTGTAACTGTATGCTTCTCCATTTTAATTTGGGCGAAATTTGGTTCTCAAATTGAGATCGGATTTGGGTGATAATTTGGGCGAATTTAAAGTTTGGCATCAACATTTTTTAACTGCATGTTTCTCCATTTTAATTTCGGCGAAATTGGGTTCTAAAATTGGCTTCAAATTTTTGGTTTGGCTTCTGCAATTTTTAATTGCAAGAAACTCCATTTTTATTTGGCCGAAATTGGGTGATAATGTGGGTTTGCTTCTATTAGCTTCCCTTGCTATATATATAAATGTATGTATATATATATATGTGTGTGCGCGGGTGTGTATATGTGTGTGTGTGTGTTTTGTGGGTGATGGTGGCGTGATTGGGGGTGGGTAGAGTGGCGGCTGAGGAGAGGGTTGGGAAAGGGTGGCTGAGGGTTGGCGGAAAAGGGGGCTGGCTAAGGTGGCAACGGTGGTGGTGGTGATGGTGATGATGATGATGTTAGGGTGTTTGGATATATGGTTAGGTTTAATATATGTTTGTTTATAGGATTAAATTGATTTAAGGGCCCTTTGGTTAAGGGTATATTAGACATTTTATACCATGAGGGGGCGTGATTGATGTAACACCCCGCTCCAACACTTGGTATAATATTGTCCGCTCTGGGCCCAGCCCGCACGGTTTTGCTCTTGGGCTCCTCCCAAAATGCCTCATACCAATTGGAGACAACACTGCACATATAAGTACATCCCCAGACCTCTACCCGGGCGATGTGGGACATCACAATCACCCCCTCTTGGGACCCAGCGTCCTCGCTGATGTTACCCACGGGCTTGTGCATGCACCCACACTTAATTCTGGCTGGGCTCTGGCTCTGATACCAATTGTAACACCCCGCTCCAACACTTGGTATAATATTGTCCGCTCTGGGCCCAGCCCGCACGGTTTTGCTCTGAGGCTCCTCCCAAAAGGCCTCATACCAATTGGAGACAACACTGCACATATAAGTACATCCCCAGACCTCTACCCGGGCGATGTGGGACATCACAATTGAAGATTTACAAACTTTAGAAAATATGATTGAAGTTAAAATAAATCTTAGAGGTGTAAATGAAGTTAACCCTATATATTATATATACACACACAATATGCAACTTATGATTCTACCTCATCACTTGGATTCATAAATGGGTAAATTATACTTTGACCCCTTGTTATTTGGATATATTACATTTTGACATACTCTTGTTTGGATAATTATAGTTTGATCTACTCTAGTTGGATAATAGTTACACTTTCCCCCTTCCCTCAAAATTTTGGCACAGTCAACACGGATCAATGATGATGTTATCTCATTTTTAAAGGTGAAATGACTATATTGTCCTTCAAATCCTATAAAGACCTATTTGCCATTCCTAAAAGAAGTAAAAAATATTTTTACCCTCCCTTTATGTTTTTTTATGGACAAAAATACTCTTGTGGGTTTTCTTCTTCTTCCTCTATTTGTATCTTTTTCTTTCTCCATGTCTTCATCTGTATCTTTTCAAATAATTTTATTCCAAAGTCAATGGTTTCAAAAGCTCAATCCTTCACTAACCCACCATGAATACCTCTCGCACCACCGACCTAGGGATGACAAAAAATCCCACCCTGGCAGGGAATCGCCCCGCCCTTCCCCCATTTAAGCGGGTTTGGGGACCTGATTAAATAAATGGGGGCGAGTATGGGGGTGAGGGAAACCCCCGGTTGGTTATTGGGGCCGGTATAGGGAGGGATCGCCCCGCTCCGCCCTAATTATACTATTTTTTACTAATATATTCTCAAATATTATCATATATTATTAATATATACCCTCTATATAAAATAACTTCTTCATTTTTTTATATTTCACCAAATACCAAATTCTAGTATCCTTATCCTTTCACTCTTTTCGCCTTAATTTCATATTAATTATGTTTAAACTTGCATGTTTTACTTTGATGCTCGTACAATAATAGTAAATTAGAAGTTCCAATTAAGAAATTAAACATTTTATTCATTTGTGTAAGAAATTTTTTTTTATGGTGAGATATCGCCCCATCCCGCCCTCGCCTAGCCTTACCCCGCCCTATTTAATAATCGAGTTTTGGGCGGGTATGGGGATAAAAAAGTTAAACGAGGACGGGGATGCAATCCCCGCCCCCGCCCCATTGCCATATCTACACTGGCCTCATCATATCCAACGCCAAAACCTTCAGCTCATTCCTCGGCTTCGCCTTCGATGATCGGAATTTATATGTAAAAGAAATCTTCAAAACCCTAAAAGATGGAACCCAAGTATATAAATTCGAGCCAAACCCCATCTCCATAACATGCTAATGAGCATTCCTACCAAAATCAACATCCATACTCACTTGTAAATACACACAAATATACCTCACATATATACATATATGGTAAAAATAAGTCT
The DNA here is from genome assembly GCA_963922005.1 of Cornus suecica. Taxonomy (NCBI): domain Eukaryota; kingdom Viridiplantae; phylum Streptophyta; class Magnoliopsida; order Cornales; family Cornaceae; genus Cornus; species Cornus suecica. The sequence continues at coordinate 13,252,925 of OY998240.1, read as the reverse complement.
TCAACAATTTAGAATTTTTTAAAGGTTAGGTTAGATTTATTAGGGTATACTAGTAAAAATAATATATCAACTATTTTCGAACAAAACTAGAATAAATTATCGTGGGTAATTGGGTAATTTTATTTTCTCGACCATCGTATTTTAACACCGATGACTTTGAGGGGGTGAAACTGTAATTATTCAAATAATAGGGAGAAAATTGTAATACGTCCAAACATCAGGGGGTGAAAGTGTATTTACCCTTCATAATTCATAATATAAACATGGGCATAGAGAGATGTCAAAAATTCCCGCCCTGGTGGGGAACCACCCCTCCCCGATCTGATTTATATGGGTTTGGGGACTTGATTAAAAAAATAGGAGTGGGTATGGGGAGGGAAAAAAACCCTGACAGGTATAGGGGAAGGGCCGCCCCACCCTGATTATATTACCCCGCCCCATTTATATATTTAAATTACATACTTACCTTATTAATTTATATATATTACACTTTTGTACCTATATAAATTCACACTCGCAAATAAACTCTAACACTCTAATATTTTTTGGAAAAAAAATCATATATTGGAACATAATATATATTTTTCAGAAAAAAAATCATATTTTGGAACATAATATATATTTTTTGCAAAAAAATTATTTTTCAGAAAAAAATCATATTTTGGAACATAATATATATTTTTTGCAAAACAATTATTTTTCGAAAAAAAAAAAATTCATATTTTGGAACATAATATATACTTTTTTGCAAAAAAAAATTCATATTTTGGAACAAAATATGATTTATTTTTGAATTTTTTTTTTTTTGCAAAAAGTATATATTATTTTTTCCGAAATAATTCACTAAACCCCCTTATACTATTAATTTCACTAAATCCCCTTATACTATTGAGGGTAGTTTAGGCATTTTGAGAAGTGAGGGGGCAATTTGATGAAATTGAATAGTATAGGGGGCAAAGTGGACACAAAATGGGTTAGTTGATTAATCTGGATAGTATATGGGGGTTTACTGAAATTAACCCTTTATATATATTACACTTTTGTACCTATATAAATTCACACTCGCAAATAAACTCTAACACTCTAATTCATTTTTATTACATTTTATCCAGTACCAAGTACTAGTCTATTTACCAAAGGCCAAATGACTAAGTGGTATCTAGCATTGCTCTTAAATGGGAGGTCAAGGGTTCAAGCAGCAGTAGAGGCGCTGTGTGTGTGAGTATTCTTATCTTTCAAAAAAAAAAAAAAGCATTAGTCTCCTTACCTCTTCACTTTTCTCGGCTTAATCTTATGTCAATTATATAAAAAATTGCATGTATTACTTTGATACTTGTACAACAATAGTAAATTCAAAATTTCAAATTATAAGTTAAATATTATTTTTATTTACATATATATATATATATTTATCTTTATGGTAAAACTGCCCAACCCCACCTCGCCTTACCCTGTCCCGTCCTTCTTGTTTAATAATTAATTTTAAATCGGGTACGGAAATGACAAAGTTAAACGGAACGGGATACGATCCCATCCCCGCCCCTAAGCATGGTAAAGTGTATGAGAGGAAATAATTTTCAAATTTTAGCATTGCTAGAGTGACTCTAGTCCATTAATTTATCGAATTTAATTTAAAAAATAAAAAAGGAAATTGAAGCTGACCTTCAAAGAAGTTTGTGGTCCCAATAAAAAAATGGCAACAAACCGCGACTCATTCGGTCATACCATATTTAAACCGGGTTCAATACAATGTGTGTATATGTATCACACACAAAAGATAGAGACAGAGAGGGGAATAGAGAGATTGAAAAACAATTCTTCTCTCTCTCCTCTCTTGTTTGGTGGTTGTTCTTGTTCGTCCCAAACATGCCTAACGGAACACTTGAAGTTCTTCTTGTGAGCGCCAAAGCTCTTGAGAACAATGATTTCTTCAGTATGTTTTCTTATCATTTTTTTTTACTCCGAATAATATGTTTTACAATTTTTATTTTGATCTACAAGTTTAAATATGTCACATTATGTATAGGCATTTACAAAATGTTGATTAAATTTAAGGGTCTGTTTGGATGTCCCCTTTAGTGAATTGGGTTGGTCGGTCCCATTTATATAGCATTCAATCTATAAAGTTATACTTTTTGAATGAAGCAGTTTGTTAAAAATGGCAATCATGAGATCAATGGTTTTAATATGTGTTATTGTATCTATTCTATCCTTTTAAGCTTAATGGTTCAATTGGATAAATGATAAATTTGATGACAGTGTATTAAATTTGATTTGGAAAAAGATGTGATGTTGGATTAGTGTTATGAAAGCCATATCATTGCAATTCTTGTACATTTACAGTTCCCACATGCATAGATATTGAATCATTCCTTGTAATTTATTGTTTGAGATCCACATAAAATAATCTTCTGAATATAATAATCCATCCATATTATTAAAAATTAAAAAATAAAATAAAAAAAGGTATATATACTCCTCAAATAATTGAACCTAAATTAAAGCTATACTCCTTGAGAATCTTCATCTTCTTCATTACTTTCTTACCTTAAAACCATGGAGCCATTCAAAGTCAATGGGTATCCAATCCAAAGAAAAAGCTAACCTATATGTTGCATTTTTATTTGTTTTTGTTTTTAGCTTTTCTTTTCTTGTTCTGGTAAACATGTTTATATATTTTCGCAATTTGAAACAGTCGATGGTGATAAATTTCTGATAGGCTCATTAACAATGATTTTATTATATTTATATGAAATTTTGTGTGTTGTATACTAGTGTTGGCTAGCTCCATGCTGTTTTCTCCTTCTATATAAACACATGTATTACGTACTAAACAAATTTTATTTCTCGTGAGGCATTCAAAGATTTATTGAAGAAGTTTTTGTTTATTCATTTTGATGACTTCCATTGTTTATGATCAGCTAACATGGACCCTTATGCAATTATCACATGCCGGAGTCAAGAAAAGAAAAGCAGTGTTGCATCAGGTACATTTCTAATTTCATACGATTTTTTTCGTAATCTTGATTCACGTCGCAATGAGTGTAAAAGGAGCACTATATTATTTCGACACGAGAAAGGTGTGTGGAAAATTCCCTTTTTCTTGTGTAGAAAACTAGTAAGACGAAGAACCACTCCTAGAAAATTAAATTTTCTGGCATTTATCTCTTTTTATTCCCCGCTAGTCTCTTATCGAATTTGATTCTTGTCGAATAAAAAATTACTGATGTATTTTATGACATTTAAATTTGGAAAACTCTAAAATTTATTTTGGTGATAGAATCATCACAAATTAAGTAAATATGCTCTATTTAATTTTGCTAATAAACAGTTTATGCAGGTAAAGGATCCGACCCGAGATGGAATGAAACCTTTGTATTCACAATCTCCGACACAGTTGATGATCTCAGAGTAAAAATAATGGATAAAGACACTTTCACAGCGGATGATTTTGTTGGAGAGGCAATGTGAGTGAAATTTCCACACACACATATATATATATATATAAGTTATATGGTTATCAAACCTAACGGATTTAAAAATTAAAGCTACATTCTCTTAAAGTCGAAATTTTATCATTACACCAAGCAATGATATCGGTTTACACTTACACTTGTTAGTGGAGGCGTGGACCACATGTGTGTAGTAAGCCCAATAAGTTCTCACTTGTGTAATTTAATTTATTATTATAAATTAAGAATCTCCTTACATTGAGAGACTACGGCTTATTCTAAACAATATGGTATCAAAGTCAGATACCGAAGTTTGAGAAACGCTTTCCTCACAAAACCTTAACCCTAATCCAAACAAAATCCTAACCTTTATTTTTTGTGAAGCCAGATTCCGTTACGCAGATTAAGGTCGGGGATCAAGTTGCCCGGTCAGCTCACAGGAGTCCAACGAGCAGCGCCTTGAGAATTTTTTTTTCATACTTGGTCTGTTTTCGTAATTCCGTTCATGAAATCCTAGTTTTTTCGTGATTTCGTTGATGAAACCCTAGTATTTTTTGTAATTCTTCCTGCTATTGTGTGTTTAGGGTTTCAATTCCCAACACTTCGGTTCATGTCTTGATGAGTCATTGATTGAGACGTTATCTTGATATATATAGGGGTGTGTATCCCCTTCTTTGTTGTAATTCTTGGGGAAATTGTGTTTCCATCTTAGTTATTATTTTGTCAGATACTTCATATATAATTGATTGTGATTATGGGTGACTTTTCGATATCGAGTGGGTTTATTGAGCCTAAATTTACGATCTCAGAGATTTTTTCATCAAGTTCCAAACTTACTGAGCGTCGTTTGGACGATATAAATTTTCAGAGTTGGTGTAAACTAGTTTGATTCGCTATTCGGGGTATGAGTAAAGAGGAACATCTTAGCGATGATTCCCATAATCCTCAAAGTGATCTTACAGGCTCCAAGATTTGTTTACGTGATGATGCCCGCTTATTTAATCATTTGATAAACTCTATGGAGTCTCGGGTGGCTGATTTGGTGACCCATTGTGATACGGTCAAGGAGCTATGGGAGTATCTTAATGTCTTATACTCGGGCAAGAATAATATGAATCATATTTATGAGATATCTTAGTCATTCTTTCGTCCGGAGCATCAGACGACTCATATCAAGGACTATTTCGCTTATTTCAAGAAGATTTATGGAGAATTCAATGTCTTGATGCCCCTTACTACATATATTCATGAAATGCGTCGACAGCGGGAACAGTTAGCTATATTAGCATTTCTCAATGGCCTCCGACCGGAATATGAGTCAGCTCATTCTCAGATCTTAGCTAGTCGGGAGACTTTTCTTACGGAGGCCTATTCTCAAGCACTTCGTTTTATTTGTTTGACTTTTGGATCAAGCGATATTGGTGAGAGTACTGATTTGGCAAGCAATACGCAGATTGAAGGTCGTGGTGGTCGCAATTCTGATAGCAAGTTTACCTGCTTTTATCATGGTGGTGTTGGCCATACCCGTGATAGGTGCTGGAAGCTACATGGGAAACTGCGATCTGCCAATGTCTGTTCACATTTATGTTGCAGAATAATCTCTCCTGCTAGAAAATCAGGTCCCTACATCTACCTCTCTAGTTCAGTCAAACCCTTCTACAACATATGTTTCAGCCTCTTCTCGGACATGGATTGTTGATTTTGGTGCTACTGACTATATGACTGGAACAACAGGTATTTTGCGGGATTATTCTCCCATATCCTCTTGTCCAGATGTGCGTGTCGCTGATGACTCTTATATACCAGCTTAGGGGATTGGGACGACATCACCCACCTCCAATATCACTTTATCATCCGTGTTACATTTACATGCGCTTCCATTCAATTTACTATATGTTAGTGCCCTTACTAGAAAACTAAATTGTCATGTTGTTTTCTCTGGTGATTCTTATGAATTTCAGGATATGTTGACAAACAAGGCTATTGGTAGGGGTCATCGCACTTCAGGGGGCTCTACATGCTGGATGAATAACCAACTTCCATGGCCTATTCTAGTATTTTCTCTACACCTCTTAATCTTCACTATCGACTTGGTCATCCTACTCTCTCAAGCTTGAAGCGTTTGTGTCCTGGAGTTCAGTCTTTGTCTGAATTATTTTGTGAGTCTTGTTAGTTTGCTAAACACCACAGAGTTTCATGTGTCTAGGGTTAATAAACAAGCATATGCTCATTTCAAATTAGTCCATTCTGATGTTTGGGGACCTTGTCCGGTCTAGTCCAAGTTTGGTTTTTGGTATTTTGTTACCTTTGTGGATGATTTTTCACGGATGACATGGTTGTATTTAATAAAATCTCGTTCTGAAATATTTTATATCCTTATGTTTCATATACAGGTTCCAAAGATGTTTTGGGGTGAGGCGGTATTGACAGCCACATATCTCATTAACCGGATGCCATCATGGGTTCTTCAGGGGAGATTCCTCACAAGGTCTTATTCCCTAAAGAACATCTTCACCCTCTCTCTCTGCGTATATTTGGATGCACCTATTATGTTCGTGATATCTGGCCTCATGTTACCAAACTGGATCTAAAATCTCTGCGGTTCATCTTTCTTGGTTATTCTCGTACACAAAAAGGGTATCGGTGCTTTTCACTAGAGTTAGGGCGGTTTCTTGTGTCTGTTGATGTAATTTTCCATTACTCCTCTCCCTTCTCCTTTTCTGTGTCATCCGTTGACCCACATTTGTCTCATTCTCTTGATTACTTTATGGTGTATGGCTTGATTCGGGTCACTTCTGTCCCGTCCACTCCTCCCCTCCAGATATATGTTCGTGGACCACATCGGGTGTTTGGTTTTAATCTCGTAGATGCTCTTGAGCCGGCTCCTGTTATATCTGGTCTCCCATATTTAGATCTTCCCACAACTCCTTCAAATTCAGACTTGGATGTTCCTATTGTTCTCCGAAAGGGTAAACGCGGTTGTGCCAATTATCCCGTTTCTGCTACTGTTTCTTATGTAGGTGTCTCATAGTCATTGCAGACCTTTATCTCTGCCCTGGATTCTATATACATTCCTCGGAATCTCTTAGAGGCTATTTCTTCTCCAGCCTGGTTGACTACTATGAAAGAGGAGATGTTTGCTCTTGAGACTAATCAGACATGGAATTTGGTTCCTTTTCCTTTTGGCAAGAAACCTATTGGGTGCAAGTGTGTCTATGTCACTAAAATGAATCCAGATGGGACTGTTGTCTGTCTCAAGGCTCATTTAGTTGCCAAAGGTTATGCTTAGACTTATGGTGTTGATTACACCGATAAGTTCTCGTTTGTTGCTAAATTGGCTTATGTTTGTCTTCTTATTTCTTTTGTTGCTACCTCTGGTTGGCCATTACATCAGCTGGATGTCAAGAATGTCTTCCTCCATGGTGATCTTCAGGAGGAAGTCTATTTGGAGCAACCTTCTGGGTTTGTTGCTCAGGGGGAGTCTGGGCTTGTTTGTCGTCTGAAAAAATCTCTTTATGATCTGAAATAGTCTCCATGGGCTTGGTTTCGGCGCTTTAGCGAAGTTATATTAGAATTTGGTCTTCAGAGAGCGGACAAATATCATTCTGTCTTTTATCGCCATTCCATTGCAGATATCATCTTTCTGGTTATCTGTGTGGATGATATTGTCATTACAAGGAATGATGAAACAAGTATTTATTCGTTGAAAATATTTATCCACAGTCGGTTCCAAACTAAAGATCTAAGTCATCTACGATATTTCTTGGGTATTGAGATGACTAGATGCAAACGTGGGATATATCTTTACCAACGAAAATATGATCTGGATCTTCTACGGGATACAAGAATGATGAATGCTAAACCAAACGATACTCCAATGACTCCAGGGGTCAAGTTATCTATGGAGGATGGTGATGAGTTCCTTGAACCAGATCGGTATCGGCGTCTAGTAGGGAAACTCAATTATCTTGCAGTGACACGTCCATATATTGCTTTTTTCTGTGAGTGTAGTGAGTCAATTCATGTATAATCCTCGGACTTCACATTGGGATGTTGTGACACACATTTTGAGATATATTAAAGGAACCCCGAGTTGTGGATTACTCTACAGTAATCATGGTCATATGCGGGTTTAAGGGGTTCTCCGATGCTGATTAGGCAGGATCTCTTTATAATAGGAAATCCACCTATGGATACTGTGTATTTGTTGGTGGTAATCTGGTGTCATGAAAAAGTAAGAAGCAAAATGTAGTACCCCGTTCAAGTGCTGAATCAGAGTATCGAGCACTGACGCATGTTACTAGTGATGTGACTTATTTGTGTTAACTATTACACGAACTTGATTATCCTTCTTTAGAGCCTTCTTAGTTGTGGTGTGATAATCAAACAACAATGCATATTGCGACCAATCCCGTATTTCATGAACGCACTAAACATATTGAGGTGGACTGTCACTTTATCAGAGAAAAGTTACAGCATGGAAATATCTTATTGAAGCATGTGAAAACTGGGGATCAACTTGCTGATGTATTTACTAAATCTCTTCCAGTAACTAGAGTTGAAATTTTTTGTAACAAGTTGGACAAATTTTTTGAGGGGGAGTGTTAGTGGAGGCGTGTGGCCTCTTGGGCCACATGTGTGTAGTAAGCCCAATAGGCCCCAATATATTCTCTTATCTTGTGTAATCTAATTTATCATTATAAATTAAGAGTTTTTATACCTTGAGAGACTATGACTTATTCTAAATAACAATAACATTGTGAAATTATTGTATCCATTTTCACGAGAATGTTAAACGTAAGAGCATATATGTTTTCTGAATATGTTCATTGACTTGAATTCTTGCAGCATACCTCTAGAGCCAGTGTTCCATCAAGGAAGAGTGCAAGTAACTTCATACAATGTTGTCAAGGATACGAAATATTGTGGAGAGATTAAGGTTGGACTCACATTTATTCCTAAGGTAATTCATATCAAATTTCAATTTACTTCTTTTGCTTTAGCTTCTTGATATTATAAACTATAAAAATTGAAGAAGACATGGGAACTTTCTTTAGGGTCAGCTTAGTTTGTATCAAAATTCTTTTCGGAAACTCTAAAAGAAATAACTGTTTTATGAGAATAAGAAAGTAGGGTTCTTGAAAACAGACATTTTTATAATTATTTTGAAAAAACTCAACCAATTTTTTTTTTATAATTTTTAATTTTCAGAAATAAGAGAATTGTTATCAGAATTTCCCAAATGCTATATTATATAGTTAAACATATTGTGCCGAGGATAAAATATGTCCATTGTTCATTTTAGGGGCATCAGGCACATCGGGAATACCCCGGAGAGCACTCTGGAGGGCACTCGGAAGGGCACGAAAATTACGGTGGATGGAACGAATCCTCGAGGGATTATTAATCTTGAATTAATGGCGAGGCAAAGCTTACTAATTAATATCTGCTTGAGTTTGGGATGAACAAAGAATAATGGTATATATATTGGATATTCCTTGTATTGATTGTTGTATACTTCATATATGTTGTATATTTGGGCTGTTGAAGTAATATCCTTATTATTAAAAAAAACAACCAAGTTTGATCAATTGCTTTTTGTCACAGTTCAATTTCTCAAGTACTAACTAAATTGAGGTCTAAGAAATTATATGGATTAACAAAAGAAACCACAAATACATTGTATTCAAATTGAGTGACGAGGTGGGGTAGAGTTCATGCCTAAGAATGAGGATTTGGGTGCGGAGCGAGAAAAAAGATTTGAGGGTCCATATGTAGTATTATAATATATATATATATATATTTTTTTTGTGAGTTATTAAAGATTTTTAAAAAAATAATAATTCAGGGGTCATATGCAATTTCTTATAAATATATCTATAAAATATATGTTATTTTGAAATACTAAAATATTTTTTTAAAATTTTGAGAGGGGCCATATGTAATTTTTGGGCTATTAGTAAACCGCCCTTATGGTTTCAAAATGGATCAACTAACCCTCCTTTATTCCAATAAATCCCCCTATCGTTATTAAATTGTATCAACTTGCTCCCTTTTCTAAATTTTGGACAAAACTACCCCCGAAACTAGAGGGGAGTTTAATGATAAACGAATATTTTTTATTTATTTAAGCCAAAAAAAACATTAATGACAAAATAAATTATTTTTTTGGAACTACCAATTAGGGTAAAATATAAAAAAATTAAGTCCGAAATATAAAAAATATTTCGAACTACAAATGAGAATTTTTTTTTTTCGTTTTTAACTTTGTTTTTTATATTTTACTATAAACGGTTTTTTTTTTAATTTATGTCAAAATAAAAAATTTATGCATTAAATTTATTTTTTTGAAATACCAATTAAGATAAAAAAAAATTAAGTCCGAAATATATATATATATAAAATCGTACTACCAAATAGATTTATTTTTTTCGTTTTTAAATTTCGTTTTTTATATTTTACTATAAATGAATAAAATATTGATTTGCACCGAAATAAAAAATTAATGCCAAAATATTTTATTTTTGAACTACCAATTAGGATAAAATATAAAACAATTTAATTATGAAATATAATTTTTTTTTTATAATTTTCCAATTAGATATTTTTTTTGGCATAAATAATTTGTTTTTCGTTTATAGTAATATATATATATATAATTAAAAATTAAAAAAAATCTCATTTGTAGTTCAAAATATTTTTTATATTTTGGATATAATTTTTTAATATTTTACCCTAATTGGTACTTCAGTTAAAAATATTGATGCATTAATTTTTTATTTCGGCATAAATCAAATTTTTTTTCCGTTTATAGTAAAATATAAAAAACAAAGTTAAAAACAAAAAAAAAAATCTCATTTGTAGTTCGAAACATTTTTTATATTTGGGACTTAATTTATAGTTCGGAATTTTTTTATATTTGACCTTAATTACCTAGATTTCGGCATAAATAAAAAAAAATTCGTTTATTAGTAAATCCCCATCTAGTTTCGGTGGTAGTTTTGTCCAAAATTGTAGGAAGATGGATAAGTTAATACAATTTAATAACGATATGAGGTTTTCTGGAATGGAGGGGGTTAGTTGATCCATTTTGAAATCATAGGGATTTACTAACTTTATCTATAAAATATATATATTGTTTAGGGTATTAAAAAAATATATAAAATTTTGGGAGAGGCCATGGGTTGGTTTTGGCTACGCCCCTGAGGACGATGTGTGAAAATTCTTGGATGTCTTAACAGAGAGTTTTCAACCATGGCCGTACTTAAGGAGGATTGAAAAAAGTGTTCTAACAATGCCTTCGGATACCAAAAAGGGAACAAGAATGAGGAAATGATTCAAGATAGAGTTCATTCCATATTCCGGGTTTCATTGTTTGATTTATTTGATTTCACTAACAAGAGACGAAGACAGAGATAAAAAGATAAAGATAGATGGTGATGAACTAACAAACTTCAATTAAATTCATTTTTTTTGCATGATGAAATGTCATTTTCTATTCAGTATTGGCCTTCATATGAAGAGAAGTTGTACAGCCCTATACTTATTTTATGAAAACTTTGTTGAATTGAGCAAAGTGTATGATATCCAAAATACTAGTTTTTCAACTGGGATGTTCTAATTTTTCTAATCCTCAATTTCTTTTGTTGAATGGAAACCAATTTTCAGAACTTGTGAGGGAGTCTCCCAAGTCTCTTTTTTTTTAGATGACATTAATGAACTATCATTGATGGACGTTACACATAACACACGATCAAGTAATTGAGACCAACAAGCGAAAACAAAAAATATTCTCTTTGAACAATAGTTAACTCAGGTAATATAAAAAGAAATTTCTTTCAAGCAAATGAATTTTTTTTTCTGTATTTTTTAAGGTAGCCAATGGGGTATACATGTTAAGTTAAAAATTTGAAAATTTATTTCAATTTAAAAAAATATATTTATAGGAGGCCAGGGTGTAGGGCAGAACTGGGGGTGTTGTTTGGTTAATGAACATGGTGTCCCACTCCCATGCACGTGGCATAAGGAGGCTACAAATACAGTTGTTTCTATTTTATATTTTATTGGGTTAACTTTATTTATATTCTTTGAGATTTGTTTTAATTTTCAATCACAGTCCTTTATATTGGCAAATCTTCAATCACATCCCTCATGGTATGAAATATCTAAAATATTTTTAAATTAATTTAATCATAGAATATAAATAACCATATATCTAAACATATATTAACCCTAAAACATATACCCCCCACCCACACACACACATATAGCCGCCACCATGAGCCACTACCCCTACCGCGAGCCACCTTCACCCCCACTCCCGAAACCCCCACACCCATATCTACACACACACCCACACACACACACACACACACACACATATATATATATATATATATATATATATATATATATATATATATATATATATATATATATATATATGATCCAATTGTTCAGGAAATTGATTTCATCACAGGAACAATCAATATAATTCATAATACAGGTCGTGGTAGAGGTAGAGGCGGGCCAAGTGATGGTAGCGGTGGTGGTGCTATAGGCGGCGACGGTGGGTGGGTGAAAACTAGGGTTAGGAGGAGGGGGGTTGAGGGAGATGGGATGTGCGTTTGGGTATAGAGATTGTTGGTGTTTTGAGAGGTCTAATTGATAAAGGGTAATTTAGGTATTAAATTAAAATTCTAGGGTGATGTCATGAATTAGGGGGTGTAAGTGATGTTAATTTTAAAAAATAAGGGGTGTGATTGAAAATTGTCAAACCTGGGAGGGTGTAATTGAAGTAAAAACAAACTTCAAGGAATGTTGGGTTAACTTCATTTACACCCCTTGAGGTTTGTTTTAACTTCAATAACTTAACCCTATTTATTTCATGTGTGAAAGCACGACCTGTCTATTCTATATTCTGTTATATATAACACTTCCACGATAATCTGAAAAATAGACCTTTATATAAATTATTTAAAATTTATCCACACATACCATATTTGTCGTTTGTTATGATCAAATATTAAATACTAAAGGGAAATTTATAAATTAGGGACCAAACCTAAACTTAATTGGTAGAATTGGACTATAAATTTTTGAAAATGTAATAAGAGACCAAACCTAAACTTAATTGATACTAAAGGACTATTTAATAAAAGTTTACTAAATTGCTCTTCTTTTATAAATTTTTCTGGTAAGTGGACCAAAAACTCATATGTGCTTATGGGAGCAGTAATCTTTGCAATTGGAAGCATTAATCTCATAATAATTTGAATTTTTAGTAATATTTCATTTAACTCCCCATGGAAGCAGTTCCAACATCAATGAAGTCTAATTCCAAAGTACTCAAACTACCTCCAAAACAATCTCTAGATGTGAAGTAAATCCATACCCAACAACCTTTGTCCAAACAGACACCACTTTGTTCAAACATTTGGTTCAAATGCTCACCGGATCGTTGGAAACAACAGTGAAACAAGCCTCCAAGTTTGATCGCCACCACGGTCTAAGAACTTTATACTACCAATCTAGAGTGAACAAAAGAAATAGGGCATACTTGATTTTCCTTCTCTTGTGCTCCTGGTCACGCCTTTGGTTGAAGAGTCAGTACACAAGTCATCGCCGTCCACCGGGAATTCGTCCGAGGATGAGAGGGCTATGGTGAAAAAGGGCTTCTGCCATTGTTTTCGGCCCTGAGATTTAATTTTTTTTTCCTGAAGAGTTTTAATTAGATGTGTTGGGTATTTTGGTTCACTTAGAAAAGAATCTTATAAATGGTCCCTTATTAACAATTAAGTTTATGTTTGCTCTCTTGCCATCTTTTAAAAAATTTACGATCTCTTTCTACCAATTAAGTTTAGATTTGGTCCCTAACTTATAATTTTCCCAATACTATAAAAGTATATAACAATCACATGCAAAGCTTATTGTGATAGTTATGAACAAATTGTTTACTCATAAATAAGTGATAATTACTCTATTGAATAATGCTTTTTGTGAAAAATTTGTGATCTCAGTGTTGCACAAAAAATTTAATTCATAATTCTTTTAATGGATTTTAAACGTATGTGAATTTCATGAGATTTAAAATATCAAAATATAGTTTTAAAACGTATGTGAATTTAATGAGATTTAAAATATCAAAATATAGCATACTATTTGGCAAGTAATTCATGACACTCGCATGGATTTACTTCACATTTTTTTTTCTTTGTAACTTTTGACTATAAAACTCTCTATATATATGACAACTCCCCACTAAAATTACATTAAGCCCCCACTAAAATTAAAAAAATATATATTATGCCCCCACTCAGGCTAATTCCTCGATCCGCCACTAATGACACTTATAAAGAATTTTGGAAATTACATCTAGAGTTTGTAACATACTCACTTTTCCTTTGATTTATTAACGAAATTCTCATTTATTTCACACCAATTAAATTCCATTTCAAAAATAAAAAGAAATCCCGATATTTGTTCCCAACAAATCTGTGGGAAATGACTCAAGAATACTAGCCTATGATGCATGCAATGATGTATATGCATATAATGATGCATGGGATGACCTACATGCAAGAAGCTTCCCTTGGCAGCCATTGAAGACTAAGTTTGGCAGCTAACCACCTACCAAGTTGTCATTCAAGACTTTGGCCAACAACTCTTCTTTGCTCCTCTATAAATAGAGCTATACATGTTGTATAGATTTTAAGTTCAATATGTGTAAAGAGAGCAAGTGTGAGGGTGAGAGAGAATTCCGCAAATATATTGAGCTACCCCTCCGTGGATGTACCCGTTTTTAGGGAACCACGTATAAATCATTGTGTCTATGTGTTTGTGTGTGTTTGATTAGAATTAGGTCCAACAATTGGTATCAGAGCCATTTTTGTTCAAAATAGAGTTGCACTTTTCGAGCCAATTTTGAACCTGTTAACGCATCAAACACCCCTCGTATAATATATCGTTAGAAAGCTTGTTCAGAGACGAACGCAACGGTATAAACTTTAGCTCCATCCGAGTCCGAATGCGCCCACGCGCCTTCTTCGGCGAACTCTGGTTTTTCCGGCCAACTTTCTGGCGTCTTCTCCGGTGACTGTGTCTTTTCCGGCGATGACGTCATCAACCACGTGTACCAGTAATATATTGACACGTGTCACCAACCAGAGGCTGTCACGTGTGCCCAATCAGGGGCTACCACGTGTCATGCTGTCAGCTGCCACGTCATCAATTTTATAATATTTATAATTTTGCCCTTTTACACTGTTTTATTCATTCCGAGCTCATTTTAAGTTTGTTTTGAGTAAATGAAAGGTCGATCCTAGCTAAATTGACCGTTTCGGATTCAACGGTGGGCTCCGTTTTTCAAAATTAGTACTCTAATTTTAGGAAAAACCGGTTTGAAGTTTAATTGCTCCTAGTTGGTGAGTAAATTCTTCAATTTTTGATATTTGTTATTTCAAGTCATGATTGAAGTACAAGATACCGAGCAATCAGAGGCCAGAAATACTGTTGGGAATACTGTTGGGATGAACGGTTCTATGAGGAGAACCATGCTGTCAAATGCAAAGTTTGAGGTGGAGAAATTCGACGGCACCAATAACTTTGGCATGTGGCAATGCGAAGTCCAAGATCTTCAATTTCGAGATGGTTCCCAGATTGCCTTGGATGCTAAGCCCAAGGATATCTCGGATGAAGATTGAACATTTGTGAATCGTCAAGCTTGCGGCACAATCCGATTGTGTTTAGCGAAATATCAGAAGTACTTTGTGATGAAAGAAAATATGGCGGCAGATTTGTAAAAGAAACTGGAGGACAAATTCATGACGAAAAGTCCAGAAAATTGCCTTTATCTGAAGTCAAAGCTCTTCAGATTCCAGTACAAGAAAGGTACCTCTATGATCGAACACTCAAACAATTTCAACAAACTAATTGCAGATTTACAGAATTTAGATGTTGAAATTCTTGATGAAGATAAATCTTTGATTTTATTAAATTCCTTGCCTGAGAGCTATGATAATTTATCCACAACTTTAATGTACGAAAAAGATGAGGTTAAATACATAGATGTTGCTAACGCTTTGGTAAACAATGAGTACCGGAAGAAGGATCAACATGATCACCGGGACAATACATCAGAGGCGTTGACTGTAGACAGAGGCAGAACGAATAACAGATCAAAGGGAAAGGGGAGATGGCGGTCCAAATCAAGATCACAATCAAACAGATCTAAATCATCTAAAAGACAGAAAGATAAGGATGAATGTTTCCAGTGTCACCAAAAAGGGCACTGGAGGAGAGATTGTCCAAACAAGGACAAGTCACATGCCAATATTGCCCGAAAGAGGGAAGACGAAGACGAATTAGCCTTTACTGTTTCATCGTCAGACACTGATCAGTCTGATAGATGGATTCTTGATTCAGGTTGTTCTTATCATATGTGTCCGAACATGAACTAGTTCTCTAGCTTCGAGGAGCTAGATATAGGAGTTGTGCTAATGGGCAACAACAACACATGTCAGACCAAAGGGATCAGAACAATACGTCTGAAGATGCACGACGGTACAATCAGAAAACTCTCCGATGTCAGGTATATTCCAGACTTGAAGAAAAACCTCATTTCATTAGGGGTTTTAGATTCCAGTGGTTACAAGGTGACCATGGAAGGTGGAGTTCTGAAAGTAGTTCGAGGTGCATTCGTGGCAATGAAATGTACTCTAAAGAAAAATCTGTATTACCTAGATGGGTATACAGTAAGCGGAAGAGCAGCTGTGACGAGCAGTTCAGAAAACAAGTCAGGCGATCTTACCTGACTCTGGCACATGCGTTTAGGGCATGCGGGTGAGAAGGCGTTGCAAGGCTTGGTAAGGCAAGGCAGACTAAAAGGTGCCAAAACTGGCAAACTTGACTTCTGTGAACACTGTGTGCTAAGCAAACAGACAAGGGTCAAGTTCGGCACTACGATTCATCGAACAAAGGCAACACTAGACTATATTCACACAGACGTCTGGGGGCCATCCAAAATCGCTTCATTAGGAGGTAAACGTTGGTTTGTAATGTTTATTGATGATTTTTCTAGATATGTCTGGGTTTATACTATGAAGTATAAAGATGAAGTGCTAGATATCTTTCTTAAATGGAAGAAAATGATAGAGACCCAGACATACAAAATGCTCAAAAAGCTCAGATCAGACAACGGTGGCGAGTACAAATCAGATCATTTCTTGGAAATATGTCAGAATGAAGGGATAATTAGACACTTCACAGTGCCTAGAACGCCACAACAAAATGGAGTAGCAGAAAGAATGAATTGCACTTTGGTGGAAAAAGTACGATGTATGTTATCTCAATCTGAGCTAAGCAAAACATTTTGGGCAGAGGCGTTGGCATACTCCACTCATATTGTCAACTGACTTCCTGCAACTGCGCTAGATGGGAAAACTCCTAAGGAGGTATGGTCCGGATATCCAGTTTCTGATTATGATTCTTTTCATATATTTGGGTGTCCAGCATACTTTCATGTTGTGGAATCTAAACTGGATCCTAGAGCCAAGAAAACTCTCTTCATGGGACATAGTGAATGAGTTAAATGATTCTGGTTGTGGTGCACTGAAACAAAGAAGATCATCTGTAGCAGAGATGTTACTTTTGATGAGTCTGTCTTGCTGAGACAAACAACTCCAGCTAAAGAAGAAGTGTATCCAAATCTTCAGCAACAGGTAGAGTTTGAAAGTCACGAAGATCCTGAGCCACCAGTTGATAGTTTTGAAGATGATTCTGATAGTCAGGACAAGGACTCAGTTGAGGTGGAGACTCCATCTCCAGTACAGGTGATTCGTCAACAACCAGACTCTATCGCAACCAGCAGACCCAGAAGGGTCATTCAGAAGCCTGCCCGATTTATTGACATGGTGTCATTTGCACTTCCAGCGATAGAAGATGATGTCCCTAACACTTACAGAGAAGCAATACACAGTACTGATAGAAAGAAATGGAAGACAACTATGGATGAAAAGATGAAGTCTCTATATCAAAATCAGACTTGGAAACTAGTTCAACTTCCAAAGGGCAAGAAGGTTATTGGTTGTAAATGGGTTTATGCTCAGAAAGAAGGTGATCCCGGCATAAATCAGATCAGATACAAAGCCAGACTTGTAGCCAAAGGCTACGCTCAAAGGGAAGGAATCGACTACAACGAGGTATTTTTGCCTGTTGTTAAACATTCCTCTATTCAGATACTTTTGGCTTTAGTAGCACAGTTTGATCTCGAGTTAGCTCAACTTGATGTTAAAACTGCATTTCTCCATGGCACTTTGAACGAAGAGATTTACATGTCTCATCTAGATGGGTTCAAAGTTCCAGGACGTGAGAACTGGACATGTAAATTGAGCAAGTCACTGTATGGATTGAAACAGTCCCCGAGACAATGGTACAAAAGGTTTGACTACTTCATGAAGCAACAAAAGTATACTAGAAGCCATTTTGATCATTGTGTATACCTTCGAAAACTCCCGGATGGTACATTTGTATATTTGCTTTTATATGTAGATGATATGTTGATAGCATCTAAGAACAAGGTGGAGATCGATAGATTGAAGACTCAATTGAGCTCATAATTTGAGATGAAGGATCTTGGTGAAGCTAAGAAGATACTCGGGATGAAGATCAAACGGGACAGACAGAAATGCACAGTGTGTTTAACTCATACGAAGTATTTGAAGAAAGTGCTTCAGACATTTGCCATTGATGGCAACACAAAATCAGTAAGCACACCGCTGACCTCGCATTTCAAACTGAGTGCACAGATGTCACCAACCACAGAAGATCAGAAAAGGCAAATGGAACATGTTCCATATACAAATGCAGTTGGTGCTCTTATGTATGCAATGGTATGTACCAGACCTGACATTTCACATGCTGTAAGCATGATGAGTCGATACATGCACAATCCTGGTAAAGGCCATTGGCAAGTAGTGAAGTGGATTCTACGGTACATTCATGGTACTGTGGATATTGGTTTAAAGTTCGAGAGAGAGAAGATAGTGGGTAAACATCTAGTTGAATATGTTGATTCCGACTATGCTGGAGATCTTGATAAAAGAAGATCTACTACTGGTTATGTCTTCACTATGACAGGCGGACCAGTATGCTGGAGGTCAACATTATAGTCAACGGTGACTTTGTCTACTACAGAGGTAGAGTATATGGTTGTAACCGAAGCTTTCAAGGAAGCTATTTGGCTTCAAGGGTTGACTACATACTTGGGTGTTTTTCAAGAAACATTGAAGGTTTTTTGTGATAGTCAGAGTGCCATTTGTTTGGCAAAGAACCTGTTCATCACAGCCGTACCAAACATATTGATGTTCGGTCCCACTTTATTTGAGACATTGTAGATGACGGGAACATTCTACTACAGAAGATCGGTACTGCAGATAATCCTGCACACATGTTCACCAAAGTGGTTACAGGGATCAAATTTCAACACTGTTTGAACTTGATCAATATCTCTCGGACTTAGAGCGCCTAAACGGCGTAATGGGGGTAACGGAAATCAGAAGACTCAGACAATAGACTCTTTCGTCATGGTGGAGATTTGTGGGAAATGACTTAAGAATACTAGCCTATGATGCATGCAATGATGTATATGCATATGATGATGCATGAAATGACCTACATGTAAGAAGCTTCCCTTGACAGCCATTGAAGACTAAGTTTGGCAGCTAACCACCAACCAAGTTGTCATTCAAGACTTTGGCCAACAACTCCTCTTTGCTCCTCTATAAATAGAGCTATACATATTGTATAGATTTTAAGCTCAATCTGTGTAAAGAGAGCAAGTGTGAGGGTGAGAGAGAATTCTGCAAATATATTAAGCTACCCCTCCGTGGACGTATCCGTTTTTGGAGAACCACGAATAAATCATTGTGTCTATATATTTGTGTGTGTTTGATTAGAATTAGGTCAAACAAAATCTTTCAACTTTATCTCACACAAGCATGTGATCTCAATTCCTCTATTAAATAAAGGTCAATGTCAACGCTTGTTAAACCGGATCCGAAAGCGGTTCGCCATCTACAAAGCGGGTTTAAGACGATATATACATTATCAGACATACACAGAAATATAGAATGATTGACAGACTCTGAGACTCAGACTCAGAGTGATCGAGTGGAATTGAGTCATTTTTCTCTCTGCTTCGAAAATGGCTGAAGGCACAGTTGAAGTTCTTCTCGTAGGCGCCAAGGGTCTCGAAGACTCTGATTTTTTCTGTATGAACTCTTACCCCCTTTTTTATTTTTTATTTTTTGGTAATTGTATGTGAAATTCTACGTGGTTTTTCGTTTCTGGGGTCTATGTTTATCGAATTCTGATTGTTTAAAGATTTGATTAATGGGTTTTTGATGGGTTCTTAGAGAGATCTGTGTTAAAAAAATAATATATATTTTTGTCTTTTTCCCCTGTTTGGTTCTTAAGAAAACATGGTGGAATTGGAAGTTTGTTTTTTTTTCTTTATTTACTAAAATCGTCCGATTGTATGTAAAAAATGAAGTATTCAACAGACGATTGATGGGTCTCATTGAATTTTTATTATGGATTTGAAGTCTCCAAGATTTGATGGGGTTTTTGTGTCCATGCTTGAGGTTTTATCTTCAGATCTATACATTATGTTCCTGGGTGGTTGTGATTTGTCTTGAAATGTTTACAGAATTTGACTGAATTGGATGAGAATTAAATACTGGAAATGATTATATAATCTTCAACAAATATAAAAACATCCCGTCTTAATTAATTTTCTGTGTCAATTGATTCAATGGTTAGAGCACATCACAACAGTAGAGAAACATTTCTCATGATGTTATTGAAATAATATAGTGTTATTTGATGAAAGATCAGATGTTGCAGAATTTTCTGAACCATTCGCTACACATCACACACTTCCAGAATGGATATGTAATGGAGAGGATCATTGTTTAGATTTTGAGAGGTTTTACCCACCAATATTTTTTTTATATGATTTTTTAATGTTGAATGGTCCCATTGATATTTTACCATGAATGTCAATACAATAATTAATCATCTTGTAACTATTTGGATATGGCACCTAGGAGGACATTGATCATATATAGAGAAATATGATGATGCCCCCTCATTTTCTCGTGAGATATGATGTAATGCTATCTAAAAAGTAATGGGGCCATTCAAACTCTAGAACACGAAACAAAACTTAAATCGAATCAATGTGTGTGTGCTTTTTTTTTTTTGGGCAAAAGCTGGAAGATGATCAATTCTTCACGGTGTCTTTAATTTTTTTTTTATATTATAACAAGTGGATGGTTAGATTGCCTTGTGACGTTTGAATGTGCCTTCGAAATTTGGATATTTTGCCTGTTTCAATTTAAGCAATTTGTCTGTATCAGTTTGAGAAGGTATTTTCATTCCAATTATTGTGTTAACCATTATTAAAAAAGCAAATAAATTTCTTGTTTTTTAAGTTCAATTGGTTGTGAGCAGCTAGCATGGACCCTTATGCCATTGTCACTTGCCGGAGTCAAGAACGGAAAAGCGGTGTTGCCTCAGGTTTATTTCTAGTTACAATTCTCTTTTTATGCATTTCTTCATTTGTTTAGAAATAGAGCTTTGTCACTGTCACTGCTTGGTGCATGCCTTTGTATTGAGCTATGTTTGTAAATTTTTGTGGACTCATCCACAATATTACATACTTTTATAGTTATATGAATAAATGGTTTATGCAGGTCAAGGATCGGAGCCAGAATGGAATGAGACCTTTGTATTCACAATTTCTGATGAAGTTTCGGAACTCAAGATCAAAATAATGGACAGTGATAATCTTTCCGCGGATGATCTTGTTGGAGAAGCAACGTGAGTTTTCTTCCGCGTTGTATTTCTAAATTCACCGCTCACATTAACATCTGAACACCGATGACTGAAAGATTGAGTCGTATTTGTTCCTTGTTTTTTTTCTTTTACACACTCCTACTTGCAGTTGCTGCTGCTCTTGCAATCATTTTACTTTTACAGTTAAAAAAAAGGAAAGTGAATCTATTAAGTGCCACATTTCTTACTATGCTTATAGAAGTTTGACACAAGACTGTATATTTTATCAGTGTGTCGCTTCTCGAACAGCATTTTGGACTTTGTATTAGTTATACCGATATGAATGAATTTTCCAAGGTTTTCACAATAGCTTTTACAGTAACAATTGTGGGCAAGTACGCTTTTTGGTTATTGTATCATTGTCTATGACCCGCGCTATTTTGCAGCATTCCACTGGAGCCATTGTTCATGGAAGGAAGCCTTCCACCAACTTCATACAATATTGTCAAGGATGAGGAATTTCGGGGAGAGGTTAAGGTTGCTCTCACTTTCAATTGCCAGGTAATTCTTATCATACTTCATTTCTTTGTCCCTCAGTGTGTTTCCCCAGTATAATAAGAAAACAGTTGAAATTAGATCGAGAGCTATGGAAATAGTTGAAGATAAAAGTAAGAGGACGATAATCCTATAATATTCCTCAACCATGCACTAATTGGTCCGGCATAGTTCTAAAATATTAGTTTGCAGCCTCTTTGCATTGTTATTTCTCCTCTTTTAACAATTAAAACAATAAACAGTTAAAATGCGCGAATGCCTGAGGCTAAATATTAGCATTTGTTATTGTAGAGCAATCGAGGATATTCTGGAGAGGAGGAGAACTTGGGTGGATGGAAACAATCTTCCATGGAGTAAATTTAGTGTCTTGTGGTGAATGGTTTGGCGCCGGATCTTCTGGTTAACAATAATAGCAAATGTTTGAAGCTTTTTTTAAATCGACTTTGTTGTACAATTTAAGATATTTTCTGTGTCACTGTGTGCTATTTTGCAGAATTCCGATCCCTTAGTAATGAGCAAGTTATTGACTGATGTGCTTTATTTATATTGATTTCTGGTTTTGCTGAATACCCTGTAACTTTGTTTTGGTTTCCAATCGAAAAATCAGCTCACCCTATGGGTAAAGACGGAACTATGAAATAAAACATTATGAGGGAGGGTGATCTTTAAGAAAAATATTATGTGGGTTGTGGAGAACACAGAAGAGTTTTTGATAACTTTCATAGGGAACAAGATTAATATTGTTTCACATTTCAATTAAGAAAATGTGAAATTATAGAAAAAAAAAATGTTGAGTTAAGTAGATCAACTAACTTTGGAAAACACCATTTTCTGGCCTCCAATATTACGTACCTGCCAAAGCTTTTCTTAAACCTTTTTTTCTTTTGGTTTTTCCAATTTCAATTTGGAATGTTCAAAAATTTGCAGTCCAAGCTTAAATTACTAACTAAATATCAAATTGAACTTAGCAGGTTGAGTCAAGTTGAACCTTATTGAGATGCAACCCCACAGTTTTTTTTTTTTTTCTTTTTTGTTTTTTTGTTTTTTATTATTATTTTCTATTGTATGATTTTCGTTATTTTCACCTTTATATTATAGGTCACATGGTTTCTAATCTATTCCTGAACCCTCCTTGTGTATAATCTGATAAAAGATGTATAACCGCAGAAAGGGAACAGAAAAAAAGAAGAGAAAAGGATAACTGAAGGGTGTTGATACATATCAATGATGTAATTCGAAGATGATGAAGGAATCGGTTGTATATAGATTTATTAGGTGGGAAGAGAGGAGAAACTTATAAACTCTCTCATTTCCAAGACCTTTCAAAAAAAAAAAAAAGTACATCCAAGTCAATGATAATATATATATATATATATATATATAACTATTCACATTTCACACCAGTTTTGCACTAGGGTGACACTCAGATCTGGCTTATCAGGGGACTTGTATAACTATCCAAGTCAATGTTTGGTAGGTGGTCTGGTCTCAGGTGTTCTGGTCTGGTCTTGCGTTTTATGAGACCGGATCGTGTTTGGTAGCATTTGTCCCAAATTTTTGGTTAGATCAAGTAAGACCAAATCAGAACAAAATGACCTCATTTCAGACAAAAAAAAAGGTGGTTCCTGGTGGTCCGGTCTGGTCTTATTAATAAAATATATTTATAAATAATTAAAAATAATAAATAATAATAAAAAATTAAATAAAACATATTTTAAAAATAAAATATAAATAATAAATATAAAAAAATGAAATAAATAATACCTAATAATAAAAAAAAATGAATATAATAATAATAAAAAAATGAATAAATAATAAAATATATTTATAAATAATTAAAAATTAAAAATTAATAATATAAATAATAAATTAAATAAAACATAATAATAATAAAAAATGAATACAATAATAATAAATAAATAATAATAATAAATTAATAAAAAAAATAAAAAATTACATAAAACATATTTAAAAATATAATAAAAATAATAAATAATAAACAAAATGAAATAAATAATAATAATAAATAAATATAATAAAAAATAATAAATAGATATAATAATAAATAATAAGTAAATATTATAATGAATAAATACTTCATAATAATAAAAAAATGAGTATAATAATAATAAATTAATATTAAATTAATAAAATATATTTTTAAATAATTAAAAATGAATAAATAATTTATAAATAAAATGAATTAAATAATGAAATAATAATAAATAAATAGAATATATTTATAAATTAATAAATAATAATTTAATAATATAAATAATAAAATATATTATAAAGTGAAGAAATAATAAATAAAGAAATAAATAATACATAAATAAATATTAATAAATAGTAAGACCATACCGCTTACCAAACAGACTTTTCCAGATCAATTAGACCAGACCAGACCGGACCAGACCGAACCGGACCAGACCAAACCAGAAAGACCGCCTACCAAACATGGCCGAAAGGATGTGGTCAGTATGGTTTCATGGCAACCTAAGCTACATACATCAATATGCATCCCACTAGACGGTCTCAGACATACAATCCAAAGCATTATTGGCACCTACAGAATCCAGTTGCATAGCATAAGAAAAAAATGGAACCAACTGATATTGTTGTTATCATCATCATCATCATCCTTCTTCTTCCATTGATCTTATAACGAACTGATACCATTACATATAAGATAGATTCTATACAAGCAGCAATGAACCTTCTGCTAACAGTTGTCAACTGCACTAGAAATCTTACAATTACATAGCCAGGGAACTTTTAGGGACCCTCTACTACCATCTCTTTGCCCTTTACCATCAACATGGGGGAAGATTCCAGCTCAAGCCATGCCCTCCTTGAGGACAAGGAGGTTCATTTTCCGAGGCAACTTGATAGGCCTGGTTGGTACTCCAGGCCGGTTTAGGCTATGTCTTTAAGCTTGGCAAGCCTTGTAGATGCTCGTCTACTAGGAGCATTAACCACTGGAGCTGAGACACGACACGATTGTTTGCAGCATTATTCTTTCTCTCAGCTGCCAGAGGTAACCTTATTTCCTTGCCTTCAAATAAATAAATAAATAAACAAGTAAACGCACGAGAATCTTATCAAATATAGTCGATTATATAGCCTACAAACTGACAGTAAAAAGCCAAATAGTGCCAAAGTTTCACATTTGAGAATTGAGATGTTATGAAGTGATCATAAACTCCTGAACACAATTGTGATCCCAAAAGCAGTATTGTTTTCAAAAATAATGCGGGGCATTTTGGTGTTGTATGCAATGAGTGCAGTCTCAGGGCTTGGTGAATCTGCAGCAGAACCTCAGTAATTTAACATATGAAGGATAATTCCACTGAGCTGGGATATCAGATTTGCATGCGAAATGGAAAAAGGTGAGGCCTGAGCTCCTTGAGAGCGTCGTATGTGTGTACTAATCCCCAACATGGGTTTTTATCCATACCAATTCTATTGTTTCACAAGTTTAAATGATTCAACCATGGGATGCTTGGCTATGTATGTAATCGTTAAGGAAATAAATCCTGGAGTAAACCTCTCTCTCTAGCTTTACAATTCATCAAATAGTCTTATAATTTCCCTAAAATGAAGCTATTCATTGAAATTTCACATCCACAAAAAGTAAAAGTAAGGGGAAAAAAATACCTAATTCTTGCCCTAGCCACACACTCCAAAACAAATATAAACACACACATCTAGTAACTCAATTTCTGGTTGTGCTAGGATCATTTTCTTTTCAGAAAGCATCACTCCATACTTTAGGACAAGTTGGTGGAATTCTCGGAGAAGGGTGGTATGGGATTCAACATCTGGAGAGAATAGGAGGATATCATCGATATAGATAAGGGTAGATGGGAGGATTGGGTGAAAGATGTTGATCATAACTTGCTGAAAGAGAACTGTTCGTGGTCTCCGCAAATCTGATCGTTGTTACATCTGCAGAAAAAAGGGTCACTATGCCAGACAGTGCCCCAACAAAACTGCTCGAACCAATATGATTCAGACATTAGCCTCAGTTCTTCCTCCTGATGACAATGCTGACATTGAATCTGTTTTCTCCCTCGATGATGAAGCATCTCCATCCACTATTATGGCTTTCTCCCTTGATGCATCTGATTCAGATGACTCCTCAGTCTTCTCTACCTCTGATGATGAGGATTTCTCAAAAGACCTTTTCTCTCCAGATCCAGGTCCAGATCCATGGTGCTTCTGCCGTACCAACCACATATGCGGCCACTCTACACTACCAGATGGCATACCGATTGCAAAATCATGCCATGGACATGTGCCTCCCTTCCAATGCATCCCAAGATGCCCTCCTCCTTGATATCAACACCCAGCACCAAGCCACATGTACCCATATTCCTAAACAGTTAACCAGAACTGAGTTATACCAGCTTTTGCCTAACTCGTGGGTTACCTCTTATGAAAAGATTCATCAGCAGCCCCAACCTGTTCATTCTAGTAATCCAACCTGCATCACCAAAACTGATGGAACTGTTTCCATCACTTTTCCCAAGCCTGGTGTTCCCTCTACATCACTGCCTCTCTTCTCCTCAAAGCTACCTGAAATAAACATGATCAGTCCTTCAGGCCAGATCCCCATCAGTAAATTCCAACCTTCTGGTGATCCCATTTATTACTTTTCAGATCCACTCTCTGGCCACAAGTATTTTGATGCCTGTGATTGTGATGACTGTCTCTATGATCTTGATGATGATGATGATGAGGAACCTATGAAACAGAAAAGGAAATCCTCCCAGTATCGGCTCCAAAAACGATATGAGGATGGTGATCCTATAGTTGGCCTCCTTGGTGAACGCTCTGGCAAATTCGACTACTTTGTCGAATATGGTCGACCTAAGAAGTCCCAACCACGACCTTCTCCTCCAGTTTGCAAGCCACATATTACTCGTGCTCCCCGCCAAACTCCTCCTCCAGATTTACCTCAACCGGTACCTTGCTACATGTTTTCCCCCTCTTCCTCCTGGTCTGAGGTTGATTTCCCCCCACTATCTTATCATGATGACCATGAGCATACCACTCACCAGCACAAGATCCCTGATACTACAAACGTCCATGCCGATGGATCTTCCACTACTGTTGTTGCTGCTGAGGCTGCCATCAATTGGCAGTCAGCCAATGCTCTGGCCCAGAATAAGATCCTTCAAAGAATAGCCCTCTCCCAACAGTCTCTTGAAAGTACTGTCCATAGAAAGCTCACTTCTCTTGAGCTTCTAATTCATGATCTGCAGCAGAAGATCCAAAGCCTCCATACTGAACTTCTCCAGATGGCCTACACTAACCAAGCTTTCACCTCAGCTTTTGTTGCTAAAGATGCCGAAATGAAAAATCTCAAGCACCAGTTGCAATCCTTACAAACCCAGCAAATCCACCAATCCAGACAAACCCCAGATCTATTCGGAAATCCATTTCCTTCTTCCTTTTACCCCTCGTATACTCCCCATAATATATCTCAGTCCCTTTTTATGGCTCCTACTGGCCACCATAGTCTCTTTGGCCCAACTAATTCCATAGCCTCTGTCCCTGCTCCCAAGCCTCCACCTTCACCACCTGTCATCACCGCAGCCCGTGCATCTTCTGCCTCCCCTTCCTATTTCTCTGGACCCATTTCTGGCAACAAGCCTGCTCCAGATCCAAAAGGAAAATCTGAAGCTCCCCAACAGCTTATGATTGATCCCCCTGCATTTTCCTCCCGAAATCCCATCAGTAATCTGTTGTTCAACCTTGCTGATCCTGATCATGCCATTACTCCTGGCGATTTATCTGATTCTGGAAGCCAAGTTCCTTACCCAGTCCTCTATATGGCTGATCCTCCTCCTCCTCCTCCAGAAGATCCAATCATTGATGAAGTCGAGGATCCAGAAATTCCCGATTTCAATCCCAGAACTCCTCCACCTGCTACCCACACTACTCCTAACGGTCATGGTTTCTCCATTGATGACCTTCCCCGATGCAAGTGGCTTGACAAGTTTTATGAGATCCATGCCTGGTGCTCTGCAGAATTATTAAGCCCTAATACTACCTTGCACACAACCCTCACTAGATGTGTTTCTAAATTTATTGGACGACTCCGACAGTGGTATGTTAGTATGGGAGAATACCGACAACTTCAGCTTGTCCAAGCACCTTCTATAAATGCCTTTGTTGATGCCATTCACAATGAATTCCTTGGCTCCACCGAAGGAATTCTCGAAGCAGCCCGGGAAGAATATTTCAGTATGCGTTGCTGCTCATTCAAACGAAAGGATCTAGAATCTCATTTCCTCAAAATGTCCCAAAGGTTTTATATCCTTGGGGGTATTGATGATGTGAACCTGAAGCAAACATTTCTCAAATCCCTTCCTGATCCTCTCGGCGATGAAACCCTTAAGCTTCTCCAAACAAAGAATTTCACATTGCCAAATACTTCTCTTGGATCCATCTACTCCCATGTCCTTCAATCCCTTGAGAAACTCTGTAACTATCAAAAATTCCTCAAAACCATGCATGAACAAGGCAAGTTACTCGGTACTGCTTGTGATAGACCAGATCTCCTCATTAAGTGCAAAGGTTCTGGTTCATGTACATGTCCTACCTCTGGTTCCAAGAAGAAACATTTCCGAAAATGGAAGTCTGGCAAGTCTTACTCTTTTCCCAAGTCTAAGAAAAAGAAATGGCGTTTCTTCCGAAAGAAAACTGTTCGTGGTCTCCGCAAATCTGATCGTTGTTACATCTGCAGAAAAAAGGGTCACTATGCCAGACAGTGCCCCAACAAAACTGCTCGAACCAATATGATTCAGACATTAGCCTCAGTTCTTCCTCCTGATGACAATGCTGACATTGAATCTGTTTTCTCCCTCGATAATGAAGCATCTCCATCCACTATTATGGCTTTCTCCCTTGATGCATCTGATTCAGATGACTCCTCAGTCTTCTCTACCTCTGATGATGAGGATTTCTCAAAAGACCTTTTCTCTTTTGAACTGTCCATCTCATCAGCTCTTCTTGCCCAACCTTTGGCCCAAATCAAGGTTTTTCCAGAAAAGTACTCACACCCCATCTCTGTCATTGCTTTCTTTGACACTCGAGCTGCTTCCACCATCATGAACCCTGCCATCCTTCCCAGATCCTACTGGCAGACCTGTTATTACCCATTCACTGCTGCAAATGGAGAAACATTTGCCATCACTCTTCAGAGCAAACCTATCCTAATCCAATTGTTCCCTGGAGTCCAGATAAACATCGAGTGTTAGGCTCCAAACTTCCAAACAAAGATCTTCTAATAGAATTTGATATCCTTCAGAAGCTCTCACAGGTCTCCTGGCTCCCCAAAGGACTGAAGTACAAGAATTTCTTTTTACCTTGGACTGTCCAACCCAACCTTTTCCAGCTTGATGACAGTATCACCTCTCTCCAGACAGCCATCATCAAAACTTCTTGTGCTGAATCCCATTCTGATTTTCTCACCAAATGTACCCATCCTTTGTGGAAGAACCCTGCTTTCTTCATTTCTCTCCCCTTCAAAAAGAATGAAGACCTGAACCCCACTAAAGCTACTCACCATGGGATGAATCCCGACCATTACCAACTTGCTATCCAAGAGTTAAACCAGCTCCAATCCGAAGGACTTGTTGAACCCACTACCTCCCAGTGGGCCTGTGAAGCTTTCTATGTGAACAAAAGAGCCGAACAAGTTCGTGGAAAATTAAGGCTTGTCATCAATTACCAACCATTAAACCATTTCCTCCAGGATATAAAGTTTCCCCTGCCCAGAAGAGCTGTTATGTTTTCCAATCTCCCGAATGCCAAGATCTTTTCAAAGTTTGATCTCAAAGCTGGTTTTTGGCAGTTGGGTATCCATCCCGATGAACGTCCTAAGACTGGGTTTTGCATCCCAGATCACCACTACCAATGGACTGTCATGCCTTTTGGTCTCAAAACCGCTCCCTCCCTCTTTCAGCAAGCTATGATCAACATCTTTCACCCAATCCTCCCATCTACCCTTATCTATATCGATGTTATCCTCCTATTCTCTCCAGATGTTGAATCCCATACCACCCTTCTCCGAGAATTCCACCAACTTGTCCTAAAGTATGGAGTGATGCTTTCTGAAAAGAAAATGATCCTAGCACAACCAGAAATTGAGTTTTTAGGAATGAAGATCTCCCATGGCCAATATATTCTCCAACCCCACATAGCTACCCAGTTTCTCCAATTTCCTGATGAACACCTCACCCGAACCCAAATCCAGCAGTTCCTTGGAATTGTCAACTATATGGCTGAGTTCATCTCCAACCTGGCTCCTTATCGAAAGTCTCTCTCAGACCTTCTTAAGAAAACTCCCCCCCCCTTGGTCTCCCTCTTCCACAGAAGCCATCAAGCATCTCAAGTCCATCTCTCAAACACTTCCCCCATTGCAAATCCCTTCCAATGGAAAGAGAATTCTGCAGACTGATGCCTCCGACCTCTATTGGGGCGCAGTTCTCCTTGAAGAAACTCCCCACCAGTCCCGATCTATTTGTGGCTACAAAAGTGGTGCTTTCACTCCTGCTGAACTTCACTACCACTCTACCTACAAGGAAATCCTTGCCATTAAAAGAGGAATTGAGAAATTTGAATTCCATCTCCTTGGTCACCATTTCAGGATAGAAACTGATCTCAGTAGTTTCCCAAACATGTTGAAATTTAAGCAAAATCATCCTCCTAAAGCCCAGCTCTTAAGGTGGGCAAATTGGTTTTCCCAATGGTCCTTTGATGCTTTCCACATTCTAGGCAAGACTAATGTTCTCCCAGATTTCCTGTCTCGTTTGAAAAAGGAAATCAACCCAATCTGTTTTCCTATGATCTCCTGTTTTGAGCCCTTACCATTCCCTTTTCATCTCCAGACCCTTCTCCTTGAACAGACCCTCATTGCAAGAAGTTGTCACATGGTTAATTCTCTCCAATTTCTTTATGTTCATCGATATGGTCTCGAGTCTGGCCCAATCCGAACCATGCCTTTTCACCCAATTTATCCTTTTCTAACCCATTTGAGCTTAATCCCTCCTTTTACTTCCATTTTTCTAGGGAACTTTACCTCCTCCTATGGTATCTTGTAGATATTTATCATATTGGGATCATCCTTGATAAATCTCAATTGTTACAATATCTAGCTCAGTGTCTCTTTAATAACCTCTCCTCTGACCAAATGAAATTATGTTCCTGGTTAACCCTGTTTGGAGACATTTCCTTTTGGCAGAACCAGCTCCGTCGCACCCCTTACCAAAATCCCATGTTTGTTTTCTGGAGTTTAAAGCAGTTCCTACCCACCCCTGATAATGGTTTCCATATTCAGAAGCACTTTCATACTTCCTTTTTTACAGGTCATGAAAATATCCTGGTCTATGAATTGGTTACTCACTTTGATATGTTCAGAACCCAAATCTGCCATCATAATGGAATTTCCCCAAGGACTATCTCTCCTTTCCTTTTCCATCCAGATACTGCAAACTGGCGGACTTCTGATTTCTTTCCCCCAGACTGGCGTACAAAAATGCTCCAAATCTTGGCTGACCATGAAGCTCAATATTCCTGGGATCTCCTAGATCCAGATCATCCTATCTACCGAGTGCATCTTCATGCATATCCTATTGACACAGCCCCCAGTGGTTACAATTCAGAAGACATGCACTCAGACGATTGGAGTCCTCCTGGCCCATGGTAGCCCACTGATGTCAGCTATCCTATTGTTTATGTACTATTTGTATATGTATGACACATGAATGATGTCAAAATGTTTATCTGTAATTCTGCCAGTCAGCAAGGGCATTCTTGTCTTTCCACTTTCATTTTCTGCCATTCCGACTGTCGGCAAGGGTATTTTAGTATTTTCAGCCTGTGATGTCATGGCTGACGTTTTCGCTCTTTCATTATTGCTTGTTGTCCCCACAAAGGCTCTTTATGTCTTTTGTGTTTTCTCTTTCTGCCTATATAAGGCATGCTTGTATGATATGTGAGGGAGAGTCCCATAAATAAAATCTTGTGTGGTTTTTCAAGTTCAAGTTCTATCTGGTTCTTAGCTTCTTAGTTCTTTTAGTTCTTTGATCCTGTCCTACTTTGTGTTTGTATATTGATCCTGTCCTACAGTTGGCCTGTGTCTTGCCTCGTAACACTCTTCAGGTTTTTGGTTAATTAAATACTTAAAATACTGAGTCTACCAAGGAAGGTAGCCCGAGCAAAAGGCCCTCAGCCAACAAGCGCTCTGGGACTGTGATCCAGAATAAACTAAGTATAAAAGAGTAATAAGAAACCATAAAAACCAAAATTTCACAAAGAAATAGAAGATAGTACATCAAGAAATAAATTTCTTAGCAAAACCAGTTTTTGAGAACAATTGAAGAGAAAATTATATATATATATATATCTTAAGGAAGAACTAATGCAGTCTGTTTAAGAGAATCACCCAGAAAAGTTGAAGGTTAAGTAGGCATGACTCTGATACCAATATACAAACACAAAGTAGGACAGGATAAAAGAACTAAAAGAACTAAGAAGCTAAGAACTAGATAGAACTTGAACTTGAAAAACCACACAAGATTTTATTTATGGGACTCTCCCTCACATATCATACAAGCATGCCTTATATAGGCAGAAAGAGAAAACACAAAAGACATAAATAGGAGATCTTCATTTGAGCTTCATGGTCATTCATAAAGAGAAGAAACACTAAAGATGAATGAAACTCACATTAGTGGACCATTTCATTTGATAGGACTACTCATGACTGCAATCAAAACTAGATTGCAATGATCTTCAAGAAATAGAGACCATGTCATGCTCTGTTATTCCTGAGACTCCCATCCGGAGAATCAGCGACTTCTGAAGTATGATGTTAGTGAAAGCGACCACTAAAATCAACAATAACGAGGAAATACATGGAATATGAATGAATATAAGGTATTCCATGCCAACTTGATTGATAGAAACTCAATAGTGAATTCTAACAAAAATCCGGTAGAGTTCCGTTTGTAAATGGAATATTCGGAAAACACAAAACAACACAAGAGGATAACATGCCAATAACAAGTTCAATATTAACAATGGCACGCAGCCCAACATTCCATAAACCTACTAGGGCCGAGGTAGTGGAAAGAAAACCACCGCTACCTCTACACAACCCCTCTAAAACCTACAAAGCCATAATGCTCGTAGAAAAATACAAAGAAATCATATGGCAGTGCCAAAAAGATACAATGACATCCCGAAATAATAAATACACTAAATAAAATATACAACGAAATGAGATATGCCAACAAACTGGCTCCTAAGAGAAATAAGAATACACCAGAATAAATACGGATAAAAGGAGCAAATCAAACTAAATGCGTCCCAAATCACCCGTACCGTTGCTGTTGTACGTGTCGTGCTGCATCCACCTGCAATCCTGTAACCTATGTGGTGGCAAACAACAATGATGCTCACCAAAAATGTCTATAACAACACACCCATAACCGTCTATGAAATGCTAACCATCCCGTGTGCATGCATCTATCCTAGGTCGGTCAACTGTCTCACATGATACCCACGTCAATCCGAGACCCTAAAATAATCTCATAAATAACCTCAAACATACTCAAGAATCACAAGAGAGTACAGAGAAATAAAAATATCACCAACATATACACCCAGGTCAAGTCAACATATATATATATATATATATATACACACTTAAAACCCCGTAGATAACTAATCCTACTCACATAGGCGTACACAAATAGTCAAATACGCGTCCTCGTCTAGAGATACTACAGAAACTAACTATCCATCACACTGTGCACCGAGCACGCCGCTCAAAGCTCCTAGGAGGTAAATAGGTCACTCTTTAAGACTACCAGAAGAGAATAATCATAATCACACCCACAACTAAATCACAACTCCTACACGACACCGCTATCAAATCATCCCTAGAGAGTCTCACTCTCACAATTTCTAACCTCAGTTCTACCATTTTATCCATAATAACTGGTGAAAATAGTCCGTTCACTCAAAGTATAATTTCTCCAAGGTCTCCTATAGCAAAAAGGGCTTATAAAACTAACTAGTGGTTACATGGCATGTACACACTACTACCATCTAATCTTCGAAAGTCACATAAGCGGAAAAACTTTACCACTGAATCAAATTCAACAACCGAAAGATCATTTTCAATTCACACCGCCTATCGAGGCACACTAAAGGGGTACCGGGGTCATTTAGTCCCAAATGGATGTCAAGGCCCTCGGGTTTTAAAGAAAAAATGCTGAACCCCGAAGGATTCAACCGGTTTTCAAGAAAAACTTTTAGGACCCGATCAAATTTGTTTGGTTCCAACATCTCTAACCCCACCAATAGTATTAGGAGTCGCAATATGTGTGCATAATTCAGTATTAAGTCTCCTACCTGAGACTAAGGCAAAGAAACAATGAAAAAGGCGTGCATTATATATGAACTAAAGGTCACCAATTCCATACCTGCCAGTATCACCATAAGATTTCAATATCACCCTAAGATTTCAATATTACCATACCGTAAACAAAGGATCAACACTATCCTCAAACATCACCAGTCTGTCTCAAAACTACTATCAAACGTCCACTCAGGAATATGACAACTTAAACCCCTATAGGTACCTCAATTTACATTTAGCGGATCCTTAAAGCATAAGATAGTCCAAAGTTTAATCATGGAGGGGTTACAGAATAATATCTAGAGTTGAAACTACACTAGTCCCGAGGAAAAAAAGAAAAATTGTTAACCTACCATGCTCGGTTAGACCTCAAAACCAACCATTCTTCTATATCAACTAGAGTGGTATACCGACCACGCCACAACTTCATACACCGACCAATACTCAAGGGCATACCTGATCGTTACTACACACGTGTCTAAGTTCAATAAAGAGTCACAACTATCCCTCCAAACAACTTAGAAATCCAGGTCAAATCTACATCCCTATGCCACTTTTCTAGCCTAACGGAACCCGTTTATCACAACCTTCCATTCGAAGATAACACATGTCTTAAAACCCATGAATTTATTCTTATCTAAGTTCCGATAAGGCTTTGACTAGCTCAACTAGAAACCAAGCTCAAGGGAAAAAGTTACACCACTACGGCCTCTTTCTACTTAGTTTCACTTAACCACCTAAAATACACGTCAATTGTGACTCCATTAACCCTGGTTCTTATTATTGTTACACTTTTTACTTCCCAACTTAAAGTCTTTAAGCCTTCGTTCACATTGAGTATTTTCCAGCATTTTTGAGGGATTTAACCATGAGCTTAATTTCAATTGCAACCATTGCGCCGTAGCGCCCAAGGGAAAATAATATAAAATTTCAAAATAAATTCAAGTACAACATGCTCAATATTAACAAGTAACAATAGTCTAAAATCTTAACAATTAATTATATGGCAATAAATACTCAATGTGAATGCAAATGCAGTGTTAATGCTTGTGACAATGCCAATACAACCTAAGTGTAACCCTATCTATATGAGGGTTAATCAGATAACAAGGGATCCCAAACCGATCACTTATGGGGGTAACAAGCTTGCACAAAGAAGGGTGGGTACCGCCATAGTTTACGAAACCACGGGTTTGGACAAGTCCTCCCTCGGCTCTCTAATTCAGGAGATACTAGCACCCTGGGTTGCGAGAACACCCCTTGTCCAGTTGTTGTGACTGATCCAAACGGTCCATAGGTATAAATGGTACAAAGGAGACATGCAACTCACACCGAAATAATATATGCACACGGTGTTATATAAATGCGAATATGCCTCTATATGGACCCAATGCTCAATGATATAGCATAAATTTTCATTTTTCATTTAAAGCATGCTTATAATTAATTTAAAACAATATTTCCTTCTCAGGGGCATCCAAGTTCTCCACTTATAGTTCTTTTTAATTTCCGAGAAAATAAAAAGGGACTAGAGTAGCGTCTAAGTTTTCACGTCCCTCAGTTTCAAGTCTCCCATAACATGTTTTAATTTTAGAAAACACTACAAAAGGGGAACTAATAATACGTTCTAAGTTCACGTACAATCTCCACAAATTCCACTACTTTACTTCAAATTCAAGGGGTGCTAGGCCACTAACCTTAATCAAATCAAGTTCGTCTTTAATTATTCTAATTTCTCAGAAAAATAATTTATTTAATTTCTCAAGAGAATTTCTATTTCCGACTTCATTCAATCCACCTATAGGTATTTCATCGGTTTCATAAAAAAAATTCCTAAGTCCCGTCTATAGGTAGGTACTCAAGCAAATGCTATCATATACACAAACATACAACATCGCAAATGTTAAAATTTCCTATGCATTAAGAGTGAGAGTTAGATATATATATAAATATCCCACCTAAATATACGCTTACAAAATAACCTCGAAACGGGCCCACTACGAAATGTGTCGGCGCCCGAAAGTGGGGTCCGTCGACCAAACTTGTCCAAATGAAATTTTGCTCGGACAGAAACATTCGCCTTGATGACCTATTCAACATGGTCGAAACCCATTAATATTAATTAGACGGAACGAAACAAATCTAACAAAACCCAAGCGAAAAATCGTGCCTATAAACTGAATTTTTCGGCAAACCGTTCAACGGTTTCTCTGCTGGCCATCATCATCCTTATCTCCGGCGAACACCCTCGGTTGAAACCCTAACTGAAACGCGACCATGGTGGCTGCCCAACGTCGGGACTACTCCCTAATAGCACCGGCGAACCACAGGCCACCGCGTCACTGGCAGAACATCCAATCGTCGCCATGTTCGGCGACCAAAGCCTTAACCAGGTCACGCTTCTTCATGCGCGACCTCACCCTCTCCTTCCCGATCTCCGTTTCTCTCTCTCTCTGTATTGTCGATTTACTGATGAAGAGAAGTAGATGATCGACTTTACCTGTAGACGAGAAAAGAAAGAGGGAGAAATAGATGTTCGACGAAGTGAAGAAAAAGATTGGAGTTCATCGTGTTCCTTTCAGCCACACATCAATTTTCCAATAATTATATATATATATATATATATATATATATATATATATACTAGTAAAGTGTACGTGTGATGCATGTTATAGAAAATTAAGATGTAATTTTTATTAAAAAATTTAAGTAAAAATAATTTTATGAAATATAACAAATATTCTTGCACTAAATCCGACCTAGATGTTAAAGGGAGAAAAATAAATAAAATGAAAAAGGAGAAGAACAAATTAATACATATAGTTATAAAAAGATAAAATATAGAAAAAAACAAATTAATACATCAAAAATCCAAATAAAAAAACAATCCTCGAACTCAAACTAATATATAGTAAGGAAAAGTAAAACAAATAAATAAATAAACTAAAAATATAAAATATAAAAACTCCTCAAACTAAGACTAATACTGTTAAAAAAATATAAAATAAATATCCACTCCAATATATGAGAATAGAGAAAATTATGTCATTAAAAGGATTAATATATCTGATATTATGGTGAATCAAAAATTCCTCAAACTCTGTGAATTATAAGAAATGACATGAAAATAAATTGACAAAATTCAAATTAATATATGAAAAACTCAAGAATATAAAAGAAACCCATAGGGGTAAGTCCCAATTAGGTAAATGGTAAATATAAGCCACTATAAGAAATTGACGCCAATCTTAAAGTAAGTAAATATATTTTATCCATATATAAGAAAGAAAAAAAAAACATTAAATACAATTCTACTTGCTTTACCATTAAAAATACCTTCTTCTTTCTACTATTATATTTATACAAGTTTAATAAATCACCTCAATAAAAAAAATTATAACGTATAATTCTACTTGCTTTACTTATTTCTCCGTGACCTGATAGGGGCAAGTCCCAATTAGGTTCTAATTTGCTCTAGTATCGTTAAACTTCTTTCGGAACTAGTCTCCTTCTTTAAAAGTTTTGAATGCCACAAGTCCCTTTGTTGTCTTCTTCCAATCCACTGCAGTATTGGAGCCAAAACCATTTTGTGTGCCTAGGGCTACCTTACCTAAGAAAGGAATCCTAGGGTAAAATTCAAAAAACCTTGCTAATTCACCTTTCAGTCACGATGGTTTAAGAATGATAGTCTTATTCGATTAGTATGCTGCTATCTATTTATTCATCGAGTAAACCAATATACCTAGAGCAAGTAAGTTATTAGGAATCCTAGTTTCAAAATGCACAACTTGTATATTATTTTGAATAAAATTGGAATAACTAGTATATTATTTTGAAAACATCTCTAATATCGAATCCTTTATGGAATTGAGTATTTTGCCAGTAGCTTAGAATTAACGCAGTCTAAACAATAGTTTAGAAAAATGTTTGTTCTGTGAATGTAGCTTAAAAATTAAGATACAAGACCGCTTTGATTTTAAGCTAAGGTAGCTTAACGTTTAAGCAGAATGTATTATATATAGAAGCAATTGGTTGGCTTTCTCATTGTGATATGGGAGAGAGAGTTTTCGATTGGAGATACAATGGCAATTAGCCTCTTCATTTGCATCCCATTTGTGGGCCTACAACCGTGGCTGGCTAAATCATAGATGGTATGCGAATGGGGAGGCTACTACCATTATATCTCCTGCAATTACAAGCCACTAGGTGAATACTCTTCATCGTTAACAAAGACAGGTAAGTTCTTCTATTGTATTTTGTGTGTGTGTATATAAATATATGTATGTATTCTATATATATGTAATTTAGGTATATCGGAATATGTGTGTGTGAGATAGAGAAAGAAAAACTCTTACATGTTGTAGCCCCTAGTTATAGCGAACCCTTGATGCGGTAACTTGCGCACACACAGAAAAAAAACCCTAGAAACATTTATTAGATATCAAAAATTTCAAAATTCCCCAAAAATTTCGAGCCAGCCCTAATTTCGTTTCTGGTCCCAATTGACATGCATGAGAAAGTTAGAGAAGAGGAGAGAGAGGGAGGTATGATTAGCCAAGTAATGAAAGGGGATTTCGTTTTCATATATATATAATATATCTATATTTATGGATCCATATTTTCTTATAGAAAGGATAGATATCATAGAACAAATAATTGATGCCTTTTTATTTAAAAAATTAATTGATTGTGAATTTTAACATCATTGTTTTAGAATTTAAAATTGTGATGTTACTGATTTGTAAAAATAATACTCCATAAAGCGTTCTCACACTTTCGTAAGTAGGATAGACGAGAGGTTTGAAGGATCAAACTACCCAATACCTCTGGTTTAAAATAAATATTTACCGAAATATATATATATATACATACCATTAACAAATTCAACAAATTTATGATGAAAATTTCAAATTATGATGAAGCTGGAATCTGGGATTTCCATAGAAAGGTGTTTTAGCAAAACATTAATCATGATAACTATAGACGATTAATCATGGAATTTATAATGTGTTTCCATTTGTTTAATGAATAGATGTGTTACCATTTGTTTAATGAATAGACGATTTAGTTGATTGTGATTGGATAGAGTGAGTTTATATAGGATTCTTATTTTTTTTTAATTAATAAGTGGAAGTTGTTTAATTAATATAGAAGTTTATTAGTAGTTTAGATTTTTTTTTAACATAACTGAATGGACTGTAATTCTTTTTTAACATGGGAAGTTTGCATTATAGAGTATGACTCCTTCACATAAATAAATATATATATATATATATATATATATATATATTGTATTTTATTACAATTACAAAAGGTATAATATATAATCAACCTATAGGTATTTCATCGGTTTCATAAAAAAAAGGGTTAATTTCAGTAAACTCCCTTATACTATCCAGATTAATCAACTAATTCCTTGTGTGTCCACTTTGCCCCCTATACTATTCAATTTCATCAAATTGCCCCCTTACTTCTCAAAATGCCTAAACTACCCTCAATAGTATAAGGGGATTTAGTGAAATTAATAGTATAAGGGGGTTTAGTGAATTATTTCGGAAAAAATAATATATACTTTTTGCAAAAAAAAAAAAATTCGAAAAAAATCATATTTTGTTCCAAAATATGATTTTTTTTTCGAAAAATATTTTTTTTGCGAAAAAGTATATATTATGTTCCAAAATATGAATTTTTTTTTCGAAAAATATTTTTTTTTGCAAAAAAGTATATATTATGTTCCAAAATATGAATTTTTTTT
The DNA here is from genome assembly GCA_963922005.1 of Cornus suecica. Taxonomy (NCBI): domain Eukaryota; kingdom Viridiplantae; phylum Streptophyta; class Magnoliopsida; order Cornales; family Cornaceae; genus Cornus; species Cornus suecica. The sequence continues at coordinate 13,212,889 of OY998240.1, read as the reverse complement.
TCGAAAAATAATTTTTTTGCAAAAAATATATATTATGTTCCAAAATATGATTTTTTTCTGAAAATAATTTTTGCGAAAAATATATATTATGTTCCAAAATATGATTTGTTTTTCGAAAAATATTTTTTTTGCGAAAAAGTATATATTATGTTCCAAAATATGATTTTTTTTTTCGAAAAATAATTTTTTGCGAAAAATATATATTATGTTCCAAAATATGATTTTTTTTCTGAAAATTATTTTTCAAAAAAAAAATTCATATTTTGGAACATAATATATACATTTTTGTTCCAAAATATTATTTTTCGAAAACAAAATTCATATTTTGGAACATAATATATACTTTTTCGCAAAAAAAATATTTTTCAGAAAAAAATTATATTTTGGAACATAATATATATTTTGTGCAAAAAAATTATTTTTCAGAAAAAAATCATATTTTTGGAACATAATATATATTTTTTGCAAAAAAATTATTTTTCGAAAAAAAATTCATATTTTGGAACATAATATATACTTTTTTGCAAAAAAAATATTTTTCGAAAACAAAATTCATATTTTGGAACATAATATACACTTTTTTGCAAAAAAAATATGATTTTTTTTTTGAATTTTTTTTTTTTGCAAAAAGTATATATTATTTTTTCCGAAATAATTCACTAAACCCCCTTATACTATTAATTTTACTAAATCCCCTTATACTATTGAGGGTAGTTTAAGCATTTTGAGAAATGAGGGGGCAATTTGGTGAAATTGAATAGTATAGGGGGCAAAGTGGACACACAAGAGGTTAGTTGATTAATCTGGATAGTATAGAGGGGTTTACTAAAATTAATCCTAAAAAAAATTCCTAAGTCCCGTCTATAGGTAGGTACTCAAGCACATGCTATCATATACACGTAAACATACAACATCGGAAATGTTAAAATTTCCTACGCAGTAAGAGTGAGAGTTATATATATATATAAATATCCTACCTAAATATACGCTTATAAAATAGTGTCGAAACGGGCCTATTGCGAACAGTATGATGCCCGAAAGTTGGGTAAGTCGACCAAAATTATCCGAATAAAATTTTCGGACCGAAATATCCGCATTGACGACCTATTCAACATAGTCAAAACCAAAACCCATTAGTATTAACTAAACGGAACGAAACAAATCTAACAAAACCCGAACAAAAAATCGTGCCTATAAACCGAATTTTCTAGCAAACCGTTCAACGATTTCGCACCCAATTTTAGTATGTCGTGTGCCAACCCAAGGCGTAACTACCATCCAAAATTCAGCCCAAATAGAGCACGGATCGACCCCGAAATGGAGCCCCGAAGCTTCGGCCAGAACTGCCCCTGTCGTGCGTTGCCACTACGCGCGAACCACCGTGTCTCCGCCGTCGTCTTTACTGGCCATCAACGTCCCTATCTCCGGCGAACACCCTCGGCTGAAACCCTAACTGAAACGCGACCATGGTGGCTGCCCAACGTCGCGACTACTCCCTCGCACCACTGGTGAACCACTGGCCACCACGTCACCGGCAGAACATCCAATCATCGCCATGTTGGCGACCAAAGCCTTAACCAGGTCGCGCTTCTTCATGCGCGACCTCACCCTTTCCTTCCTGATCTCCCTTTCTCTCTGTATTGTCGATTTGCTGATAAAGAGAAGCAGATGATCGGCTCTACCTGTAGACGAGATAAGAAAGAGGGAGAAACAGATGTTCGGCGAAGTGAAGAAGAAGATTGGAGTTCATCGTGTTCCTTTCAGCTACACATCAATTATCCAATAATTATATATATATATATATATATTAGTAAAGTGTACGTGGGATACACGTTATAGAAATTTAAGATATAATTTTTATTAAAAATTTGAAGTAAAAATAATTTTATGAAATATAACAAATATCCTTGCACTAAATCTGACCTAGAGGTTAAAGGGAGAAAAATAAATAAAATGAAAAAGGAGAAGAACAAATTAATACACATAGTTATAAAAAGATAAAATATAGCAAAAAAGCAAATTAATACATCAAAAATCCAAATAAAAAAACAATCCTCGAAATCAAACTAATATATAGTAAGGAAAAGTAAAACAAACAAACAAATAAATAAATAAACTAAAATTATAAAATATAAAAACTCCTCAAACTAAGACTAATACTGTAAAAAAATATAAAATAAATATCCACTCCAATATATGAGAACAGAGAAAAATATGTAATTAAAAGGATTAATATATCTGATATTATGGTGAATCAAAAATTCCTCAAACTCCATGAATTATAAGAAATGACATGAAAATAAATTGACAAAATTCAAATTAATATATGAAAAACTCAAGAATATAAAAGAAACCCATAGGGGTAAGTCCCAATTAGGTAAATGGTAAATATAAGCCCCTATAAGTAATTGGCGCCAATCTTAAAGTAAGTAAATATATTTTATCCATATATAAAAAAGGAAAAAAAAACATTAAATACAATTCTACTTGCTTTACCATTAAAAATATCTTCTTCTTTCTGAGAAATTATTAATTGCAACGGTGATACCATATCATCAAGCTCACGTGGTATCACAAATCAATAGAATTAAGCCTTTTTTATGTGTAATAAAAAGTCAAAATGTCAACACTATCAATATGGAAACAAAATAAATAAAGATCAATAAAAATATGAAAACAAAATAAGAAAAAAAATATTAACATCAACACACAACAACGAGCAAATTTAAAAATTATTCATTACAGAGATATGTTTATGAGAGCTGCAATAATTTTGTAATCTAGCAATTGTTAAGGTAGATGATAAAAAAAAAATCAACTTAATTTCACCATTTCTTTGGTTGAACTTCGTGTCACTAAATTTCCATTCAATTGACTAGTGAAGAATGAATTTCAGATTAGGACCATGGAAGTGTCATCTCATTATTTGCATACCTCTATAGTTAATCATAGTGTATTGGCCTCCATATATTGTTTAGTTTCATTTTTAACATATTGATTTTTATTTTATCTTTGAATTTGTCTGAACGTTCTGAATATAATGTAATGTGTTCACACACAAATAGGAACCAAAATTTTAAATTTGCTCCATTATTTGATGTTGCTGTTAGTTATGACATTTTATTACACATGTCAAAAATACTTAGGCCATGTTTGGTAGGCGGTCTCTCCGGTCCGGTCCGGTCCGGTTTAATCTGATCTGGAAAAGTCTGTTTGGTAAGCGGTCTGGTCTTACTATTTATTTATTATTTATTATAATATTTATTTATGTATTATTTCTTTCTTTCTTTATTATTTCTTCACTTTATAATATATTTCATTATTTATATTATTAAATTATTATTTATTAATTTATATATTAATTTATAAATATATTCTATTTATTTATTATTATTTCATTATTTAATTTATAAATTATTTATTCATTTTTAATTATTTAAAAATATATTTTATTAATTTATTATTATTATACTCATTTTTTATTATTATTATGAAATTTTTATTCATTATTATATTTACTTATTATTTATTATTATATCTATTTTTTATTTTTTATTATATTTATTTATTATTATTATTTATTTCATTTTGTTTATTATTTATTTTGTTTATTATATTTTTAAATATGTTTTATGTAATTTATTATTTAGTCCATTATTTATTATTATATTTATTTATTATTATTGTATTCATTTTTTATTATTATTATGTTTTATTTAATTTATTATTTATATTATTAATTATTCATTTTTAATTATTTATAAATATATTTTACTATTTATTCATTTATTTATTATTATTATATTCATTTATTTATTATTATTAGGTATTCTTTATTTCATATTTTTATTATTTATTATTTATATTTTATTTTTAAAATATGTTTTATTTAATTTATTATTATTATTTATTCATTTTTAATTATTTAGAAATATATTTTATTAATTAGACCAGACCGGACCACCAGGAACCAACTTTTTTTTTGGTCTAAAATGAGGTCATTTTGGTCTGATTTGGTCTTACTTCGTCTAACCAAAAATTTGGGACCGATGTTACCAAACATGGTCTGGTCCCATAAAACACAAGACCAGACCAGACTACCTGGGACCAGACCACCAACCAAACAGGACCTTAATTCTATTGGTGTGTGATACCATGTCAGCTTGATGACGTGGTATTACCGTTGTAACCAATAATTTTTCATTATTTCTTCTATTATATTTATACAAGTTTAATAAATCACCTCAATAAAAAAAATTATAACATATAATTCTACTTGCTTTACTTATTTCTCCGTGACCTCATAGGGGTAAGTCCCAATTAGGTTCTAATTTGTTCTAGTATCGTGAAACTTCTTTCGGAACTAGTCTCCTTTAAAAGTTTTGAATGCCACAAGTCCCTTTGTTGTCTTCTTCCAATCCACTGCAGTATTGGAGCCAAAACCATTTTGTGTGCCTAGGCTTACCTTACCTAAGAAAGGAATCCTAGGGTAAAATTCAAAAAACCTTGCTAATTCACCTTTCAGTCACGATGGTTTAAGAATGATAGTCTTATTCGATTAGTATGCTGCTATCTATTTATTCATCGAGTAAACCAATATACCTAGGACAAGTAAGTTATTAGGAATCCTAGTTTCAAAATGCACAACTTGTATATTATTTTGAATAAAATTGGAATCATAGTTTCAACTAGTATATTATTTTGAAAACATCTCTAATATCGAATCTTTTATGAAATTGGGTATTTTGTCAGTAGTTTAGAATCAACGTGATCTAAACAGTAGTTTAGAAAAAGGTTTCTTCTTGTGTGAACGTAGCTTAAAAGTTACACTACAAGACCGCTTTGATTTTAAGCTAAGGTAACTTAACGTTTAAGCAGAAGCTATTATATATAGAAGCAATTGGTTGGCTTTCACATTGTGATATGGGAGATAGAGTTTTAGATTGGAGATACAATGGCAATTAGCCTCTTCATTTGCATCCCATTTGTTGGCCTACAACCGTGGCTGGCTAAATCATAGATGGTATGCGAATGGGGAGGCTACTACCATTATATCTCCTGCAATTACATGCCACTAGGCGAATACTCTTCATCGTCAACAAAGACAGGTACGTTCTTCTATTGTATTGTGTGTGTGTGTATATATATATATGTATGTAATTTAGGTATATCGGAATATGTGTGTGTGAGATAGAGAGAGAGAAACTCTTACCTGTTATTGGCCCCAGTTGTAGCGAACCCTTGATGCGGTAACTTGCGCACACACAGAAATGAAACCCTAGAAACATTTATTAGATATAATTTTTTTCGAAATTCCCCTAAAATTTCGAGCCCTAATTTCGTTTTTGGTCCCAATTGACATGCATGAGAAAGTTAGAGAAGAGGAGAGAGAGGGAGGTATGATTAGCCAAGTAATGAAAGGGGATTTCGTTTTCATATATATATATATATATATATATAGATAATATATCTATATTTATGGATCCATATTTTCTTATAGAAAGGATGGATATCATAGAACAAATTATTGATGCCTTTTTATTTAAAAATTTAATTGATTGTGGATTTTAACATAATTGTTTTAGTATTTAAAATTGTGATGTTACTGATTTATGCGTAAAAATAATACTCCATAAAGCTTTCTCACACTTTTGTAAGTAGGATAGACTAGAGAGGTTTGAAGGATGAAACTACCCAATACCTCTGGTTTAAAATAAAAATTTACCGAAATATACATATCTATATATATTTACCATTAACAAATTCAACAAATTTATGATGAAAATTTCAAATCATTATGAAGCTGGAATCAGGGATTTCCGATAGAAAGGTGTTTTAGCAAAACATTAATCATGGTAACTATAGACGATTAATTATGGAATTTATAACGTGTTTCCATTTGTTTAATGAATAGATGTGTTACCATTTGTTTAATGAATAGACGATTTAGTTTCTTATCGATCTTGGCATTCCTTGCTCACCCAATCTTTGAGGAGGGCTCGGCTAAGGGTGATTGTGATTGGATAGATTGAATTCGTATATGATTCTTAATTTTTTGACTAATTAATAAATGATAGAACTGTAGTTTATATAGGATTCTTATTTTTTTTTAATTAATAAGTGGAATTAGTTTAGTTAATATAGAAGTTTAGATTTTTTTAACATAACTGAATGGACTGTAATTCTTTTTTAACTTGGGAAGTTTGCATTATAGAGTATGACTCATTCACACATATATATATATATAGAGGCCCGGCCCTTTCCGAAGGCGATCTAGGTAGCTGCCTTGGGGCTCAGGCCGAGGGGAACCTCAATTTGTTTTTGATTTTCTGTTTAGTAGTATAGGCTCAATATGTATTGACCAATTTTGGCCAAAACAAAAAACTTCTTCAAACACAGCCCATCAAACCAACAATTTTAAGTGTTCAATCAAAACACGGAAGGGGCAAAAAAAAAAAACATGGAATGAAAAAAACAGCTGCCGTATGTTTTTGGGTTAGAAAAAACTTCTTCAAACTTTTGCTAAAGCCTAAATCTCTTCTATGGCTCTGTTTGAATCGATTCTTCAACAAGTTTGTCTCTTGAATCTTTTCTCTTTCGCGACAACAAAAAAATTCTTCCAATTCTAGGGATCGAGAGACGACGACGACGTGCTCATCGGTTCTATCGATTTGGAGCCGATTTCTTGTCAGATATGGTACGAAACCTTCTTCTCTTCCTTGTATTTCAATTTTTTCTTCAAATTTTGACCAATTTGTGTTCTACTTTGCTACGAAATTGATGGAAGAAATAGATTTTTTTTTCTTTTTTCATTTTAATGTTCTTCATGTTTTGGGTGTATCCATGTATAATAGTCATTACCTTTTTCATAAGGATTTTAATATACAATACCTCTATAATTGAAAACCTCAATATAATATTTGTTAAGAAAATTCGCTTCAGTATTCAGTCTATTCTTAATAAATCTAGCACTTGCAAGTTGCAACAAGCCATCAAATTAACATGACCACTGTAATAATAAGGATTTGTATGCATGATTAAGAAAATGGCTCTGCCTTCGGAACTCTATGGAAGAAATTGATTTTTTCCTTTCGTTTTTTTATTTTAATGTTCTTCATGTTGTTATATTGAATAAGAGAGGAGATGTATTGATTTTCTTTTCTCAATTTTCTATTATATCAGTGCTTACATATGACAATTGAGGTTTTGGAATTTATTAAAAGTTTAGGCTATTGTTTTCTAAATGCATGGATTGCATATAGAGTATTACTGACAATTGCATATGCTGAAAGAAAATTTTCAAAGCTAAAGTTGATTAAATCTTATCTCCGGCCTCTCAATGTCTCAAGAGAGATTGAATGGTTTGACTATGATATCTATTGAAAAAGACATGTTGGAAAAGCTTCATTGAAACGCTTTCTTTGATAATTTTGCTGCTCAAAATGCAAGACGGACACTTTTACTTTGAAATGAAGTTGTATTTTGAGTTTTGTGACCGAGTTGTGTTCTATATTTTCTTTTGATGTATTTGGGATCATGCTTTTTATGAAACACCAAGACTCTATTTATTTTCTTTGTTTTTTAAATTAATATTTTGTTATTATATTTTTTTATGGGGGACCTCAAATTTCCTCCAAATTTTTTAGCGATCTCAGGGCCGGCCTTGTATATATATATATATATATATATTGTATTTTATTACAATTACAAAAGGTAAAATATATATTTAACTTTGTTTAGGTCTCCATTTGAAAAATCAACGTAGGAATGGGTAAAGACGGAACTATAAAAAAAAAGATTCTCTTCCCCTCAATGCTCACATTGCTTGAGTAGAAGTGCATTGAGAAATCTTACAATTTACACAGCCAGAGAACTTTTAGGGTCCTGCAGGCCGGTTTAGGCTTTGGCTTTAAGCTTGGTGAGCCTAGTAGATGCTCGTCTCGTATGACCATTAACCACGGGAGTTGTGACACCATTGTTTACAACATGATTCTTTCTCCTTTATTTCCTCGCCTTCAAATGAATAAATGAACAAGTAAAGGCATATGAGCATTGAGTGGAAGATAATCTTATGGAATTTAATCAACTATAGTCTACAAATCCGCAGTAAAAGATATTACTTTCATCGTTTCTCTTTTAACTACGGAAAATAGCCAAATAGTGCCAAAGTTGCACATTTGCGATCTTTTGAAGTGATCAGAAACTCCTGAACATGATTGTGTTCGCTCCAAAAAATATTTATCATCGGCCGAATAGTATGGCCAATAATATTCTTTTTCGTTTCCGTAGGGTGCGGGTGTGCTAGAACCGGTGACGGAGTTCAACCGGTTCAAAAGGAACGAGTTTTTGTCTCTTTTGAACATGTGGAATAAAATCAGGCGATTTGTGCCGAGAGAGAATTCAACTCACATGAATGGGTTCTGATTGCCTCAACAAAGAGGACTTTTGGGTAATCGAAAAAAATAAAGTACGAGAGAATTGAAAGTGCGAGGAATATAAAAGACGATAAAAAGTAAAATATAATGGAAAACTGCTATTGTATCGGGAACATTTTGTATTTGGTCAGGGACCTCTAAAATAGAGGTCTTCTATTTTATTTATAATAAAATAATAAAGTGTTCAACAAGAAATTGAAACCTAATCAAAATCAGTATCATAAATGGATACGATTTCATCCTAATATATCTTTTTCTAAAGAAACTAAAATCAAAATCAAATCCTAATTCTATTAAAAAAAATCCAAAAGTGAAACTTCGGCTTTCTTGGTCGCCATTTTTCTCTCGGTCCCATTCGGCTCCAAATCGGCTCGCTTTGTTTGGAAATCGGCCTGTGCCTATTATTCTAGAAATCGGCTTGTTGCTTTGAAAATCGGCTTGCCCATTTTGGGTGTAAACAATGCCCCCCAATTCGAACACCATTTTTGCTCAAAACATAAGGTCTGTGGAATTTTCTTGTGCCCAAAATAATGCCAACATGTTTCTTTATATATCCCATGTAATGTTTGCAAACGGCCACTCTCGAGTTGTTGGCCAGTCTTTCCCCATCAAGTCACAAATATATATATATATATATATATATATATATATATATATATATCAATACATTTTTATCTTCAAACCAAACACGTCACTTTGTTTTTCCTTCCTTCTTTAAAATAGCCCCCAATTTCCTTTATGCCCTAACCTCTCATCTTCAAGAGACCTAGCTCCTCCCATTTAGCCATGGCTCCTAGACTTGATTAATTCTATGAATCCATTGAACCAGAAGCTCTAAGTCCATAACCACCAATTTCGCAAAATATAGCAGACAAACCCAACACATATTTCCAACTTGCTCCTTGTTGATCGTCGACTCTACCACTCTTATACGCCAATGGTGTCCATGGCCTTAGGCCATCTTTCGCGGCCCCTTTTATGGCGTAATCAGATCACTGCTTATTGACCGCCTCTGCAAGTGGGAACCATCACAATCTTAAATCTTCAAAATCGGCAACACCCATCACCAGATTGGTGAGAATAGGTGAAACGACTATTCCCCATTTTTGAGCACTAGTTGCAAATTCATGGCTTCCAACACCATTTACCACTTTCAGTTCCAAGGTATCCAACGAGCCAATAAGGTATTTATAAATTCAAAGCAAGCCGAAAGTTGTCGCTATGGCCGAACAATTCCTTTCTAACCTCTATTTCTTTTTTAAAATTTTAATTTCTCGCCAATCCAGCAGCAATAACGGAAGCGGCAGCAATCAATGGATTCATGGTAAGTTCCTCGCACCAAAAAAAGAAATGGTTAATGATACAATCAACCAATGAATTAGGAATTTATTAGCCCATCGCTAAGATTCATCCAGTCGAAGTAATTAAGAACTCCGAATTGAAGTAATAACATTATTGAATCATCAGAACTACTTCGATATCCCTTTTTTAGTTTCTATCCACACATTCTTTGTGAATCCATACGACTTTTGTTCTTCCATTTATTTGTTCCGAATCGTTCTTTGAATTCTTCGATCTTTTTCTTGATTTCGGCCGTTTATTCATTCAATTCACAGTCACAGACGAGATGAAAGGACTGCTATTGGATATTGGGATCCCCATCTAAATTTACAGTAGTAGGGCAAATTAGATATATCTTTAGTTCATATATAACTCGTCAATATCTAATATCACATATACACGTCCTTCTTCCATAACGTAAACCAACTATTCCTACCTTAGATTCAATCAGATTCTAAAATAATTATTCGAAACATCCACAAGAGTTGACTTATCGCCATTAAATTACATATATCTAGTTTGACCTTCCCTCTCCGAACCAACCCATGTTTGTAAATTCTTCTCTACCCTTTCTTTATCATTCTCCCCCATAAATAAAATTTCCATAGACAAGTTGATTAGGCTAAATCACATTTCATAGAAATATCATTATTTGATAGATCTAAGTTCATGCAATTTTTTATTTATTAAAATTTCATTTTCCTTTGGTCAATCGTTGAATTGAATAAAATCAACTGAAATGGAATTATTCTATAGA